>OY757187.1:119491044-119971044 GCA_963583895.1 Melanophora roralis
AATTAATCCAATGTGTACCTTTAGTAATGTTATTTAAATCAAATTTCTCACTGTTTCCCAAGCCATTAAGGGTCATGCAGGCGTACACCAATAACAGCGTAAGATAAATTTTTGTAGTTTTGCTACACATCTTAAATTCTGAAATTATTAAAAATTTTAGATAAACATTAAAAAAATATATGTATATCGGTGCTTTTAAAAAGTGAAAACATACGGTTGTATAACTTACAATTATTCAAAAAATCTTCAATCGAAAAGCTTTGACTAATATGCTTTAAAGGCAATTTATGTAAATTTTAAATTATAGAGAAATATGTATTTCAAAGAAAATGTATAAAAATATTTTAAGAAATACTTCCTTAATAATGGTTCAATCCAGTGATGAAAAATGAAAATTTCATTTGGGTATCAAAAAAATGTTTCGAGGGTGCTTTTTTGTTTCCCCTAAATCCACAAAAAATAAATACAAGCTGCATACCTTACGTTTGTTTGCTTATATGTTTGCTTCTTGGTTTTACTTCTAGATGTTTGTGCCCAGATTTAAAAGTGTCAGGAGCCAACAAAGTTTAAAAAAATTAAATTTTGTGTAAAGCTACCAGTAATGTCTTGGAATGAGCAAAATCGGTTTAATAGTGATCGAGATATAAGCAAATCCCTGAGGTATACCCGGTTCCTTACAACAAAGTCTACGCCTTTTTTTAATGGTGGAAACTAAATTTTTGGATAGAAGCACTGAGAGTGGTAGCCCTGTACAGTTTGTATTTGACTGCTTTTAAAAAAATTATGATATTGTTTGGTGTTTTTTTTTAAATTTTGTACCTTTAAGGGTACAAGTTTTATATAGCTGCCACTTTTTGAGGTACTTTTTGTAACTTCCTTATCAATAAAGGTAGAAACATAATTCAATTCACTTTTGACAGATCTCGATAAAATATAAATAAGTTTTTGACACCTGCTAAATAAATAAATAACCTTGACCTACTTAAAATAAATTTTACAAGTAAGAGCGATATATTTGCATTAGTCTTTCTGTTGACCTAATCCCCTGATCTAGGCAATTTGTTTTCGAATCGTACGTATTATAATTATTTTTAGTAGCTATTATAGTTTTCGAAACAGAAAACTCACACATTTGAACAATATTTTCGACTTTCATATCTTTAAGGATCTAGAATATATATACTTTATGGGGTCGCAAATGGATTTAAAAAAAATTACAAACAAAATGACAAACTGATATGTACCTTTACCGCTATGTCAAGAGTATAATAACAATCACACAAACACACACAACAGTGTTGAAAACTCCTTTCATAAGAACACTCTTTTTTGCGTTTGAATTGTCTACATTTGCCAAAATCAACAACACATATTCATATACATACTGAAACTAAATGCGTATTCCCTGCAGAAAACAGGACTAGTCCATACATGCGTGTATGGACTAGTCCATAAAGGAGTAGGGTTACTCCAAAACTAACCCAAATGCATGTAAAAAACATGGTCTTTTTAACATTATGATGTCCTAGGGCCGGACCACTTAACCCAGATTTGCATTACGTCGGAGTAGTTTCAAAACTACTCTATTCTACCTACAAACAACGACAACTCGGTACGCAATCGTTAAAACACGAACGCATATAACTTAAGTAACTACAAGTTCTTGTTTGACAATGACATGGTCCATGACTGCATTACACAAGGACCATGTTGTAACTAGTCCATTTCAGCTAAAACGGACCATGTGGTCCAAGATTTTTTGCAGGGTTTATCCACATCCATATGTATGCTTAACAGCGTTGCCAGTTGGTTACATTTGTTACATTTTTTCTATGGATTTTGTTTTGAAAAAACTGGAACAATCGCAGTATTTTGTCCATATCTAGGTCCGTGGTGAACCGATCTTGCTCATTTTAAATAGCGATAATTTCAGGGATATTTCTGATAGTTTGACACCATTACCTGGTTTGTAGTACTTAAATTGACTCCGAAAACTTGATTTAAACAGACACACACAGACACAAAGGGACAAGGCTAAATGGACTTCCCTTTCTATAAGGATCCAGAATATATATACTTTAGGGGGTCGTAAATGGATAATAAAAAAAAATTACAATCGGAACGACAAACGTATATATATCCCCTAATCACTATGTTAAGGGTATAATAATGCAACAAAATTTGCTTACAAAGAAATGAGTTCAACAAAGAACAAGTAAGAGCGCAATATTCGGCTATGCCGAATCTTAAATACCCTTCCCATTGGCCTTTGACAAGCGCAAATTTCTTTTTATTTTTTAACCATTTTTGTTATTTATGAAATATTTTTAATTTTTAAATAGGGGTCGGTGTCAAATTTTAACCCTTTTATGGTGACTACGAGAAAGTTGTAATGGTTTTTAGCCTTACTTTTTCAAATTTTGTATGACAACCCTCTTAGTGGGTGTAGATAGGGGGTAAGAATGTTTAAGCAAATGTTTACAAGGAAAAATTTATTGGGGTCTGTACCTTATACGGGCACCCTAGAAGCTGTAGAGGGGATCTATTACAATTTCCCAAATTTTGTATGTGAGCCCTCTTAGGCGATGGAGATAGGGGGTAAGTATGTTCTGGAAATATGTTTGGGAGGGGAACCAATAGGAGTCGTTCGTACACTTTATATCTCTAAGGCCAAACCTAGGAAGTTTTGGGCGTTTTTACATCATTTTTGTAAACTTTGTATGGCAGATTCCTTAGGTAATGTTAATAGGGGGTAAGTATGTTTTAGCAATATGTTTGAGAGGGAAAACTTATGGTGGTCTGTAACTAATGGGGGTCTGTTAAACATCTTATTCTTCTAAGGGCGACTCCGGAGAAGTGGTAGGGATTTTTACCGTATTTTTTTTAAATTTTATATTGCAACCATTTTAGAAGATGTTCCAGATAAATGTCTTGGGAGCAAAAATTTATTGGGGTCGGTCTTATATTTTACTTTTGAAGGATCACGCTGGAAGCTGTAGGAGCGATTTAAAAAAAGTGAAAAATAAAGTAAACTTTGTATGGTAACCCTGTTAGGGGGCGGAGACAGGCTGTCAGTATGTTCCACAAAAATGTTCGGGCACATTGTACGGGATTACTCCGGGCCAGCTGTATAAGTTTTTTTGTACAAATTTTAGAGAAATAAACAGAGGTTGTCTTGGCTTAAGAATCTTATCTCGGTAAGTAATCAGGCGATTTTGCTGGATTTTAATAGCGATTTCAATTCAAATATTTCTGATAGGCTTATACTACACCGAAAGGATTAAAAAATTTTATTTTAGCCATAACAAGGACAGGCGGGCAAACGGACAAATTGGCAGAATAGACGGACATCGCTAAATCGACTTCCCTTTGTATAAGGACGAAGAAATATATAATTTATTGGGTCGCAGATGGTTACTAAAAAAATTAAAAGCGGAGTGACAAACTTATATGTACCCTTATCACTTATGTGAGTGGTATAAAAGAGCCAAACCATATCGCTCATTTCCCAGAACAACGTCATATTTCAAAAAATGCATTCTTGGAGTTAACTCTTGGTTAACTATTGGTTAAGCTATGTTTTATACTGTGTATCAATTTCGCCTTTTAATTATTTCTACTTTTCGTGTTTAAAGAGAAAACACCGCTTGCTTTTTCTAGCAAATGTAAGCAAATCGAAAACTCCAAACGCGTTTTTCTCGAAATGGGGTTTTTTTTTTAATTACGACGTATTTCTGACCAATGAGCGAATATCATGTTCTTCTGTACAGTATTATGTCACACTTACCTGATCTAGAAGATCATAAATATGTTTTTACACTTAGAATAAAATTCCTTTTAAGCTAAAAAGGATGAAGATATTTTTTTTTTCAAAATACCGTTAGTTTTAAAACACTATACACCACCCAAAGAAACTATTAAAAACAATTAATGCGTCAAACAAAAATTAGACCCCTTTTATAACATTCAACAAACATGTTTTCTTATCGGAAATGTAAATAACAATTATAAAGACAAACTAATTAATTTATCTAATTAATATATTATTTATTTAAAACTACAAATAAAAACGTAATTGGAAAAATATTTGTTGTTTTCAAATTAACTACATAAAGTTAAGAAAATATCGAGCTCTCATCTCCAAATTATCAAAACTGCCAAAGCAAAAAATTTCAAATTTTCTTATATAAAAATAAAACTAAAAATGTATTGATAGAGAATATTTAAATTATGCTCTAGTTAAAAACTTTATTTTATTCCTCATACACTTTTATCATTGCTGCCAGATAAATTTGGTTCAATATCGTCAAATTTTACCGGAAATGTAAATAACAATTATAAAGACAAACTAATTAATTTATTTAATTAATTTATTATACATTAAAAAAAATACAAATAAGAACGTAATTGGAAAAATATTTGTTGTTTTCAAATTAACTACATAAAGTTAAGAAAATATCGAGCTCTCATCTCCAAATTATCGAAACTGCCAGAGCACAAATTTTGTAGACAAAATTTCAAATTTTCTTATATAAAAATAAAACTAAAAATGTATTGATAGAGAATATTTAAATTATGCTCTAGTTAAAAACTTTATTTTATTCCTAATACACTTTTATCATTGCTGCCAGATAAATTTGGTTCAATATTGTCAAATTTTACCGGAAATGTAAATAACAATTATAAAGGCAAACTAATTATTTATCTAATTAATTTATTATACATTACAAAAAAACA
Source organism: Melanophora roralis (assembly GCA_963583895.1). Taxonomy (NCBI): domain Eukaryota; kingdom Metazoa; phylum Arthropoda; class Insecta; order Diptera; family Rhinophoridae; genus Melanophora; species Melanophora roralis. Next base: position 119,495,782 of record OY757187.1, read on the forward strand.
CAAATAAGAACGTAATTGGAAAAATATTTGTTGTTTTCAAATTAACTACATAAAGTTAAGAAAATATCGAGCTCTCATCTCCAAATTATCGAAACTGCCAAAGCATAAAATTTCAAATTTTTTTATATAAAAATAAAACTAAAAATGTATTGATAGAGAATATTTAAATTATGTCAAAAACCATTCTTATTTCAAAAACGCTTCATTATTATTTCGACAACAGCCGTTCTTATTTTGACAACGCTTTATTTTTAACTTCTTCAAAAAATTAACCCACTAAAGACCAATCAACTTAAAAACACATGTTTTTTTTTAATGTATTACACAATTTAAAAAAAAGGCAAAAACGCCTACAACATCCCTGGAGTCGCCCGTAGAAATATAAAATGCATCACAGACCCCCATTAGTTTTCCCTCTTAAACATACTCCTAAAACTTACTAACGCTTTTCACAATCACCAAAGGGGGTTGCCGTACAAAATTTACAAAAATTATGTAAAAACGCCTATAACTTCCTCAGAGTCGGCCTTAGAGAAATAAAGTGTACGACCGACCCCCATTGGTTTCCCCTTCCAAACATATTTTTTTTTTCATATTTTTATTATTGAATCTTCGCCTTTGGCGAACTAACAATAAGTATTCAAATCTTAAAACTATTTAGTTTTTAATAGACCAGCCAATGCCACACTAAAATTTAAGTTCTCATAATAAAATTAATTAATTCAGTAGTTTCATCTAAGTGCAATAGTATCCCTTCTTTTCAGACGAGCGTGTCCACTATGTTGCAAAATGTTTCGAGCGAGCGGATTTGGATGTGCTTCCAGCTTGTTTAAATACTTGTCCACATAGTTCAGTTCCAAACATATGCCTAGAATATACTTACCCCCTACCCCGATCGCTTAAGGGCGCTCCCATACAAAATTTTTGTAAGTTGTAACAAATGGGTCAAATTTAGCACTGGCTCCAACTCTTTTTTTTTTTTGCAAACATTTTCCTAGAACATCACCACTCCCTAGAGGGTTGCCATACAAAATTTTAAAAAATTAAGGTAAAAACCCCTACAACTTCCCTTGTCACCCTAAGAGGGTAAAAATATGACACCGACTCCTATTTAAAATTTATAAATATTTCATAAATAAAAAAATGAATAAAAAATAAAAAAAATTCGGAATTTCGAAAGGCTTATGTGAAGGGTATATAAGATTCGGCACAACCGTATAAAGCGCTCTTACTTATAATTTTGTAAGTTAGGAGGACGTTTAAATTTTCCAAAAAACTTTGCTTCTTTGTAATAAAGTCTCTTTAGCAACACTTGACTAATGGCTAGGAATTATCCATTTACTATATAGAATTAAACGCTTTTTAATTATTAGGGGACTTACAAGGTGTTCTAATATGTCATATTGTCATAATGTTATAAAGTTTCACAATAGCTTAAAAACAGTGTTGTTGTCTTTCATACAAAAATAATTCTTAAAAAATACTACTTCGTATGGTATGTTTATTAAATTTTTATAACAATTCCACATAAAACTGTGGCAAATGTGTCCAATAGTTGGTGAAGGTTGTGAGTCCCCTAGTTGTGAATTATACAATAGGGGGCTAAATTGTTTAATTTATTTTTATGATTTTTATTTCGCTTATCTTCTAAAAAAACAAATAAAATAAAGAATTTAAGCCAGAATAAAAAGCGAAAATTTTTTCTTAAAACATTAAGTTCATTAAAAACAAGTAAGACCGCTATTGTCGACTGTGCAGAGTCTTATATACCCTTCACACTGGCCTTAGAACATGCCTGAAGCTTACAACCACAAAGTTTATTTATATTCAATAAACTATTATTTTACGTCTTGACAAGACAAATTCATGCCTAGACAAATGTCAAAATCCAAATTAAAAAAACCCGGTATTTTAATACTGGGTTTTTTTATATACTGAGTTTGACGTTTGTCTAGGCATGAATTTGTCTCGTCAAGGCGTTTAACAGAGTTTCCAGTTGTTTACATTTGCTACACACGTGTTTTTTGGATTTTGTCCTTTAACCCCTTGTCGACCGACGGCACTTATAAGTACCACATAAGTAATAGGCTTACAAAATCAAAACGAGAACTATTTTTATTCTTTTTGCCCAAAAGGTACTTCGAAGTGTACTATAATCTTGGAAATAAAATATTTGTTTTGCCTATAGCCAACCTCGGTTATCCATAATAACGGTAAATTGAAATGTGTTTCTGCTGTAGATGTATGATTTTGTAAACCAGTTTTCAATTGCCGAAAAAAAGTATATTATAACTGTGTTGACTCCAAAAGTCTATTTTTATTGGAAAATAATTAGTTTTGTATACATGGATGTGTTTTTTTACACAAAAAAGTTGTTAGTTACTTTTAGTTTTGAAAATATTTACTAAGGACTGGTTAGTACCGTTGGGCCGTGTGTGCTAATTTGTATTACTATAACAGCACAATTTTTTTATTTACCACTAATAGGACTATGGCTGAAATTCTTTGTAAACGACTTAGGTTAGGTTAGGTTACGAAGGGTAGTAGCGAGTCCTACTCGCCACCTCCACTCGGAGGCCCTCAGGCCCATTGTAAATCCCTTCAGAAGAGTCGAGAGAAGAAGAATAAAAGTAAAGACAAGCATTTTATAGGTAAGGATAAAGAAAGCAAGAGTACCGTCCGCAAGATGTCTTAGAAAGTCAGTAGTCATGGACCCTGAATCACCTATCTGCCCAGCCACTTAACCCTTATGAAACCTCTGATGGTCCCCAGCCCACAGCCAGGAACATCACCTAGTCCATCTAAGAAGCGTCCTCCAAACCACCTCTGTTGAGGAATCTGCAGTCCAGGGCAGTGGCAGACAAGATGTTCTACCGTCTCTATCTCCTCCTTTTCCCCGCTTACCCTGCAGAAATCTGGAGCATTCCTGCCCCATTTTTTCGTCCTATATCTCACATCACAGTGCCCTGTGAGAGTCCAAATAATGCACTTTAGAACCCCCCTGCTCTTCTTGAGCAGCAGGTCAGTGCCCATCCTGTCCAGTCTGGGCCATAAAAGTCTAGAGATCCTGCAGTCATCCCTGTCCCTCCATGTTTGGCCCACCTTGTTTGTAATCGTCTTGGTTCAGTTGGAATTCTGGTGATCCTCCCTACAGGATGGACTTGTAGAAGGAATGTTGTTATAACTGCAGCACCGAATACTGAATATTTTCTTTCATTAATTGACGAAAAACTGTTTCTAGGAGAGGTCGCACTGGCAATTTGAATGATATAAGCTGCCCAATGGTTATTAAGGACTACAATTCTTTTATGGGAGGAGTCGATCACGCTGATCAATTACGCAGTGCCTACAGCCTAGACCGAAAATCAAAGAAATGGTGGCACCAAATTTTCTGGGGTCTATTGGAGATGACATTTATTAACTCCTACATAGTTTACTGTCAGTCCATTGAAAAATGTATTCTTTTGAAGTTTAGGTGCTATGTAGCTTTGGGCTTGTTGAATCGGAACAATCCAACCGTGAACAGTAAAAGTTAAAAAGCGATATCCACAGATGACCAATATAATATGTTTTATAATATGTTTTAAGTTGTAAGTAACGCCGGGAAGAAAGGAATCAGTTCCAAAGGATGTTCGATTAGGAAATCTAGGAAAACATTGGCCAACTTTTGTCGCAACGTGGGAAAGATGCAAACTTTGTAGTTTAAAGATATTCCAATCGAAGCCCTATTTTAAATGTTCCCATTGTGGTGCTTAAAATACCATGGAATAAATTTATTAAAACAGTTACTTAACTAATAAATAAGTATTAAATATATTAATAAAATTTGAACAAAAATCAATGAATTTTTTTAACTTTTGGCTCATGCTGACCCGACGGTACCTAAAAGTACCAGATCCTTTTCGAATCTTCCAGGACCATCACAAATTTCACATTTTGTAAATAACTTTTTGAAGCCTTTATTTTCAATATTTTATAAAAAAAATGAAACATTTTCAACGATTTCGAGTCTTGGTCCACAAGGGGTTAAAAAAACTGAGGTAATCGCAGTATCTTGTTTATTTTAAATAGCAAATGTCTGTAGGATATTTCTAGTAGTTTAAAACCAACAACAAGTCCTTATTACCTTATTTTACTCCAGAAACTTGATTTCAACATATGGACATGGTAATATCGACTTCCCTATCTATAAGAATCCAGAATATAAATATAGACTTTATGGGTTTTACAGGTGGATAATAAATAAATTACAAACGGAATGACAAACTGATATATACCCTTATCACTATGTGAAGGGTATAATAAGAATATAAACTCATTGCATGGTGCAAAATGATCTTAAAATTCAGTTTGTCGTTGATAAAAAAAAGCGGCAAAATAAAAATGACAAACAGAAATAAGAAAAGGGTAAGTTAAAAAGTCATACAGTGGGACAAAAAGGTCTGTTAGAAGTTTATAATTTCGTTTTAGAAAATTAAGCATTTTTGACTGAGATTTAAAAACAATCATCAAGCTTTTACTTCTTGTTGCTCATTGTACTACTACTTTACATATGGTTTTCTTTTTAAAAATTAATTAAAACTGCACCCTCGAAGTAGCAGGTTATAAAATAAAAATTAAAATAAATAAAACAAAACAAGTAGGGGCGCTATGTTCAGCTGCGCCGTGTCTTATATACCTTTCACATTGGTGTCTTTGTGTACTCAGTCATCTGGTCAATTCATATGGGTTTCAACATGCAAATATTATAATAAAATTATTTTTTGCTGGGTTTAAAGTCAATGGCTATTCTAATTTTTGAAATAGAAAATTTCACAATGTTTTAACGTTTTTATGGCCGGTGCTACTACCCGGGCTCTTATCCAACAAATTTTTTTTAAATAAATAAATCATAATGAAAATACCTTATAGAAGGTTTGAGGTTCATAGCCCGGGTGCCTATTTAAATAAAATACTGTTGTTCAGTTGATGTTTGTAGGAAATTAGACGGCGATAGCTGTGACGGTTTCCTAGATAAAATCTAAAAACTATAGCTTTAATCCAACTTATATTTTCCCCCAAAATTAAACTATTTTGCACCAGGTTTAAAATCGACAGCTGTTATTGTTTGTCAGATAAAGCACATGAAAAATTTTTGTACTCGATCCCCCTATAATTATATTACTTCTCCTGCTCCTATCAAAATAAAAAAATTTTTTTTTTTGGTTTAATTGGCGCCTTTAATATGTGCGAAGTTTTGTGATATTTATAAGGATATATTATGCGCATGGATTTTGTTCTGATTTTTTCTAAATTCTAAATAGCGTTCTGCCTAGGAGTATTTGTAATAGTTTGACATTTATTCATAGCTGCCAGATTTTATTTTTGGTGGCAAAAATATGCTTATGACGATTGGACGATTTTTGCCCTGAATTTGACGATTTTTGAAAACTAAAGGTTTTCGTTTTTTTAAAAGAAAATCAAAGGCAGATGTGGGTAATTCCAGGGAAAAGTAACGTAACGCCAGAACGGACTATTCTTGTTTGTTAGGGAAATACTTCATTTTTTATATTTATACGAATGTATACAAGCTATTTAAAAAAGTCTCTTTAATTTAAACTTTAATTTAAAAAAAAAACATAAATTTTCCCTGAAAAAAAAAATAATCAATCTTGCGTTACGTTACGTTTTTCCTGGAATTACACATATACATAGACATTAAATTTTTCATTTAAGAAACAAAAAAAAAATATATAAATTTTCAAATATATAAGCCATTGCTTGTTTACATTCAATTGTTATAAAAAAAGATTTTAATGCAAAATTGTTTTTATATAAATAATAAGGATTAGAAATAGTTTAGAGACAGCCCCTAAAAATTAAATCTATAAAATAAATTATTCATAAGTGGTCGCCGGTATTAATACTATTTCATACCCTATGTTGCTTCATAAAAATTATTATTTATGTTTGCAGTTTATTTTGTTTAAAATTTAAATTTTGCTTTTAAAGTTGTTATTATTTTTGAAGAATCTTTCGAATTTTAGGCAAAAGGTTTAAAAAAAAAAAGTAAATTTTAGGGTTGATGATTTTTTGACGATTTCAAAAGGTTGTTTTGACGATTTTTTCCCTAAAATTTAACGATATTGAACCAAACTTATCTGGCAGCTATGCATTTATTCCGTTTCGGAAACTGGATTTAGCAGACTGACAAACAGGCGGACGAATGTATGTACATACATGGCTTAGTTAATTTTCCTGTCTATAAGGATCCAAAATATATATACAATTACAAACGGAATGACAAACTGATATTTTCATTATTGGAAGGGTATAAATAGGCAGTAAGAATATTTTGAAAATCAAATACTATGGAATATTAAATATCCGCTGTTTTAAAAAATTAAAAAACTAATTTTGAATATTTATTATATAACTTTTCGTAAAACATACAACCTCATACTAAGAAGTTTAAGTGCGTATAATATGTGTTTATGTGCATAGATAATAAAAATACATTAGTTGATTAAAAAATTTTTTACAAAATATTTACATAAAGAGAAAATTAAACAATTTTTTTTTTTAAACTTATATTATATATACATGTATGTATGTATGTATATGTACGTACATCCATTAATGCATTTTTTTTGAGTTTGGGAAGAAACGAAAATTTTTTACCAAATTTGACATTTTTTAGCTGGATTCATGGGTGCACCAGTGGGGCACTGAAAATCGTTAGAGAACTCTTTCATATTGCTTAGGGGGCCCAAGACGCGAAACTCATTAGGTGCATATATATCTTGGGTAATGAGCTGTTGAAGGGTTGCTAAAAAAAAAGAATAATGCTCTAAACACAACTGGAACGAACGACGAATTTCGCACTACACGACGAATTCGTCTGTTAAAATTCGTTGCGTAAATTCGTTAAGTGAAACACATTAAGAACGAATAAAACAGCTGTGATAGAGGGACCATATTTCTTAAAAAAGAAGCACTATTTGAAAAAAAAATAATAATTAAAAAAAACTATTTAAAAAATATATAAATACAACACTTAAAATACACTAATTGTATTTAATGCAACAAATAAAAAGTGAAAATTATTCTTAAAGTATAAAATAACATTATTTAATAACAAATAAAAGAAAAAGGGTCACTCTGTGCTAAATTATTCGTCGTTCGTCTGCGTAAGAAATAGAAATAAACCTATCTCAGAGTTTGTTACGCATGACGAATTTTAGTCGACGCACTGTTTGTGTGCATTTTCATATACACAAATGTGTTTTATTTTTTAAAACGAATATTCGCAACGAAAAATTCGACGTTCGTTCCAGTTGTGTTTAGGGCATAATGCTTAATAAAGAACTAACAAAATTTAAATTAAATTTTTACCAGTTTTATATTTAGCACAACGAGTTTGAGCGGCTGCTATCCAAAACATTTGCTTCGGGGTATAACTAAAACCAGGCAACTTGGACTCCTCGCCATTTTTGGCCACCCATTGTTGATATGCCAAATAGGATAGTTTAATGCCTGCATTATCGGCAATATTTTGATCAAGTGTGTTAGTGCCATCAAGCTAAAAGTTTCACGAGAATTTTTTTTTTTTTATTAATTTGCATTAACTTTGCTCATCACCAAAATATACCATATCTGTATCTTTTTAATATTGTAAAAGTATTAATTAAATATTTTTTGATATTTTTTTGTTTGTGTTACCATGATTGCCTTTAAAAAAAAACTTATTTAGGCGCAAGGAGTATCATACAATGTTTTGCTTAGAATAGTGTTAATACATTTTTGGGCAAATATTTGATAGGACTGACACCTCTAGCCTAGTCCCACAAACAAAAATTGTAATCTTTTACTTACATTAAGGCCGGTTTCTTTTTCCTTATAATTGCCATATTGATTTTCTATACATTTAGCTTTTTCGTTATATTTCAGCATTTTATCGTAATTCCACCAATCAACCAAATCACCTTTATTATCATAATATCTGCTATATTGTTCATTGAAAGCGAGCATAATTTCATGACCAATAGTACTGCCAATGGCACCATAGTTCATGTACTTGGGAAGTTTAGGATCAAAAAATGGATATTGTAAAATACCAGCGGGAAATTCTAAAAAATGTAAACATATGCAAATCCATATGTATGTATGTATAAATGATCATTCAAATATTATCGTAGTTTAAAAAAGAAAAAAAAAATTATTAAATGTCCTTCTATCCTAGAAATGCTCAGTCGTTCTTTAACGAAAAATATATTTTCGAATTGTCAAAATCAACTTTTCAATATTTAAAAAAGCACTTAAATCAAGAAAAAAATGCGTTTTTTTAAATAAAAAAAAAATTAAACGTAAAGCTGATTCCCTTTTGTTTGATTAATAATTTTTAACACATTTGTGTTTTTTTTTCGACCTCGCTAAAAATAGAACATTTATAGATTGTTTGGAAAAATTTTTAAATACTTTTTTTCGCCACTAACAAACAATAACATAATAAATAATCATTAGTTTTATGGTACGAGTCAAAACAATTTTTTTTTGTTATTTAGAATTAGTAGGACGAGGCTCTGTTAATTGCCAAGAAAGTGGGGTATAAACAACCAATATTTTATGTTTCATTGATATTAATATGTCGATAATAAAACAAGTAAGAACGCTATATTCGGCTGTGCCGAATCTAAGATACCCTTATTTTTTTTTATTTTCTCTGGACTTTTTTCGTACAGCAACCCCATTAGGGCGTGGAGATAGGGGTTAACTATGTTTTAGGAATATGTTTGGGAGATAAAACTAATGGGGGTCTGTCATACACTTTTTTTCTCTAAGGCCGTCTCTGAGGAAGTTGTGGGCATTTTCACATAATTTTTGTAAATTTTGTATGCCAACCCCATTAGGTGGCGGAGATAGCGGGTAAGTAAGTATAATCTAGGAATATGTTTGGGAGGGAAAACTAATAGGGGTCTGTGATACTTCGGAGAAGTTGTAGGCGTTTTACCCTATTTTTCTTCAAACTTTGTATGTTAGGGGCTGGAGATAAGCATGTTCCACAAAAATGTTCAGGAGGATAAACTAATAAGAATAGGTCTTACATTTTACCTTTATAGGCGATTCCTGGAAGCTATGGGAGCGATTTAAAAAAAATTTTAATAAAGTTTGGTATGGCAACCCTATAAGGGGGCGGAGATAATATGTAAGTATGTTTCACAAAAAATTTTTGCCAGTAAAAAGTAATGGGAGTCGGACTTACATTGCATTCGTGTAGGGACATATCCGGGTGAGTTTAAGAGCTTTTTAGATGCAAGTTTTAGAAAAATAAACAGAGGTAGTCGTAGTCGCTGGCTGTCAACTATCGAAAAATTAATTTTTTTTCATTTGAAATGCATGTGAATATTAAAAAAAATAAATATAAAAGAAAAGGTTTGTACCTTTCTTTGTTTCTTTTTTTTTTTTTTAAATAAAAAATAGGAGGTAGTCTTGGTTTTTGGCTTATATTTTGGTCCGTTATGGGGCGATTTTGCTAAATTTCAATACCAATTTCCTCGCAGATATTTCGGATATTTTATTACCACTTACGGGTAAATGCGACATTGGGGGATTTCAGAAAGTTAACTTCAACCATAACATGGACAGACGAACAGACAGACATGGCTAAATCGGCTTTTCTATCAATGAGGATCCAGAATATATAAACTTCATTAGGAAGCAAAGGGATAAAAAAGAAATCCAATCTAACTTTCATTACCATTACTAACATTTAGCCGTTGGATCCCTTCGCAAAAACCATTAGTGAAAAATATTACTGTCAAAAATGCCTTAATTTGGAAAAATTATTATTTGCCCACTTTACTAACCTTTACCCTCAGTCTGTTCTTAATTTCCCATCTCAAGACTCTTGATCTCAAAAAGTGCAAAAAGTACCAAAACGGTGAAAAAAGTATTTTGTGTTTATTGAAAGAGTACATTTTTTTACTTTACTGACTTTTACTTTCAATCTTTCATTATTTATCTCAAAAAGGACTGCAGGCACCGTCAATAGTCAAAATTTCAAAAGATGCAAGGACTGTATAAAAAATACCACGACAAAATATTTACTTTTTTTTTGCCCCTAGCGGAACAAAATCTCAAAAGAGTACCAAAAACATATTCATGTTCAAGACCATTCAAAAGCTATTTGAAATAAGTTTCTATCTTCGTTAGTTTAGAATTTGCAAAATTTACCTAAAGGGTATCCTGTTTTGTCACTAAGGGTCCATTTTTTGAAAAAATTACAAAAAAAATTTTTTAATTTTTCCGCGAACTTTTGGGCTTAAAAATTACAAAAAGTACCTAAAAGTTCCTATATTAAATTTTTGACCCTTTTGTTAATTTAGAAAAAAATAAAATATGTTTCTTTTTAACCCTACTTACGTATACTGTTGTCAACTTGTGAATAATAAGCGTCCACATCAGAGGGAGGGGCTTGTCGTATCCATTCATCATCCCTAACTGGCTGGCGTAACTCTCTAAACATTTTATCCATTCTAAAGGCATTAATTTTCAAATACGATTCGAAATATAAAGAGGGATTAATATCAAGTTTGCTATAATATTCCTCAATTTTTTTATTGTCCAACAACTCGTCGGGATAACCAATGTTTGCGGCCATTAAATTTAATTTCTTCTTGGCCTCCTTTTTTGTCATGTCGTCCATCCAATCAATTTCGTTTAGCATTGGACTAAAGGCATCGTTTAAATTCTCAACTATTTTTAAGACGGCTTTCTTATAGTCCTGGTTAAAGTTTTCGTGCACGTACAAAGAGGCCACTGCTATTCCCAAACTGTGTGTAGGTGTTTTAGTGGAAGAGAAAATTATAGGTTTTTTGATGTAAATATTGTTTCATATTTTTCATATGGTAATAAAATTAGCTGACTACGGAGAGAAATAAAAGGATACCTGGTAATTAGGGGGGTGATCAGAAATGAACGGGCGAATGATCTGTCGAGTAGGGCTAGGGAATATCGGTAGGTTGGCCTGGTGAAAGCAAGTGCTGGACATACAGAAAGGACATCAAAGCGATGAAGCATTTTCTGTGTCACTTCCCGACTTTTGCGCAGACCAGAATCCGATTTCTGATGTTTTGTCAGATGTGGCTCACTGCTCTTTTAAAATTTTGAAAGCTTATGGTTTATTTGACGAGGCAAATTCATGCATAGACAAATATCAAAATCCAAATGAAAAAAATCTGATATTTTTATACGGGGTTTTTTATATACTGAATTTGACGTTTTTCTAGGCATGAATTTGTCTTGTCAAGAACATAAGGGGGACACCTTTCTTTCATTCAAAAATTTTTTTTTTTAAATTGGGACTAAGTTAGAAAATTTTTTTAAATCGTCACTTCCAACCCCGCAGTACGACAATCAAGGGCAGTTATTAACGTCTCTTTGAAAGTTATTTACATCTTATTTCAAAACGTTTATAGTATTGTGAGTACTCGTATACCCCAGACTTTAAAAACAAATTTTTTTTACCGCACACATTAGCAGCTCCTAGTATTACTTATAATATCAAGTATATAAAGGAATTCCGGCAAAACAATTATTCGGGTTGTCCGGTTTGCAAATACATATATATACTGCGAGAATTAAAATAACACAAGCGAGAATATTTTCCAAACCAAACTACATATTTAGGGGATTCACAAGGTGTTCTATTTGTCCTATTGTCATAAAATTTCAACAAGGGGTTAAAAAAAACATTTGCCAACTATTAGGCACTCGGCGCAGGTGTATTTGATGTTGTGACAATTTATTAAGCATATTAAACGACGTAGTATTTTTTAAGAAGTATTTTTGTATGAAAGACAAAAAAAACCGTTGTGAAATTTTATAACAATATGAGAATAGGACGTAATAGGACACCTTGTGAATCCCCTAATTAAGTTTAAATAATAGTTTAAAGCAATATTTATTTACCTGTCCAAAACAATACTTGAACATTCTTGCCATCTGGGCATCGTTACGTCTTTGCCAACCAGAGCTTTTGTGAGTGGCTGTTGTTTATTGCGAAATTTTTCTGATAGGAAAGGCAATGATGAGGCATGTACACGCCAAATTATGTAGTTAACAATAGCACGTGTTCTAGTTATGCCCAAGAACTTATCTAATTCCTTAAAAAAATCAGGTACCGACACTTGAACGATTTCATCATCATTCACTTTTAGGTCTTCTGGCAAATATCCATTTATGAAGTCCAACCACTTAATATTAGGATAATCTTTTTGCAATTCTTTAATGCTGCTTAACTTCGATAAATCATTGTACTCATTATCACGAATAAACTTAAAAGTAAGATTATTTAATGAAAAAGTATTTATATTGTAATTTAATTTAGTTGAGTTAGAAATCATACTTTAGCTAAATACATTTCAAATTTTATAGATTCTTTCAGTTCATTTCTGACTTCCATCGTAAGATTAACGCCAAAGTGTTCTGCTAATTTCATTAATAAACGAAGGTAGAAAGTGGCAATTCGATTATCAAATTCAGTTTTTAAATATTTTCGATTTATTCCAAGTGCAGGTTGACCCAACTTAAAGGATAAAAATAAGAAATGTTTTTAGATAATTATTTTATGATTTTTACAATCTTAGCAACACTTGCCTTAATAATACGTTTGGTGATGTCATTTAAGTCTTCAGTTACAGACACATCTACTATAAAGTTCGTTTTAAAACCCAAACGTCTTAGTTTCTTAATTGTATCTTGCCAGGACCAAGAGTTATCACTATTCCAAGAAGGGCCTTGAAGAACAGGCCAACCACCCGCTTCTTTGACAAACTTTTCCATTGGTTTGCCTCCTAAGGTTTCAATTGTTGCTGCAAAAACCTGCATTAACTTCACTATTTTACCAGCAACTAAATTACAACTAACCTGTATCCATACAAGCTTTATAAAAAGTGTTTGGCAATTTTAAATATTTTGGATCCGTTTCCTTTCTTTCTTTTGTTAAAATATCATTTAATTGCTTTTGCACCTTATCCCTTACCGCGGAAATTGCATTCACCTCCCCCTTATCCTTAGGTATTTGTACCTCGTCCATAAATGTACCACAAGCAAACTGATAGAAATCATTACAAGGTTCAACTTTCGGATTCATTTTACTTAACACCTCTTTAAGAAAAAAAGTAATGCTATAACAATTTTAAAAAGACACTCCAAAATCATCAAATTTATACTTTCAATAATATTTTCTAAATCAATTTTCTCACTCCTTCCCAAGCCATTAAGAGCTACGCAGGCGTACACTAATACCAGCATAAGATAAACCTTTGCAGCTTTGCTCCTCATCTTGAAATCTTAAATTATTTGAAAACTTAAAAAAACATTTGAAATTTTATCCTTATCGAACTTTGAAAATGTGACAAAAAGTCATAAATTTATTTCTTTAAAAAATACTATTTAGAAAATTTTCTTTTAAGATTTTGAATTGAAAAAACCAAACCAAATTGTATGCCTGAACAGCATTATCAAATATATTCAAATAAAAAATCGCTCATTTGCCAGAACAACGCGTCGTAATTCAAAAAAAGCCATTTTGAGGAAAATGCGTTTAAAGTTCTCGTTGTCCTTGCATTTACTAGGAAAAGCACGCGGCATTTTCTTTTCAAACGCAAAAATTAGAAACAATTAAAAGATGAAATTTAATCGCTTTAAAAAGCATGTTATAACTAACACTTAAGCTTCTTTAACATTAAAAATTCACTTTTTGAGTTATGACATTGTTCTGGCAATTTCATTATTTACTTATAATGAAATTCCTTCAACAATAAAAAGGATAAATTTTGGACGTTAAGGCACAATTTTATTACGAATTACCTTAAGTTTTAAGTTAATATACACTCAACACCACCGAAAAAACTATTAAAAAATTTAAAGCGACAAACAAAAATTAGTCCTTTATATAACATGAAAAAAACATATTTTCTTACCGGAAAAATAAATAACAATTATAAAGACAAACTAATTAAGTTATTAAATTAATTAATTAATTAATAAAAAACAAACAAATAAAAAATAATTTTGTTAAATGATGGCAGAGTTACATAAACAAAATGTAAGGGTGTCCCACGTTGATCCAGACAAGCGAAAGCAGTCGACCTATGTCTTTGAATAAGAAGAATCATAGCCAGGATCCTTTGTTATTTATCGAGGTATTTGTTAAATGTATTGTACGCCTTATGACACAGATTGTACATGTTTATTTGAGCTTAGTGGTTCCCCTCTATATCTTAGAAATCTTTTTTACATGCAGACAATCATAATAGCCTCCGATAACTGTATTACAGTATAGCTTTGCGATGTCAAACAATTCCCCACATGCAAGAGTTAGACGCATAATTCTCGCAGTGCGACAAAAAGAGACGGCCTGGTTGTACTTCAAAAATAATAACCAACGACGTGCGAGCTCTTTACCCCACCAGAGCTATTTTACGACACAAACATGAAACTAAAGTCGAGAAAGTTACAATTGACTCACACTTTTCTAATAACACATTTAAATTTGTCTACTTTTAAACAGTGATGCCAACTTTTGCATCATCAAAAGCACTGTCTGCACACACAAATAGGGGAAAAAAGTGTAAAAATTAAAAAAAAAATTGCGGGTAAAAAATCACCAAACTAAATAGTTCTTTCCTAAAGAATAATTGTATATATAAACAATTCAAAAGAAATCTATGTTTGTAAATATATTTGTTTTTTATTAACAGCAAAAATTCAAAAATTAATAATGGCGTTTGCTATAATTTTGCGCTGAATGATCGATATAATATATTTATAGGGTGACCATTCGTACTGATTTCATCAGTACATGTACTGATTTTTCATTTGGTGTACTGATTAAAAATGTATTATAATAAACTGATTTTTGAAAATGAGTACTGATTTTTAAAGATATTTTGTTGATTAAAATTTGTTTTTCAAAACTTTTGCTGAGATACATAGTAAAAAATTAAAACTTAGTTAGGCCAGCGTTTACACATTAAATGACTCAGCTGGTATTTAAAAGGCCGTTTGATAACAGTGACTATTTCGCGACTATTTATGTTTGGCTCTAATAATTTATAAACCTTCAAGCTATTTAGATAATTTCTTAACAAATAAATCATCGTTTTTTTGCAATTATCTAAAAATTTTTATATTTTTCAGCAATAAATATCTTAGCAATAAGGCAATAACGTTGGAAGAGTAACGGGAAATTATTGCTTATTGACTCGCCTATGCTAAGGGTATGGGAACACTTATATATCTTAATTCATCATAAAAAAACAAACCAAATCAGAAAATCATCGTTTTTTTAAGGAAAATTGTTAGAAATTATTAATTTTTTATCGCTTTGTATCACTTTGTGTCTTTTTGAATGTCACTTAAAAATGACAATTGAGTTTGACGTCTTATGTCCGCAATAATTGCTTTCGAAAAATGGTTGACAATTATTGCTCAATAAAATGTTGGCAATAAATAAGTACGCAATAGAGCAGTCCACATTAGAGATAAAATAATTTTGACACCTACTTCAATATATGTTAACATATTTATTGCTAATGAAGACTAGGGGTTAACACGACATGTATCAATTTTGCAGTGAAAATTTTGACAAGTCATGTGTAAAATACATCTCGTATAAAACCATCTTAAGTGATGCTGCGATTTGTTGAACGATTAAATATCCTTTTGCCCATTCCAACGATAGTTATGCCGCTCTTACTCTTGTGTCCACAAAATTTTTGCAAAAAAAATGTTTGCCTAATTTTAAGTTCAGTCGTTGGTAGACAAGAGTAAAAAATATTTGCTTGAGTATCTTTAATAAAAAGCATTTTTAAGATACTTTTAACGTTATAAAATCAAACAACAATATTGATTAACCTGGTCCCCTCATAGTATTTATCTTTTAAATTGAGTCAAAAAAATTATAGAAAGAAACAAAATATTTTTACGGTCAAAAAAAGGTCCTTGATTTTACAGAAAAATCTAATCATAATTTTAAAAAAATTATATTTTTCTTTCCGTAATATACCATGGAGGATGAGCATTCGATTATTTGTTTTTAAAGAGTAAAATAGTGCTTAAGTTAGCGAAGTAATATTAAACGTTTCAATTGAATTACGAAAAACCTAAAAATAATTGGATTGATTTTATCGTTTGTTGATTTTTTGATAAAAAATTCTAACTTTTTCATGGTTATTTGTAACAATTGGCATTGTTTTTTTAGTTTTTTACAAAATCAAGTATCTTCAATCTGTAATTTGATTCCAAATACGTAGGTGGACGGATATGCTTTAATCGGCTTAGAAAGTAGTTTTAAGTCGATTCCTAAAACCAAAGGGCACTCAGACTATAAAAACCAAATGACGGTATTAAAAAAAAGTGTGCTGGTTTCGAACAAGAAATAAATGGTCACCCTATATATGTACCTACTTACATACACATTATAAAACGTAATTTAAATATTAAAAACAACCTTGGTATTTTTTAAAGAAACATTTTAATTATTTCATTTTGTTAATTAGTTTAAAGCAAATATGTACTAACTAGGGAAGCCAATCCCGGGATCCCGACCCCAAAATTCCTGGGATTTTACGGGACTAATTAATCCAGTTCGAAAAGAAATCAATTTTATTCTCTAAAATTAAAACATACGAGTACAGCTTGTATCACACGTGAGACAACAATAATTCTTGAGTTCGAATTTTATGTTTGTAGAGCTTTTTACGCTGCAAGTAAACAGTTAAACTTTCCATACACCTTTAAAGCATTTTATGTACTTATGTATGTATTTTGTACATATGTTTACATATTTACATTATCACCGACTGTACAAACAAGCCTTATGCTATGAACACATAGACACCAGAAGGCTACCGACAGCATTTTCTCAAAAATAAAACATATGCATTTAAATGTACACAATTATTTTGACAACATCAAAGCTGCACGGCAACATTACTGCAGTTGCAGCTGTGGCCAGATTAAACTTATTTCTATTTAATGCATTAAACACATTCAAGCAACAAGAACACAGGAACACACGAACACAAAAGTTTCTTGCTAAATTTGTGTCCGACTGGCTGCTACTGAAATATTTACTAGACTACCACTACAAAATAAACATATGAGCAATATGACTTTCTGTGGTGCCACCTAAAGTCTTTTTGTACTCTTTAAGCTATATTTTTTGCATCTTACCGTATTGGCAGTACTAATCTGTTATCTGTCGCGTATAAAAATAGAAATTAGTTTAATTTCGACCACGCCACAAAATTAGCATTGACAGCAACCCGTAGTTGTGTTGCATTGTAGCAATTAAAAAATTATTCTCATAAGCACACGTGTATTCTATTTTTGGCTGGTTGTGTTCGGTAGCCTGTAGCGAGGAATGTATTTAATGCTTAAGTAGGCGGCAAATGAGTAAACTGAGAGATAATATATAAGAGTGTAAAACAGTGCTGCCACTCATATTTCTATTTTACTCAGCCGTAGCGATTTAAATCTTTTAATTGATGTTGTAACTTTAAATTAAGTATAAAAAGGACATAAAACACAAATTTATTTAAAGATATTAAGAGCTTTTTCTTTCTCTTTATTGTTTCTAGTTTTAATTTGCTCTACATTTTTTAAACTGCAGAATTGCAAAAAAAAAAAACAAACAAATTTATCACAGATTTTAATCTCAGAAACTATTGACCAATAATACTGTCTAAAAAAATTAAGATTTTTATGTATACACTATGTTTAAATTTGTTTATATTAGTGGTTATAAACCTTAAAAGTCAAGATAACTACACGCTTTTTCGATTAATTGAATTACATATATTTTCCAATGGTAAAATAGCAAAAATAAACACCAAATATTTTACTGTCTAAAAATTAAACGAATTTAAAATTGTAACAGAATTGAAATTAACAGCACTGGTGTATGTATGCAGCCGTCGCCTGCAATATAATTAAGTAGATAACTACACGGCAATTATTGTTGCCAGCTGCATTTGTAGTCTTGTAGCTGTGTTGCTTGCTGTCGTTTATGTGTTCAAGGCATTAAAGATATTACACTCTCTGGTTTAACTTTCGCATGAGGTATTTAAGATACTTTTGTATGGATGCAATTGAAATCCTCAGGCGTGAAATTAATTGTTTTAAATAAACGATAATTAAGGTACTTATAAATATAAAACCAATTTCGTGTATATAAAAGGTTGCAGAATAAATTATTAGTTTATAGTTATACCCTTCACATAAGTGATAAGGGTATATATAAGTTTGTCATTCCGTCTGTAATTTCATTATAATCGATTTGCGACCCCATAAAGTATATATATTCTGGATCCTTATAGATAAGAAAGTTGATATAGCCGTGTCCGTCTGTATGTCTGTTGAAATCAAGTTTCCGGAGTCAAATAAAAAGATACGGACAAGTTATTGGTGTAAAGCTACTAGAAATATCCTGGAGACAATCGCTATTTAAATTCAACAAATCAGTTTTTTAGAACAAAATCCGTGCATATATTCCTATATATCTGAGTAAATATAGCAACTATTGCCACAAAATTTGGCACAGATACTCTTACAGTAATTGAAAAGTTTTTTTTAGATAGGATCAGGGGAAGTGGTAGTTTTCCTACAATTGCACAAATTTGGTGAAATATTTTATGCGCAATATCTCGGAAACTATAACAGCTATCGACTTCAAATGTTCTACAAGAAGTAATTGTACAACAAGGCTTACGTTTTAAAGAAAAATTTTTTGGGTGGTCGCAGAATAAGGGGTAGCTCCCATACAAATTAACAATTTTTATGAAATTTTCGATAAGCTATGTCTCGAAAACAATAACAGCTATCAACATCAAATGTTCTACAAAAAGTAATTGGACAACAAGATCCACGCTTTGAAGAAATATTTTTTTGGGGAGGGGTGAAGAAGGGATAGCTCCCATACAAGTTGACGATTTTTATGAAATTTTCGATACGCTAAATCTCGGAAACTATAAAAAAATTCACTTCAAAGGTTCTGCAAAAACTAACAAGATAATAAGACCTACATTCGAAAAAAAATTTTTTGGGCAATGGCAGAGGAAGAGGTAGCTCTCATACAAACTAACAAGTTTTATGAAATTTTTGATACGCTACATCGGGGAAGCTATCGACTTCGAATATTATACAAAAAGTAATAATCAAATAATTTTATACATTTTGGAAAAAAAGTTGGAGAGCAGCAGGGGGACTAGAACATCCCACAAAAATTAATAACTTTTATTTACCTTTTAATATGAATAATGTCGAAAACTTTTTTAACTCTCGACCTCAAACATTCCTCACCTATTTCTATAACCCATACGAAGTGCTCTTACTTGTTTTTTTCTAACAAATGTCGAAAAAATAGTCCGATAGCTTGAAAGCAAAAAAATATGAAAAAAGACACATATTTTTAGCTTTTAATTTTATATTTATTAAGTAGAGTTCTCAGGTGATGCGCATTTGCAAACAAAGGCTTAAGTACATGTATTATAAATAAATCTACCAAATTTTACATTTTTTCACAGGATTCATGGGCGTCCCTTTGGCACATTGAAAATCGCGAACAAAGTCTTGATTATTACTTAATGGTCCTAAAACACGAAACTCATTAGGTGGATGGGAACTGGTGGAAATGGCCCATTTAAGAATTTCTAAAAAATAAATAATAAATAACAATAAAAAAAATATAAATAACTAAAAAAAAAAGAAAAAATATAAAAACTGAAAAAAGTTTTCTCTCTTACCCTCTGTGTAATTGGCACACCAAGTTTGTGCAGCTGATATCCAAAACATTTGTTGTGATGTATAATTTAAGCCGGGTAATTTGGGCTCTTCCAAATTTTGGGTCATCCATTGCTTGTAGGCTAAATAGGATGCCTTAATGCCACCGTTATCGGCAATGTTTTCGCCTTGTGTATTAATGCCATTTAGCTAAAAATTTCGAATGGTGAAAACGAAATTATTAACTATTGAAGACAAGTGTATGTTTTGGTAAACGTCAAACTCTAAATATAAAAAAAATATCTGCCATCTTTATACTATACTTTTTATATTTGTAACATTTGTAAAGACATTAGTATGTCTCGCCTAGACGCCCAGTTAAAGACGAAATATGTTTAAAAGAAAAACAGCAAATAAAGTTAGGGTCTGTCAGGTCCAAAACAAAACAACCAAGGCGCATGCATATAGGTGGGAGAGGTTCTTCAAAAACAACTAAAATGGCAGTACGAATGTCAAAGGCAGACAACAAAACCTCACGAATTCTTTCTTTTACTTTTTGAGCTTTTCTTAGAATCTACAGTTGTTGTTAGTAACAAAGTAAAATATAACCATAAACAAATTTTGACAATTAAACATCTATATCTATCGTTACTCAGCTGATTAACTAGGGTCACCTGTATACATGCGCCTTGAAAATGCCTTACTACCTTCTTCAATTATACTGATTGACTCAGAATCACTTTATGAGTCAATTGATGGACGTCCTTCCATCTTTATCACAATTTCAAAACCCCTATGATTTGTTGGTATTAGAACCATCTTTGGCTCGAATATTTTTCGTACAAAAATATTTGCAAAACATATATGGACTATTTGGCCCATTAACTATCCTGGGTCCAATATAAGTCTCGATCCCAAAACTTATCTGATGAATTGACATACAAATTTGTTCATTATACTTACATTAAGACCAGTTTTTTTATCTGTGCAGTTGCCATATTGTTCTATAATACACTGGGTCTTTTCCAAATATGCAGTTTTTGTATCCCCTTGCCACCAGTCAACCAAGTTGCCTTTATCGTCAAACCTACGACCTAGATCATCGAAGCCGTGTGTTATCTCATGACCAATAATGCTACCGATGGCGCCATAATTCATATACTTGGGACGTTGACTATTAAAGAAGTGGCCTTGTAAAATACCAGCAGGAAATTCTGCAAAGAACCGATCAAAAGGTTTCAAATTTAAGATAATATTTAAAAATGCATTTTGGACATTTGCAAGTTGTAGAGTGGGACTTACAAAAATCTCTTTTCAATATAAAAAATTTCTACTTACGTAAACTATTCTCGACTGGTGAATAGTAAGCGTTAATCACAGTGGGACTTGCATGATTGATCCAATCAGTTTTGTTTACTCGCAAGCGTAACACTTTCAATGAATTATCCTGCCTGAAGACATTCATCTTCAAGAAAGATTCAAAATATTTATCAGAATCAATATCTAATTTACTATAATATTTTTCCACTTTATCATGATCCATCAGCTCATCAGGATAACCAATGTGAGTCATCATTGAATGTAACTTTTTCCTAGCCTGACGCCTTGTAACTTCGTCCATCCACTGCACCTCATCAAAGCTTTGATCAAAGGCATTGCGTATATTATTGACCATTTCCAGAGCAATTATTTTAGAGTTCTGGCTGAAGTGTTTTTGAACGTAAAGGGAGCCCACCGCAATATTCAAACTGCTGTTTATTTTTAAAAAATTGTGAAAAGTTTTAAACTCAATAGATAACATTTGTATACCATAAAGTTATTCAAGCTTAATGTTCTTAAATAATCCTTAAATATGCATCCTGAAGTTCAAAAATACAGGAAACCTAGCCAAGCGGATGGACAGGTGGATGGACAGACGGATAGACATTGGCAAATTCTTAGAAATTTAACTATCGGCACAATAAATGTTATTTAGTTGAGGAACTTTAAGTTTTGGGTATTATAGGGGTCAGCACCTTTGACTAAACTAATTAATCTGGTTGCAGAGGGTTATGTTAAGAGGTCCGAAACTCAACTGGTGGCAACGGTCTAATAAAGACAGGTTTATTCGCCCAGATTACAAGATCTGTAACTTCTTTATGGACTGGTTCAAAATAAATGGGGAGAGGTGGGGCTGCAGTCTTTTTATCGGAACTGAGCATAAGTACGTCCCAAAAACATCCTGAGAGCTGCAGTGCCTTTTAGGCGAAGATTCTGGTAGTCAAGGCTGCCGCTTATTTTGTCCTGTGCTTCAGGACTAAGAACTCTCAGATAAATGTGTTAATTGATAGTCAGGCGCCAATCAAGCTCATTTCCGTAAATCTTACACTCTCCTTGATTTTTTAGTCGTGCAAGAAATCCATTCGTAAACTGTGTGCCATAAGCGTAACCCACATTTACTGGGTCCGGTGGCACAAGAGGTATCAAGAGGAATAAGATGGCTGACGAATTGGGGAAGCATGTCCATGAAAAGGACAGCAAACGTCCTTAGGACTATGCAGGAATTTTATGATCCCACGACGACTAGGTTTTTACTGTCTTTTCGGAGGAGTGATTGTAGACTTCTAGTGGGGGTAGTAAGATGCCATTTTTAGACTACGGCTCACACCAAAAGAGCGGGGCGACTAGCCAGGTGACACGGAGAAGATTAAATAAGTTCTGTGTTACTGTGCAAGGCTCGTGCGCTCCAGGAAAAACTGTTTTGGGTATTATCTGTTCAAAAACCTAAACGGATTATCTGGGATTGGTAAGACGAGACTACTGGTATTTGCTATAATGAGTGTGATGCCCCCCTAATTTCATTACAACTGATTGAATTACAAGATAATCGTTTCTTCTTGTCCAGTAGTAGCAAAAGATCTGTATAAGGTTTTCAAAACTGGTCAGTTCAACCTAACCTAACCTAACCTGACCTAACCTAACCATCGAAATTTTGTTTTGTTTGTGGGCATAAAAACTGATCTGGTAAGGCGGCGGTTTGGCAACCATTGAAAGGAACATAGAAGCAGTTTTTGTTAAAAGTTTCTTTTTACTTCAAATATTTACCTGCTGGAAACAAAATCTACACATTTCTTCCATCTGGCAGCTTGTTTTTGTCTTCCCGACAAAATACTAGAATACTGCAGTTGTCTTTGGCGAAATTGTTGCGAAAGAAAAGGTACAGAGAAGGCATGAGCCCGCCACATCATATAATTTGCAATTGTGCGTTTACTTGTTCTTGCCAACAGTTTACCGAAATTTTCAAAAAAGCTAGGCACCGATAAATTAATTATTTCATTTTCGTCAACACTAAGGCGCCCCGGTAAAAGCCCATTAATATAATCCAACCACTGCAGATAAGAATAGTTCTCTTGCAATTCTCTAATGGTGTACAAATTGTATAAATCATAGGGATTACGTCGCATTTCGCTGGACAAAGAGATCTAAGTACAAAAAGACAATTAAAAAATGTTTTGCT
This sequence comes from Melanophora roralis, assembly GCA_963583895.1. Taxonomy (NCBI): domain Eukaryota; kingdom Metazoa; phylum Arthropoda; class Insecta; order Diptera; family Rhinophoridae; genus Melanophora; species Melanophora roralis. The sequence goes on from OY757187.1 coordinate 119,519,045, forward strand.
TTTTTAAAGCCGCATATATATACATTTGCCAAACCAATTTCAAAAAGCAATGATTCTCTTAGTTCACTTTTGGCCGCTTCCCTGTCTGCTCCAAAAAGCACAGCCAAATCCACCATGTAGTTAAAATAGGCCAAAACTAAAGTCTCGTTAAAGCCCTTAATTAAATATTCACGACTTAGGCCAATAAAAGATTGATCCAACTAAAAATGTATGTAAAAGTTAATTTCGCAAACAAAGTTTCTTTCTCACTCTTTTAATAAAGACTTACATCAATAATTCGTTTAGTACTGTTTTTCAAATCCACACTTATTGAAAAGTCAATCATATAATCCATGCTGAAACCTGAATACCTAAATTTTTTAACAGCATCTTGCCAAGTCCACGAGTTATTCGTATTCCAAGAGTTGCCCACAATAACAGGCCAACCACCCAAATCTTTTGCCACTCGTTGTATTGTTGTTGAACCCAATGCTTCAATTAAAGCTACAAAATAATGCAAAAAAGCAATTCGGAATTATTTCTTTGGACGAAAGGGAAACCCCTTATCAAAACTTACTTTCATTCATGCAAGCCCTATACAAAGCGTTGGGCAGTTTTAAATGTTTTGGATCTGTTGACGGTTTTTCTTCTTTTATAATATCCTTTAGCTGTTCCTGCAATATATCCGACACTGCAGAAAATGCATTCACAGCCACCTTATCAGCCGGAATTTCCGTTTTATTTATAAAAGTTCCGCAAGCAAATTGATAGAAATCTTTACAAGGTTTAATTTCCAAATTCATTTTTCCCAATACTTCAGAGGCCGTGTGTTTACACGCGGTGGAGAGGCACACATTGAGAAACTTGGAGTCTGCAGTTGTTGTATTGAGTTCTAAGAAGGCAAAAATGATATGTTTAAAAAAAAATTTTAATAATTTAAAGGGATACTTAAACATATATATTCCCGTCATTCCTATAAGGAATATGGGACCTCAAAATTGAATAATGTAAGTGAATAAAATATACCTTGAGCTAAGCTGTTCATTGCTATACAGGCAAAAACTAAAAGTACTATAAGACATCTTTCCGCCTTTGGATATCTACATATGATAAAAAAAAAATTATAAATAAAATTAAGTTGACATATTTTAAAATAATTGATAGTGGTTATACTCTTTGCATAGAATTAAAGGTGGTAAGAAAGTCAGCCTTGTTTGCATGTCCGTATGTCCATCTGTCTAAATATTAACTAACAGTCACCCCCAAGTTTTTTGGATAGGAAAAAGAAAAAAAAATAACCCATTTATTGTTTTAAGAGGCAACTTGTATTATAGTAACAATTTTGAAAGTTCTTTAGCTTCTGACAAGGGACCACAAATGATATTTTTTAAGCAGCCTGTCACTTTTGCAATACAAATGTAATTGCAAATGTCTTTCAAAACTGTCATTCTACAGACGTTCTTTAATTTTTGCTTTTACAGTTACATATGTAATTTCGTATGACATAACCTCCAAACCAAAATAAAGAATTTACTTTTTCTTGTTGTTTTTTTTTTCAAACAGCTGATGCCAAATGCTTGGTCAGATTAAAATAGAGCGCGCTCTTATCAAAAATTTTGTAATCTGACTTTTACATATGTATTTCACTAAAGCAATGTTTCGACTCGTTCACATGATATGTCTATATTTTGTAGTGGGAAATTTGACAAATCATATGTAAAATGCATCCCATATAAAACTACCTTTATGCACATCCATATGCATGCTTAACAGCGTTGCCAGTTGGTTACATTTGTTACATATTTTGCATGTATTTTGTTCTAAAAACTTGGGAAAACTGGGGCAATCACAGTATTTTGCCTATATCAAGGTCCGTGGTAAACTTATCTGGGCATTTAAAGTAGCGTTCATCTCAGGAATATTTCTTAAAGTTTAAAACCAATACCTGGTCCGTAGTACCTAAATTGACTCCGGAAACTTGATTTCAACAGACACACAAACTGACATGGCTAAATCGACTTCCCTATCTTTAAGGATCCAGAATATATGCACTTTATGGGGTCGCATATGGTTAATCAAAAAAAATTGCGAACGGAATAACAAACTGATATATACCCTTATCACTATGTGAAGGGTATAATAAATAAATATTTAAAGCTATTTATATTAAAATCCGGTACGCGGATTTAAATACAAAACCTTTGTATAAACGTAAAATTTTTCAAATGGTATATTATAATATTAGTTAATTTTAAATAGAATATATTTTAGATTTGTTTGATATTTAAAATAAATAAAAAAAACTGTTTAAACACATCTGTTGATCATAACAGCCAACTCCCACATGCATGCAAGGGATACTATACTTCTGTGTAGATATTTTTGACGCTCAAATATAGTAGTCTGAGACTCATCTTTAAATGTAACTATCATTTCAGAAACACAGGCTGAGTGGATATAAATTTATCCATCGGGCTAAGTGTCTGTGTACCTTTGTGCAAAGTACAGGACACAACTTTTGAAATATTCCTAAAAAATTTTGCACAAATTGATTTTTGGTATAGGAATTAAGCCTTTTAAAATTGATAATGATTGGTACATTACTTCACATTAAAAAGTGCTTCAACAATAAGCATTTTGGCCAACACGTCTGATAAGCTGAATCTTATAATGACGAGTCCATAATTTTCTTTATACTGAGAACAAATTATTATACCGATTCCTTGGTATGACCAATGTTAATCAACAGTGTGTGTCTCCAGGGGACGAACCTTAATCGGGTTTTACATGCGCATAACACGAGTAGCTTCAAAAACCCGTAACAAAGAGAGCAAAGCAAAGAAAAGCAAAAACAACAATACAGGGTATTGCATTGCTTTAAGTAATAATAATCGCAATGAAGAAGCACCCATACATTCTCATAAGTCAACCTCTCTCGTTGGGCAATGCTAATAATGACACACACAAAAGTCTTTTTAAAATATAAAAAAAACACATGGTTTGTTAATTCTTTCTTTTAGTTTTTGTTAAATTAACGTAAATTCAAATAATTATTTTTAAATACGGTTTTATTAAGAATTTCGCACGTGACCCTTATTGTACGTTTGGAGGAGACAAGTTCATGCAAACGTCAATCTTAGGATATAAAAAACACCAGTATAAAAATACCAGATTTTTTTTTGGATTTTAACATAAATTTGTACCGTCAAGACGTACAATGAATGTCATATATTCCGTTCTATAAGAAGGGCGACCATTTTTTTCTGATTCGAAATCCGTGCGCGTTTTCTAAATAATAAGTAAAAGAAGTATTTTTTATTGATACTTTTTAAGTTTCTTATAAATACATCTGGGGTCCATTTGAACACCATCTCTGATAGGATATATTTGGTCTTGAGGTCACTTAAGGTACCTTTACACGGTAATACATATATTACGATATGTCAAAAAATGTTGTGGGATAATACAAAATCTCATCATGTAAAAGCATAATGTATTGGGTAGGAGAGAATACGGATGCAAAATTTGACAAGTGTTCGGTAAATGTTTATTTTCTAAACCATTTTAGAAACTTGTGTATTCTCATCACATCAGAGGTGTGAAAGATTGGCAGCACTTACAGCATCTAATGAAGGTGGCTACACTTAATGAAACAATACACAAGCAATCAAAATAAAAGCAGATTTTTTTCATGTTGTTTTTATTAATATTGTTGAACCTTAACCATATGGCGTTACCCCAAAAGGAAAGTGGCAAGAAACAACCGATTTTGATTTTACCATCCACATCCGTGTAAACATGAAAAATAGTTAGAACAGATTTTTATTCTCTTTTTTTAAACACGGAGAGAATTTCATAATATTTTGATTCTACAAAATCTAATTACTTTGTATTACCGTGTAAAGGTACCTTTAGTGAGTGGAGCGCAGAGAGCGGGCTATCTATCAACCCTTCTAAAATAGTGCTTGCGCTGTTAACAAAAAAATACAAAATTCCTTCCTTCGACGCCCCGATTCTGAATGGAGTGTTACTGACTTAATCGGATAGCGCGAAATATCTATAAGCCGTTGTGGACAGTAAACTCTCTTGGAAGCCAAACCTGGAGGCAAGAGTGGCAAATGCCCACTGGCCACTGGCACGACGTGACTCAGTCCCCAAAATAAAGCTGATTCTCTTGTTTGGAGCCATGGTAAGACAATAGAATCTACCAGAAATCGTATACGTGTTAAGGGGACAGTGCACAATATGGCAATCCTTATAACGGGTCCGTTGGAATAACTCCAACTAGGTCACTTTTGACCTTACTCAACTGGCTCCTAGCGAAACTCCTAGTGAAGACTGCATGCTGCGAACGGAAGAACAGGGCATGTAAAGGGGCAACGCAAGTATAATCGGGACTGTCGATTTTGTTCCCGATCTCCTGACTAGCGCTTACGGGAACCTTTACCCTTTAGGAAGTTATCCTTCATTATTTCAGAAGGAGAGGCAAATAAAACAATCTTCTCGGGACCTGTCGATCTGGAGATATATAGAGATGGGTCTAAGGGGAAAACTAGTGTTGGTGGAGGCATATTCATTGCACAAACAGGAGCCCGGATTTCGTTCGGACCTTCAGATGGATGCAGTGTACTGCAGGCTAAACTCTCGGCGATCGGCAAGGCTGCTAACTAGCTACGGTTCTACAAGATATTTGGCAGACAAGAAGTCCGCGAATGCCAGGTATCCTTGAACTGAAACTGTGTTGCCAATGCCCTTGCCCGGAATGGTGCAAAATTGGATGATGAGGTAATCCACCACTTCTGTGGCATTCCCCTTTCTTTCTGTAAGCTCCGCGTAAATGAGTATTTCAGGATAACCGCAGGAGATACATGGTCCAGCGAGCCTAGGTATGAAACCACTCAAATTACCTGGCCAAGGATACATCTGAAACGTTTCAAGTGTCTTATCGATTTGGATAAACAAAGGATAAGGGGCACAGTGGCCGCAATTACTGGCCACTGAGGATTTGATACGCATGCCAGCTGATTGGCATTGCTTTTTAACGACTTCTGTAGAAGCTGTCAGAATGCAGATGAGGCTGAGGGTATACAGCACCTCTTGTGCTTCTGTCCGCTACTGGGTGGCATTCAAGGGAGATACTTCGGTACCGATAGGCTGAATAATGTAGCGAACATTGGCCTGATCAATCTATCATCCTTTATCAGGGATAGCAGTTGTTCGAGGACAGGGACCTCTACGGGTCGACTATTGCCAGCCATATACATTCGTTTTCTATTTCTTTCTAAATTTTCTTATTTTAAGCTAATCAAATTCATTGTATTTTTCTCTTTCTATCTTTTTCTTCCCCATTTATTACAAGGAACCGAAGAAGCAGGCCTAAATGGGCTGCCCTTTCAGCTTTTGCAGCCGCCTGTTCCACCTTACCTTACTTAAAACCTTACCCAATTGTAATATAATTTAATAATATTTTTTTATCAATTGATTTGTAAAAGAATTAACTTACTTGATACTTTTTCCCATAATAACAAAAAAAAAAAAACAATTTAAGAAACCTCAAGTCTCTTTTGCTTTTACTATATCAACGTTTGCGAGTTAATTATAAACTGTTTCATTTAACAGCTATTTTAAAAATTTGTATTAATGCTTTTGCACAAATATTTATTTAAATTTGCGCCAATTTACACCGACAACTATCTTTTAACGTTTAAATAGAAACGATACAACAGTTTTATATACAAAATCTTCTTAAACACTCGCACTCGACCACACACACAACCATCAGCGGCAACTGCTTTGGTAGCAACAACCCAACATTTGTGCCGTTAAATATTTCTGAAAAAAATGGTTTCCATTTCTCACTTTCCTAACTCAAATGGATTGATTGAAAGTACTTGTTAGTGAAGAAGGTAGAATTTAGTACCTAATAAAAATGTATAAAATCTTTATTATTACTAAAGGCCAAAAGGCCCATGACAAATTGGATTTTGTGTGCAGTCTGATCGCAGCATTTGATTTGAATCAATATTAATAAATTCTAATTAGAGTTTCCATATTAAAAGCATTGACATTTAGATCGATTGGGTAAATTTTGATTCGAGTCGAATGCGACGATCTGACCCTATCATTTTTTTCCAGTGAGACATGCCCCCCGGCACTGAGCATCTAAAGCTTGACACACGGAGCATGTGTGGAACTAGTCTTCAGAGCTCCCTTACCTTGACTTTTTTTGGGTTACATATTTTGGGCTAAACTTAAAATTTTCTTTTCTAAAAGTTTATAGATAAAGAGCAAGACAATATTATTGGCTAACAAGAAACACACAACAAAACCATAGGACTTGGCCCGTAACTTGCCCTTGTGGTGTGTAGTGAAAAACTACCAAGAAAGGCTTTGTAATTAGTTTTAATTTAACTTAAATTTTTGTCAATATTTGGAAAAAATATAACATTATTTTTAATTCTAAAATGTATGTACTTTTTACTCATATTACAAAAAGTATAATTTTAATTAGAGCAAGTTCATCCCTATTTGCTATTTTTTTTGTATAATTAAACATTTGTTCTATTTTGTTTAACAAAATATCAAGAAGTTTTTGTACTTTTATCTTGTACAAAATTTATTTCTTATTTAATTGTCAATATTTTATCAATAAGCAATAGAAAACATATGACGCAAATAAATATACATATACAAAAGCATTTGACAAATTTATATAAAACAGATGCTTTAACATGTTAATACGAAGTTTAAAAAAAAATTTATGTTAAAAATATATCGTTACCTTTTATATAGAAAGGCCTTAATTTGTATTTTTTTATAAGCCCTGATTTTTGTTTTTTTTTTCGATAACTGGTCTGCTCATATATCACAATAAACCAAAAAAAATCTAAAGTTAAATTAAAACCGAGTTAGGGCCTTTCTATATTAAGGGAACAATGATTACATATTTTGCCGTTAATCAAAAAAATTTAAAAGTGTTATAAAAAAATTTTTTTGTACACACAAAAAATAAAACAAATAAATTTTTCTGTACTCTCCATTGCTGGGGCTTGAACCTGGGACCCTCCGAACTTCAAGACCAGTGCGCTCATTTTTAGGCTACCGAGACACTTTGTTTTCTTAAATGTTAAAATATATTCAAAAACAACAAGTTTATTTTGCTACATTTTTTCAAGTAGTCCCAAATAGACTTGAATTAAGAAAACCCAAGTTCGAATCATACTTAAAAATTTCAAGTACGACTTTAAATAAATTCAAAAATAAAACTTTTGATTTTAGAATATGTTGTTTTTTGTGAATATACCTTTTGATAGACCAGAATGATATAAATTTCCTAAACTTAATAATTTTTTTGGCTTTTAAATTTTTGAATCTCAGTAAGCTTAAGTTTAGATCGGAATACATTAGGAAAATATTCGAAGTTAATTTCTTATAGTTTCTGTTTTAACTTTTTCTTCGTTTAAACTTTTAATCTATTCTTTTGCGATATTATGAGAAAGCCGACTTGATCATGTTCGTTCTAGCTCATTTATTAGATTCCTTTCCCAAAAAAAAATAATTTTAGAAAAAAAGCACAAAATTTCCACAAAGAACCAGAGCGCTTTATTGGGCTGTGCCTCATCTTATATACCCTTCACACTGGCTTTTCGAAACCTCGAACTTCTTTTTATTTTTTCCCATATTTTTATTTATGACACATTTTTAATTTTCAAATAGGGGTCAGTGTCATTTTTTTACCCTCTTAGGGTGACTACAGGGAAGGTGCAGGGTTTTTACCCTAATTTTTTCAAATATTGTATGGCAGCCCTCTTAGCGGGTGGAGATAGGGGGCTAGTATGTTCTAGAAAATGTTTGCAAGGAAAAATGAGTTGGCGTCAGTCCTGCATTTTACCTATCCACTAGCACCCTGGAAGCTGGGATTTATTGCAATTTCCCAAACTTTGTTTGGGAGCTCCCTTTAGGCGATGGAGTTAGGAGGTAAGTATATTCTAGGAATATGTTATCAGGCCGACTCTGAGGAAGTTATGGGCGTTTTTACATAATACTTTTAAATTGCGTATGGTAACCCTCTTAGGTGATGAAGAAAGGGGAATATGTTGGAATATTTTTTGGAGGAAAAACTAATGGGGGTATGTTATACATTTTATACCTCTAAGGGTGATTTCTGGGAAGTTGTGAGGGTTTTTACCCTTATTTTCTAAAATTTTGTACGGTAGCTCTGTTACAGGCTGGAGAAACGGGGTAAGTATGTTCCACGAAAATGTTTGGGAGGAGAAATTAGTTGGGGTCGGTCTTACAATTTTTTTTTAAATGGAGTTTAAAGTTTTAACAAATAATATTAAAAAAGTGGTCGAGATAAGTGGCAGTGTTGTCAGATATGGTAGCGGAAATTCGTTAGTATATAAAATAAGAATCCACAGAGTCATAAAGGCAATCTTCACCTGTTTTTGCCATAACCTTCTCCAGAAAAAATTTTACATTTTGTCTTATCCATCACAATGTGGGAAATTTTCCCCAATAGAATTAAACAAATTAAATTTTAAAAACCGCTTTAAGTTTTAATACTTTAACATAATTGAGTTTGTCATTAGCGATGTATGTGAGCATTATATATTGGATCCATTCCTATCTTAGTCGACCTTATAATATTAAGGTCTCCATCTCTTGAATGACACTTTCTAATTTGGTACCATTATTGGTACCAATTCCCTATAACGCTCCGATACCATTGCCTTTCAAGTTCCATCTAAAACACCTAAAAGAAAATGTCTGTTGCTTTTTCTGCCCTACCCTTGCCCATGTTAACTTTATGAGCAATATCTCTTAACATAATTAATAAAATTCGGTGAATTATTTCCCATGCTAATTTTCTCCTGGAATATGTTTTGCCCTCTATTGGCCAAACGTCATATAAGTCACATTAAAGTACCAAAAAAAACAACGACTCTGAAAATTATTATGACAAATATTTCAACCTAATTAAAAATTTTAACTCAATCCTGATTAAAAAAATATTTAAGGTAAAATAAATTTATTTACAATTAATTAATTTTTTTTGTTTTTTCACATTTATTCTTATATTTTAACATTTAATTTTTGTATTTCAATTATTTTATTTTTATTGATTTTTACTTACATTTTCTAAAAACAAAAAACATGTTTGTTTTATTTTATTAAGTATGAAAATAGTTTTATAATTATTTTACTGTTCTAATATGTTTGCTGCAATATAAACAAAAATTTTTACACACACTTAACTACATAATAGTCCGTAGAATTGCACAATATAAAAACTTAAAAAAAAGAAACTTAAACTTATTATTAAAAATTAGAACATTGCACGTATAGAAATTGGGAAAATGTGATATTTTTGTAGTAAAAAAAAATTATTTGTATAAAAAACAAAACAGCATTAGTTTTACCAAACTTGGCATTTGTGCACTGAGTTCATGGGTGTACCCTCAGGACATTTGAAATCGTTGGAAAAGTCTTTAATGTTGCTAAGGGGGCCCAAAACTCGGAATTCATTAGGCGAATGGAAACCAGTGGTTATACGCATTTTAAGAGTTTCTAAAAATATATGGATTAAAAAATTTTGGAAACTGCTTGAAATATATTACATACCTTTTCTGTACTTAGCACACCATGTTTGGGCAGCTGATATCCAAAACATTTGTTGTGGGGTATAATTTAAGCCGGGCAATCTAGACTCTTCACCATTTTGGGCTACCCAATGTTTATAGGCTAAGTACGATTCCTTAATTCCACCATTATCGGCAATATTTTCGCCTTGTGTGTTAATGCCATTAAGCTAAACATATAAGATAAGAAAAATTAAAGTAAAACAAGTAAGAGCGTTATGTTTAGCTGTGCCGAATCTTATTTACCCTTCACATTGGCCTTTTGAAACCCCGAACCCTTTTTTTATTCATTTCTTTGTATTTATTTAGTATTTGTAGTTTATTAATAGGGGTCGGTGTCATATTTTAACCCCCTAAGGGTGACTACGGGGAAGTTGAAGAGGTGTTTACCCAAATCTTTTTAAACTTTGTACGCCAACCCCTTAGAGGCTGGAGATAGGGGGCAAGTGTGATCCAGAAAAAGGAAAAACTAGTTGGGGTCAGTCCTACATATGAGCTATCAACGGGCACCATGTAAGCTGTATGGGGATAATTATTAAGATTTCCCAAACCTTGTATTGGAGCCCCTTTAGGAGATCGTGATATGAGGTAAGCAGGTTCTAGGAATAAGTTTGGAATGAGAAACTAAAGGGGGTCGGTCGCACACTTTATTTCTCTAAGGCCAACTTAGGGGAAGTTATGAGCATTTTTTACATCATTTTTCTAAATTTTGTATGGCAGCCCCCTGAGGTGATGGTAATAGAGAGTAAGTATGTTTTAAGAATGTGTTTGGGAGGGAAAACTGACGGCAACCTTGTAAGGGGCTGGCATAGGGGGTTAGTACGTTCCACAAAAATGTTTGGGAGGAGAAATTAATTGGGACCCGTATTTTATTGCACCCCTGTAGGGGTAAATCCGGGGCAGCTATTGAGGTTTTTATATACACGTTTAAAAAAAAAAAACAGAGGTAGTCTTGGTCTTTGGCTTATATATGTGTCAGCTATTTGGTGATTTTCTGGATTTCAATAGCGATATTCTTGCAGATATTTCTAATAGTTTGATATCATTTACGGGTCTATTCGACATCGGGGACCCTAAAAAAGTTAATTTCAACCATAGCACGGACAGACGGGCATAGCTAAATCGACTTTCCCATCTACCTACGTATATGGGGTTGCAGATGGATATTAAAGATATTACAAACGAAATGACAAACTTGTCGCTTATGTGAAGGGTATAATAATCTACAACATTCCAAAAAAATTAATCATGTTTGGCAACGCTGGTAATTTTACTTACATTAAGACCAGTTTGTTTTTCTGTATAATTGCCATATTGTTCTATAATACATTTGGCCTTTTCCAAATATGCCTTTTGTGTATCGGGCTGCCACCAGTCAATCAAATTACCTTCATCATCAAATTGACGACCTTGATCATCAAAGCCGTGGGTGATTTCATGACCAATAACGTAACCAATGGCACCATAATTCATATACTTGGGACGTTGACTATTAAAGAAGTGACCCTGTAAAATTCCAGCAGGGAATTCTGTAAGAAAATTCATAATAAAAAACAATATATCGAATGATACATAAATTCTTATTTAAAATATATTGTCTTAAGAAAATTAAAGAAGAAAACAATTTATTAAAAAACGAAATAAGACCCAAAGTGTTTATAATCTCTGGGTATTGGCAGCCTTGTTATTTTAAGCCCAACAAAAAAAACTTAGACAAAAGTATTGCATACTTTTAGGTACTATATTTAATACAAAATTTTATAGTTGGACTGTCCTTATTGGAAAGTGTTTTCCACTTTCCAATAAGGTCTTAAGGCTTTAAAGGAGAGTTCTGGAAAGTTGTGTGCACGTTTATTTATCAAAACAGGCATAGATATTTACCCTTAATAGTGAGGTTTTGAAAAGTTGGTACTTTTTAGGTTCATTTTCAAAAAAAAGACAAACAAGAAAAAGTATGAATATGTTTTTGGCAATTATTTGAAATTTAGCCCCAAAGTTGAAAGTAGAAATTATATTTTAATATATTTGTAAGTAATTTTTTTTTATTTATGAATATAAAAATATTATATAAATAACGTTCGACATATACAGAATTCAATTGGAGTAAAAAACGGTACAGGAAGGCAAAAAAGTGCCTTTTTAAAGTAGCTCAACTTTTTAAAAGTTTTGAAACATCTTTCATTGCTTTTTTAATATTATGAGCCTAGATATATAAAATAAAGATCTATTGATCTTCTTTTGGGTATTTTTTTCAATTTTTAAATTTTTTCAATTTAGAAATATGACACTGAGGTAAACTAACCCCATTTAGGTAAGAGGTCAACTTTTCGAAAAAAAAGCTAATTTCTTCACATTTGTGATACTTTTTAAGGTCTATTTATTTTGAATAAGTTCAAAATTTAACAAAATAAGCAAAAGTACTTTTTTAAATTGTTGGTGCTTTTTTCATTACATAAAATTTTTAATCTAAAATTTAAATTTAAGGTGCTTTGACCCCAATGGAGGTCGGAAGTCAACTTAATGGACAAAGAGTACATTTTTACATTTTTGGTAACATTTAGAAATATTAAATTTAACTCTTTTAAACCAGATGGAGATAGGGGGTTACCTATTCAGTAACCTTTTTGAGTAAAAAATATATTAAATTAAGAAAAAATTCTTATTTTTACATTTAAGGTACTTTCGGGGGGTTTAATTCTATAAATATGAGATTTAAGGTAAAGAAAAGGTCCTTTTTCCGTACATTGGTCCATTTTTGAAATTTGAAATTATTAGCTTAGGCTTAGCTTGGAAATCCTTATTTTTTTAACTTATTTATGGGTTTATTAAAAATAGAAAATTAGATATCCTAAACAAGGTTCGTAATTTGTTTAATTAATTAAATTTTTCTACTTACGTATACTATTTTCTATTGATGAATAGTAAGCGTTTACCACAGAAGGACGAGCATGTCTAATCCACTCGGTCTTATTAACTGGCAGGCGCAATTTATTAAATGAGTAATCCGTACCAAAGACATTCATCTTTAAAAAGGATTCAAAATATTTATTGGGATCAATATCCAGTTTACGATAATATTCTTCAAGTTTGCTATCGTCCAAGAGCTCATCGGGATAACCAATGTGGGTAGTCATGGCATCTAACTTTTTCTTGGCCAGTTGTTTTGTCATACTGTCCATCCATTGTACTTCATTAAGCATTTGGTTAAAAACACCGCGTATATTATTGACCATTTCCAAGGCAATGGCCTTAGAGTCCTGGTTAAAGTGTTTGCGTACGTAGAGAGAGCCAACCGTAATCGATAAACTGTTTTTGTGTAGTTTTTTTAACGTTTTTGTTGTTGTTTTTTAAAAGATTATATGTTTTGTATGATTGCAAGGATTTGATTTATGAAAATCGTTTTTGAAGCAGCATTTAAAAAAGTTTTTAAGTGATTTTTATTTTTCAAAATGTGTCGAGTTAAAAGATTTTGGATTTTAATTTTGGTGTTTGTAAAGCAAGGGTGTAGTTTTTAAAATTGAAATTTCGATTTTCAAAAAAAATGTTAAATTAAACGCATTTGCATATATGAAAATAAACGAAAAAAGGAATTTTTAAAAATATTAAAATTTGTATGATTAGCTTACAAACATATGTATGTAAAGTTGTGTAAATAAATAATAGCAACAAAAAAGTGTTAAAATTTGAATAAAATGTGTAACTTAAAAATAAGGAAATAAAAAGTCCCAAAATAAATTTATAAATATTAAATAAAACACAAATGTTTCAGCCTTAATGAATAATGCATTAAACACATAGACGACAGCAGACTTCACAACTACCACTACCGTTAGCATAAGTGGGATGACGTCAAAATGTAATCATCATTGAATAAACCTTTGCATTTAAATTTTGACAGATTTTTAGCTTCTGTTGTCTTAGTTCTTTTATTTAAATGAAAATCGAAAAAAAGATTTTTCGGTTAATTTACCTAAAACTAGGTAGAAGGCATTTAAGCACATGTAATGGGACATTTAACTAAGAAAAGGTTTGTATGGCTTTCAGCCAATTAAAAATGCCACTATTTAAACTTCTTTAAGTTAATGTATTCTAGACGTCACACATATGTACGTCCAGATCCAATTTTCTATAACAATTCTTTCAGGAAAAAAAGATTTTAGATTTTAAAATAACAAAAAGTATAAATTTTCTCCCTTATTTCCTTTTAAGTTTATTGTTGTCCATATTCCATAGAATTTGTCATAGGTATATAACTCATCTAAAATGTTGTTGTTTTAAGAACCACAAAAGTTCTGATTTTCAGCCAAATTCAACTGAGGTGCCTTATATATGTTTATCCTTTTTGAGTTAAATAGTTTCGTAAACCACATGGGAATATAACTTATATTGAATAGCAAAAATTCAAATTTTTAGCCAAGTTTAAACAAGAACATAGATGCCTTCCATATATCCTTTTTTTATATTAAATATTGCCGCAGATAAGAAAAGTATGGCACGGAAAAAAAGCTCATCTGCAAAGACTAAAAGAAATCTACAAGGGCATGGCTATTTTCCATTTTTTCTTTTTATAAAATTTTCTCAGAGTAATAATGTTATATTTTTTATATAAAATATGGTCGTAGATTATGATTATGGCATGGGAATATTATTATATTTATATATTTTAAATCAAATCCAACAAGGATACTGTAGTCTCAGATATATCCTTTTATTTATTATTTCAGTTAGAATGTTTTATATCTTAAAAAACAAAAGTTTCATTTATTCGGCTAAATTTAATAGATTTATAATTTAGATTAAAAATATTTACCATAAGAATATAATTCACCTTTAAGGACAACATTACAAATTTTTAGCCGAATTCAAACAAGGCTATGAATGTCTTTCATATATCCTTTTTTTAAATATTTCCGCAAATTAATAAAATCCTGCAAGGCAATAAAAGTTATCTAGTCCTATCCAAAGAAAAATACAGATTCTTCCCATTAATCATTTCTTTAACATTTGCGTAGATGAATTATGTTTAACATGATTATGTAGGACATCTAGAGAGACAAAAATACTAACTTTTAGTCAAATATCCTGAAAAGCAAATATATTAATATTTTTAGTCAAATCGAAATAAGGGTGCGGGTACCTTCCATATATTCTTTTTTTCAAATTTTGTTAAAAAAACACTGGGGAAATGTAACTTAAGTTTATATAAAAAGTAGAAATAAAAATGTTCAACCAAATCTCGATAGGATATGGTGGCCTTTCACTAATCCTGTTTAATAAAAAAATGTTTTAATACAATAAACATTAAAAAAGGACTATTTTTTATATCAATAGCAAAAAAAAATTTTTTTGACAAAAATGTAGAAAGGATATGGGTACCTTCAATATATCCTTTTTAGTAAAACAATAGTTTTTTTTATTAATGATCCTTAAAACTTGTCTATAGTTCATATATTAAGGCAAAAATGCAAGTTTTGTGTCAAATCTAAACAAGAATATGCAGCCTTCCAAATATCCTTTTTAGTAAAAAAATATATTTTAGGCGATAAAATAAGGGTAAGAGTTCATATAAGAAGGCGAAAAATGTAGTTTTAACAAGGAGGATATCGGGGCCTTCGATAAAAAGTAGCTCTTTTATTTAAAAAAAAATTAAAACTTGGTCATATAGGAAGGCAAAAATATAAAATTTTAACAAAATTTCAACCCTTTAATAAGCAAATGTTTCACATGAAATGTGTTTTTTTTTTCAAATGTTGATGCAAGAAAACCCACAACCAGCAGTGCATTGAGAAAGAATTCTTAACACGCAGTAAGTTAAGACACATTTATGAAAAATGATTAATGAAATTTCTCGAATTTTTTGTTGCTCAATTTAAACTTATTCATTTCACTTTAAAATATGATTTCGATATTTTAAAAAAGGTTTGTCTACGTTCCAAAAGTAAAAAAAAAATCATTCAAAGCACTTCGTAAACATATAATGTCCTGCGCCTTAATCTCTGCTTTAAAGAAAAAGAATCCTGTGGAAGCTCTTTAATTGATATTATTGATCACCAGCTGAGACAACGTTCGTTTATATTTTTATTCATATGAATCAAAAAATATATTTTTTATCAAAAATTGTATTCAATAATAAATGTTTGGAAAATAAATTTTTGCTAAACTATGCATCAAACCTTTGATTATGAAAATGCATAAATGATGTGAAAAGACTTCAAAAGTAATGAATTAATTAAACTCAAGATGTTGTATCAAAATGTGCTAATTTTAAGTTTAATGAGCAACGAACTACACAAACAAGTGTAAACATATAAAAAAAGTATTTGCATAGAAATTATTACTAAATACCCGAGCATATCCTCGTCGGTATCACTGCTGTAAGAAAATAAAAGATTTTTAAGAAAAAAAAAAAAGAAAAATGATAATATAACAACAATATAGAAAAGTACTTCAATTATGGTTTTTAAAAGACACGCCAAAAACATTTCAAGTAATTTTAAATTAAATTAGGAATTAACAAGACAGACAAGAAACGAAACATAACAAAACTAAAACTAAAAAGTCATGCATAAACACACGTGCATAATAAAAAATAATTTTAAAGTTTAGAGAAAAAATAAATAAAATTAATAAATTCAACCAATAAAATCCTTAATATTTACCTGCCCGAAGCAATATCAACACATTCCTTCCATCTGGCTTCTTGCTCCTGGCGTCCAGATAAAACGGTGACATATTGCAATTGTCTTTTGCGGAACTCTTCTGATAGAAAAGATACGGAGAAGGCATGTATGCGTCCCATCATATAATTGGCAATAGTGCGTTTATTAGTAACATTCAATAATTTGCTAAAGTCCTTAAAGAAACTTGGTACCGACAAATTAATGATTTCATTTTCATCAACATTAAGACCCTCTGGCAAAAGTGCATTAATATAATCCAGCCACTGGACATAGGGATAGTCATTTTGCAATTGTTTTATACTGCGCAAATTGTAAAGGTCATTTGGATTGCGCCGCTTTTCATTGGGCCAGGAGATCTAAGTAAGAAAAAATAAATTTATAATTTTTAGGCAAAAAAGTAATTTTCAGGCAGACAAACATTAGCCAAAGCCATTTCAAACTCCAGTGATTCCCTTAATTCACTTTTGGCTCTTTCCCTATCGGCACCAAACAATACAGCCAAATCAACCATGTAGTCATGATACGCCGAGACTAACGTTTCATTGAAACCCTTAATCAAATATTCACGACTTAAGCCAATGGAAGATTGATCCAACTAAAGAAAAGGAAATTATAAAAAAGAAGTTTTAAAATTTGTTTTTAACGTAATCAACTAATTGTTTAAAACTTACATCAATTATACGTTGCGTACTGTTCTTAAGGTCCACACTTATCGAAAAGTCAATCATATAATCCATGCTGAAGCCTAAACGTCGAAATTTCTTAACAGCATCCTGCCAATTCCACGAGTTATCGCTATCCCAAGAGTTGCCAACAATGACAGGCCAACCTCCTAGATTTGAGGCAATAAGTTGTATTGGTTTGGGACCCAAAGTTTCAATTAGACCTAGAAAAAAAATATTCAGTTCACTTTCATTCTTCAAGATAAACAATTTCCATTGAAACTTACTTTTATTCATACAGGCCTTATACAAAGCATTGGGCAGCCTCAAATGTTTTGGATCTGTTGTTGGTCTCTCTTCGGTTATAATATCTCTTAACTGTTCTTGCAATTTATCCGATACAGCAGAGAATGTATTCACTGCCACCTTATCTTCAGGTATTTGTGTCTCAGCTATATAAGTACCACAGGCGAATTGATAGAAATCATCACAGGGTTCAATTTCGGAATTCATTTTTTTCAAAACTTCCGAAGCAGTATGTACACACTCGGAGGAGAGACAAACTTTGGATTGTTTAAAATCGTCAGAGCATGACATACACTTATCGTCCCCAGGAACTTTATTATGGGATGTGCCTGCATTAGAGTCATGCAGGGCCTGGGCATTGTTGGCGGGAGTTGTGGTTTTAAGTTCTAAGTATATTAAAGTTGTTTGTATTTTTATAAAAGAGCACTTAAGAACAATTTCAATTTACCTTCAGACATTTGGTTTGTTAACAAAACAAATAATAGACCTCCCAGCAAACCGATTGCCGCTATGCTGGTAAATATTGATACTAATGTTAGACATCTTTCTAAAATTGTACGTCTACGCCACCAATTTGGATTTCTAAAATTATAAAAAAAGATAGTTAAAATTGAAATTGATTAAAAATCTTAATATTTCGGTAAAGTTAAAATTTTTTATTGGAATATTTTACTTAGCACTAGTAATTAACCCGCTACTTCGTAATACTTAAAACAAAGTACTTAAAGCGAAGAGCATTTTTAAAGTTAAATTTACATGATTTTTAATACAATCTTAATCCACAATCTCTGGTTTTAAAATTAATGGTAAATGTTATTAACATGATAAATCAAATATATAAATTTCCAAACTCAACTGTACCAATATTTAATTCCTAAGCTTGTATTTCAAGGCTTGCAGTACTATTTTCATATTTCTAGAATTAAATCCCATAAGCCCAACAGAAATTTAAAAAATTACTTTTTTAGCAACTGATTAAGTTTCGACCTCAACCGTTACGAACAATTTCAGCTTGGCGAGCTTTGCCAACTAGCAATGGCGTGGTAAAACTCGGAAGTTTCCAACCCTTTCACCAGCCGTGCATCCGCTGGTTGACCTTTTGTTTTAAAAAGAAAGTCTCAAAATCCCAAAAAATTTAAAAAGAAGTTATCAGAGTTCATATTTCTTTCTTTAGTATTTCTACCTTAGCATTTACAAACCACTAAAATATAACACTTAACCTTTTTTAGACAATAAGGGGTATAAAGTTGAAAAAAGTACGCAACAAGCAAACATATTTTTTTTCAAACAAAATTGCCTAAGAAGTAGACATCTGCATGACTATATTCATTTGGTTGCCTTTACACAACCAAAACAATATTCATTCAAACATTTTTCATTCTATGGGAGATAAATAAAGTTAAACCAGTAACAACACAAGAAAGAATGTGTTGTGTGTTACACTCAATGATACAAGAGCACATTCATTTTACAGTTTTCGTTTTGAATGTGTATAAAACTGACTTAGAAATACAAAAACATAGCAAAGTCTCATTACAGTTAGACTTTTTATAAAAACATTCAGGTGTTTTTTCGAATTAATGAATGTTTTAACAACAACAATAACGACAAATTTGCAAACACAAATGAATGCGCTCAATAATAATTTTTTACACCAATCATACAACAATATTTACACATTCTATTCAGTATTTATTTATATGAATGTATGGGTAATATTTTGTTTTCGGTTGGAGTTGTTTTTTATTTGCTTTCTCTTGTGGGTTCATTCATTTAGTTTGTTTAACATTGAATGAAAAACACTATGTGGTTGAAAAACAAACGAATGTATTTAAACGGCTTTTGAGTTTAGTTACGCAGACGTCTACTAAGAAGTACTAAAATATTATTTTTGAGCTTTTTTTATGCCTTAAGGTCCAAAATTTCGAAAAAGTACCAAAACCGTTTTTTTCGTATATTAAATTATGTTTATTATACCTTGATTAATACAAAAGTTGCCAAAAGAACCTTAAAAGTACCAACTTATGATTTTTACTCCATCTTTACCATTTGGGGGTAAAATTTAAAAAAAAATACAAAAACATTTTCTTAAATTTTATTGATCTGCCAAAGGAAGTTTAAAATTGTTTCTATCTTTATTGATTCAAAAATTGCAAAAAGTACCAAAAATTGTAATTTTTACCCCTTTTTATACCCCTTTGATCAAAATTTCAAACAAGTACCAACAACTTTTTTTATTTGTTCTGAAACTTCCAAACGCATTTTGAATTATGTTTCTATCCTTTTTTCCTTTTTTTAAAGGGTACAAAATAGAGCTAAGAAGTACCAAAATATAGTTTCGAAAAAGTTTTAAGCGCTGGTGTCTGTTTGATGTTTAAATGTTGTTTTTATCGCGTAAGTTAGCCACTAACCAAATTGTCCCTATTTGACCATTTTTAAGTCTTTAAAAATTCGAAATTTCAAAAATTCGTTTTTAATGGACCCTTAGTGGACCCTATAGTGTTGTTATTCATCCGTTTCTAAGTCCTATCATTCTTATCTTTAAAGCACATATTTTAATTTGTTGAAGTACTTATATTCTTACCTTTTTACCGCATATTTTTATCTCTCATAAGCCCCTTTTCTAAGAGCATTCTTTTGGTTGCCCTGGTTATAAAAAAAACTGCAAAGTACAATTTGCCAACATTATTTACGCAAGTTTCAACCATTCATACACCCGCACACACACACACATACATATGTTCAGTAACATAAACTGAAACAAACTGGAAGCTATTGATCTCTATAATTATTTTAACAATCAACCAACTTAATACAACATTAACCACAACTACGAGTTAAATCAAAGTTTTTTTGTTGTTATTTGAGCTTTAACTTAATAAATGTGGTTGCTGCACCCATATGCACTTCCTCAGCTCTTGATGGGTTATTGCATTTTCCAGCTGTTAACCTCTGTAATTGCAGACAAACACATGTATGCTAAGCGTGGAGTAAAGTTAACCATTTTAAAGTCAAGCGAGACCGATCATATTATGCCCTCAAACAAATTGTTTGAATTTTTTTTTGCGAACCCCAACATTTTTTTCTTTTTTATACATATGAAGTACCAACTAACTACAAGGTAGGCCAAAAGAAATTACCCTATTAGAAGAGATGCTTTTATTTTTGCAAATGGCTGCCAATGTCAAATCTGTTTTGACATTTGTCAACTAGACAAAATAAAAAAGTGACCACAAGCTAACACACACCTCGATGGCAAGCTGTAAAAATAGCACTTAAAGCCGGTGTAATCCAAGCTGGGTGTACAAATAGTTTTTGTTGTTTATGTGTCAACACAAACTTGTAACAATTTCACCGCAAATGGTAGTGTAGGGCATAATGACGAGCAATGTGTGCAAAAAGATTTGACACCTGCGTTGATGCATTTAATTTTATATCAAAAATGTGCAACACGAGCTTTTAGCTGAAAGTGAAAGAAATTCCATCAGCAACTAGTTTTCATGCAAACAGTGTGGTTGTAATATACATGTACACTGGGTATAGTATATACGCAGTGGTGAACTTCATAATGATTAATGGGGACACCAGCCGTGTGTGTGTTTGCACAAATATAAAAACCCACTTGGCCATGCTTTTAATATAACGATAGGTAGAAGACTATAACACTATTTAACAAATTTCAACTTTGGTCGTGACGTTTGATGATCACTATGTTCATACCACACTACATACGTCATAGCGGTATTACACGTTTGTGAAGAAATTTGCAACGCCCAAAAGTAATGGTCTGAGATCCACACTTTCGGTGCACCGGTCGATTTAGAAATATCCCTGAGTCCATAATTTTTTGTTAACACGCCACAAGTTACAGTTTTGAAGATATTTTAAATAAATTTAGCAGTGCTAAGTCTTTTGACACTGGCACGAAACCTTTTGGTTTTGTTGATGGTCGGTTCGTTTTTCGTTGCAGTCCCCATACTTATGTCCTCCCGGAATTAGCATTTTTAATTTTATTAATGGCTTGAATATTACCTTGCCTTCTCAAAATGTTTATCTTTTTGCCATTTTTTATTTTAGAAAAAATAGTTTTTCTTAAAAAATAAAGTGTAAACTACCATTAAAAAAATAGATAATTTAAGGCAATATCTAGTATTAAAATTTGGCCAACTGGGCATAAATTCATACATATATATCTATTTTTAAATTAACTAGTGTTTATAATGGTTACTTTTATTGCTAAACTTTTATTTTCTATGTAATGTGATAACGATGTTATCGGATTAAGTCAAAAAAAAATTGGTAAAAGGAAAGTTCAACAAAAAAAAAAAGGTAACAATGACCTACATATGTTCGCCAAACTATAAGTTTTAGTCAACTTTTTGAAATTACCAGGTGACCTCTGTTGGCCTTCGGTCAATAAAGTCGATTAAACATTATTAAACAAATTGTTTAAAGTTCAAAAAATTTAACGAAAGAGTGACAAAAAGCGTTTGTGTCCCACTTGATCATTTTCAATACAAATATAATTTCCATTTTTGGTGAAATGCGGAAAATGTGTTTTTTTTATTTTTATATGCCGTCAGTTTCCTTACTCAATTATTTTTTAATGTGCCATGCGGCAACTGCTTATGATACATATGTGGTTTAAAATCTTTTTTGTTTCTTTTTTTCTTTACTGTAAAGTATGTGACGCGATTTTTAGGCTTTGCTATATGTAGTTAATTTTATTCTCAACCTAGCTAATACTGAGTTACCCTAGTCAGATTAATGTCGAATATTTAATGTAGTCAAAATTTTGACGATTCCATTTTGGCGGGTGTGACCATTTTAGCTCAGATTTTTGCTTATAGCTCAAACAATTCAAAATTTTGGTTTTAAAAAAGGCTATAATTTCCAAGGATGGTATGTTTTTAGGCGATTAATAGTAAGAAAACGCTGATAAAATATAATTTCTACTCACAGTGATAACTTGAAGGCTGTGGCGGGTGTGACCTTACAAATTTTAGTTTTAGAGAATATTGCCTTTAAGATCGAGTTCTGTACTTTTTAATGTGCTTTTAATCGTATTTGATTCAATAATTTTACATAAAACGAAAAGCCGATTATTTAGCCTGTGATCATTTTAAGCTCTTCATTTATATTTCGATCATTTTTGTTTTCTTTTACAACTAAATTTATCGATTTTTCAATAAACAAAATATCGATTTTTCCTAATTTCGGCCGTTTTACGTGGAATTGACAATTTCCATCATATTATCTACAGAATTTTGTCAAAAAAATTAGTCAAAATAAGTTTTAACCACTTTTTTGTATGTTTTTCATTCCGAAATATAACAAAATTCGTTCAAGTTGGCTTGATATATGTTTCTACTTGATATGTGACAGATATATGTCAGATGGCGTGTAGTAGGTTGCTTGTTATGTTAATACTGTGCTTTATTTAATTAATATTTACCTATAATTTTGGATGGTTTGATTTTAAAATAAATAATATTATTAAAATCATATTTTTGCATTTAAAACGTTCAGCTAATAATATAATTTTCAATATTATTTTAACTGCAATTAGTACTTAATAAAAAAAACACACATTTATTTGTTGAAATATTTGTGTTAAGTTTTTGTGTATTATTTGTTATTTAAACAAAACAAAATTGAAAATTAATATAAAAGTGAAATTCAGTTCAAGGTTTTAGAACTTTTTGTTTGAAGCGATTTCAAATGTTTTAAGCTTTTTTTACACAAAATTTGTTTATCAGTTTTTTTTTGGATTTAGACGGGGTGTTTATTTTAAATTTAAAAAAAACCACAAGAACAATTGCAGTTAATGACAAGCCTTTTTTTTAGGAATTTCAAATTATTTTCAAATTGTAAAATAATTTAACATTCTTAAACAGAAACAAAAAGGAAAACTAAATCAGCTTAACAAAATTTCAAAAACTATAAAAATATCAGAATATTTTTCAAAAAAAATTTTACTGTTTTGGTGTTTTGTTCCTAAAATTATTTAAACAAGGTTGTTTTTACTTCTTAAAACACTTTGCTGTCTTACTTTAAAATTTTTTATTCAGACTTACAAAGTGTCTTGTAACAAAATATTACCAAATAAAAATCAATTTTATATTTTTTTTATTTATTGTTAACATTTTGGGTCAAGTATTTTCAATCATCTATTGTTCAAGGTAGTCTTTACTAGTAGCAGATACAAATAAAAAATATTCATATGAGATAATAAATTAGGGCTAAGTGGTTGCTCTTGCACTTACTATAATAAAGGGTTTTATTATTTCGTAAAACAATCAGTAAAAAATGGTAACAAGTTCAAATGCTACGTTGAGCAATGCCGAAACTTAAATACCCTTCTGCAAATAAAAGTTATGTGTTTTTAGAAAAGATTTAGTATTTTGGTTGAATTTTTTTGTTAATTTTTGTTAAGAGAATACTTTATAACAAAAGTTTTTATTTTCCTTTGCCAAACGTAGGGTTTGCTATTTTTATTCTCTTGATATATCTTCGGTATTTAAATTCGAATATTTAAGTGGGTTCTATTAAGGTCGTACGAAGATGGTAATTGGCCTCCAGTCCCCTGTTCGTGTTTTTACCCACCAGATCTCAGCTCGTACTACCTTATTATCTGCCCTAAAGCCGAAAAATAAATGCTCGAAATAAAACATTAATAATTTGTATTAAGATACGTTGTTACGAAATAAGCCTTAAAGCACTTTTAACTTTAATGTTTTGAAAACCTTATTGCCTTTCCCATTTCTATCTAAATTTTCTTATTTCAAGCTAATTTAATTTCATATAATTTTATATTCCTATCTTTTTTTTCCCCAGATATCTCAAAGGGGCCGAAGAAAACAAGCTCAAGTGGGCTGCATCACACTCCCTCACGATATCAATCTGGCTTTAGATCTGGTAAGTGCAACTTTGGCCATATATTCACAATACGCCGAAGCTTAGAGACCCATGAAAGGCAGATCGACAGTTTCCACCTCTTGGTCGATTAAACCCCGCTTTCGATTCATGAAAAAGAGTTCGCGACCATGTCTGCGCATTTGGTACAAAGCTGAACAGATTGTGAAAGATTACCTTTCTGAGTCGTTTACCCCCAACATGGCTTCTAACAAGGGGACAGCCTGTTGTGCGATCTATTCAATATATAATTGAAAAAGATCGTGCGTAACGCAGCATTAAATAAGAACCTCAAATTTTCACCAAAAGCCGCATGCTGCTTCCATATGCCGATGATATCGATATCATGGGTCGAACATTGTAATATGTCACTGCTGCGTTTTCCAATATAGAAAAAGTGCCGGCAAAAATTAATTTGATAATAAATGAAGACAAGACTAAGTTGATGGTTTCAACGAATAGAAAATCTACAAGACTGGGACAATCTGCCAACGTTGGTTACTTTAACTTCGAGGTAGTAGAGGAATTCAAGTACATAAAAGCAAGTCCCAGCTAAGAGCAACTAATGGATAATAACGTGTTTTAGCTTTAATATCTTTATCTAAAGCTATTAATTAGGGACTAAATATATATTTGACAGTTATACTTGTATTGTAAAAACGTGTAAAACAAACAAAATCTAAAATCAAATACTAAATACCGGGGACAAAATATGGCATTCGATTTAAAACGAAATTTTTCTCAATCGATCAAGTTGTAAATGATTTTGATATAGGAATTCCACTAAGAATTTTTAAATTTCGATTCGAATCGAAAGCTGTAATTTGCCCCCAGTCTTTTTTTATATATTGCACAAAAACGAAACGATTAATAATTTACGTTTTCTAAATATCGTGGACATTTACAGCCGGATTCTAAATCACGTTTTTGCCTCGAGCAAATAAAATTTGGCACCAAAAATCATTAACCTCAAGTTAGTCTTTTTAATAATAAAAGTGATTTATTAAAAGCACTAAAAGATACGTTATTAAGCAATAAAAAGCACTACCACAGATTTTCTTGGTGTTACATAAATCTTGTTAGTGTTAATCCATTTAGGAAGACCGCCCCTGCCACTCCCCCAATAGGATACACCACTGACTTAATACAATTAGCATTAAATGCCAAATTCCAAATAACCAAAACCAATTTAATTGTTTTACACAAACATAAAAATACAAAAATGTTTAACACGCAATTTAATTAAAATCAAAGCTAATTAAGACCCAAAAAAATAAAAACGAATATTAAAAAGTTTATATCAAAAAAATAATCAAACCTATTGGCTTAATTATTATTCATCAATTTAATTTGCACAGTGTTTAACCACATACTTTTTTTTTCTTTTTTTTTAAATCTCACTTACACACATATTTAGTAAAAAAAAATATTTCTTTTTCTTTCATGATAAATATTTATAAGTTTAAACAAGATACTTTTCTTTTGTAAAAGCGAAAGGAAACAAACAATTAAAATATTTACTTTTTCTAATAACAATTTACACTCAAAATGTATTCATCTTTATGTATATAAAAAATAAAAGAAAAAATAGATAAAACAAGTTTTCATGCCTTTACTAACATTCAAGTCAGCTCACGATTTGCAGATTGGCCAGCGATACAAACAAGTATTAATGCAGTTTGTCGATTAGCCAGCCGGCAAAAGAAACCGAAAGTGGCAAGACGGGAATTCTTAAGAGATGAGATGACGAATTTTCTTTTCTTTATATTTTT
The DNA here is from genome assembly GCA_963583895.1 of Melanophora roralis. Classification (NCBI taxonomy): domain Eukaryota; kingdom Metazoa; phylum Arthropoda; class Insecta; order Diptera; family Rhinophoridae; genus Melanophora; species Melanophora roralis. The sequence goes on from OY757187.1 coordinate 119,545,000, forward strand.
AAAAAAAATTGTATAACGAAGTAATAAAAGAAAATAAACATTAAAGATATTAATTATTATCTTAATTGCATATAATGATAAAATAGTTTATTAAATTAAAAATTGAATAAAAGTAATAATTTACGTGTACACTGTAAAAAATCCATCCAAGAATATACAAAACTTTCATTCACTTAATTACAATAATAAATTAAATTTTTTATATCTTTAAAATTACTTTGTAAAATGTAAAATTTATTTCACAAAATATACAAAAGAGTCTCATGCATTTCGTATATTCTACGCAAGAGATTCGTGGTGTGAAATAACGAAAATTTTCGTACAATGTGTGAGCGAATTTGTTCGTATATTGCATGAAGTTTTTTAAGTGTAGTTTACAAAAATCAAGCGATTTAGTGTTACGAAAAATTTTTAATTTATATTAACAAGTAGAAGCCAAAAAAAAATTTTTCTTTGAGTTTTTCATTTAAAATTGAATATTATTAATAACCAATATTGGCTTGTAGAGGACTGCGAAAGAAGCAAAATACTACCAAGGTATATTCAAGAAGGTAGGAATAACTGATCAGCTGACTTCTATTTCCGCCATATGATTTCTAACTTAGCTTGGACACTTGTTTATGTTATACAATGGTTGTGTGTATGGGTGTTCGCTACATTTTCGACAACCAAGCTCTCTCTTTCTCTCTTTAAGTTGTGCTGGGATCAGTGATTCAAAAATGTGCCACAATAAGGTAATTTGTGGAACTTTTGAATGGTACTTTCTGTGGTACTTTCTAAGCTATTTCGGCCCTTTCAGCCCAAAATAGAACTATGTTACTTTATTATCTAAATCACACTGTTAATAATTGCTACAATATTATATTTTTAAAAATTTTTTCGCAGTAAAAACTGCTCACAAGTTACAGAACATAGGTGCAGTACATTTATTTTTGTAATTTTCTCCCTGTTTTCAATACTACTTTTATTTACAACATTGATTTGTTTGTCAAAGAAACTTCTTACTTTTATTTGAAAATATGTCTTGTTTCATTTACGTATGTCGATCAAGTAAAAAATAAAAGAAAACAACAAAAACTCTGTCAAATAACGATAACGGTAAAATAATTGTTTGGCCCTTTCAAAACGTATTTTGGCCCCTATAAATCGTCAGTTTGGCCCAAAAAAAAATAAACTAAAATTGCACCACTGGCTGGGATAGAAGCAGTTAAGACCTCAGTTTGTAATTCAATTATTACTGAGTTAGTCAACTTTGCTTTCCTGTGTCTGTGTCTCACTTAAACATTTTTATTTTAAAATAAACGTTCTTGAATTTACCTCCTCCTCTTTACAGGTTTAAAATTAATAAGATATTTGAACAGTAGTTTAAAAGTTATAATTACTAGTGATTCTTTTTTATTTAAATTAAATAACATAATAACATTAAATACTGCCCAATCATTAATGTTGTAAGTTTGCACGTGACCACAAGTTTAAAAGTGACTTAATTTGTTACTGAAGCAACTTAAAGGTTCAATTATGCGTGACATAACCATAACCACAGAAAACAGCTGTTTGAACCAAACTTATTGGCAACACTGTATTTAATTATAGGTGACTCACCACTACGCCATTGCTATAACCATAACTATAGAAACAAATTGAATTTTGGAATTTATGGCAACGGTTATGGTTATGGCACGTATAATTTAAGCTTAACGTCTTAATTATGGATGCTGTGAAAATAGTTTTATGTTTATTTTTCCGATCAGTGATTTAAAAGTTGTAACAAAAAAAAATTTCGTTAATTCTTTAACATTATGTCTTCTGCTTGACAGCTCATAATTTTAAAAAGTTTTATAAATACTCTGGCTGTTAGAATGTTTTCACGGAACAACAGGCCGTTATAGCCTAATCTACTATTGAAGTCACATGAACTAATTTTATTTATAACGGACGGACGAACCGCTTTAAATAAAAATTTATTCCTTTTCTACGTGTTAACTAACAATAATAAAAATAATTAGAAAAACTTAAAATAACTTTAAACAATTACTATAAAACAATCTCAATAAAAAATATATTAAAGTGTTCTACACTTTAAGCAGCAGTTGTACCCAAACTTTTTTGATTAGGCAAACGTTTAATAGACAATTTTTTTTAGTATTTATGAAATTCATTAAATATCTTGTGCAAATAAGTAAATATAAAATTTTTTAAGGTTTTTTATTTGTTTACTTAACAAGCATTTTTTAAAACAGTTTTTAAAAATTTTTATTTTAATATTTTTAAAAAATTTGTTAGAATTTATTATTTAGTTTTTTTCTAACTCTGACATGTTTCTTCTGCTTAAGGATCCCTGGCCAAACGTCTGGCAAATTCATTGCCAATGAAATTAAGGCAATTTAACATAAATAAGAGAAACAAGTGTAAAAATATTAATAACAGCAACAGATTACTTATATGTATATGTTAATCGCTTCAACTATTTTTGTAAATACAAAAATGACAATCATTAACCCTTAAACTGGTAGACGCAATACTTGATGCTAACATTTTTATTAAAAAAATAGGATTTTCATCATAAAAGAACGTTATTTTCAGCATAAAGTGTCTAATTAAAGAATTTCAATGAAGAATTAGGGATAATAAAACTTGGGAAAAAAATCGAAAAATCAAGGAGTCGAGGAATTTTTAAATCATTTTTTTATTTACCCAAATATTAAAATAACATTTATCTTTTTTTATTTAATTACTCGCAAATTAAAAAATTTTATTTATACACTTAAAAAATTATTACAGTAACTGACTGTAAGTTATTTAGGAAGTAATCGGTAAAGTTGTTTTTAAATAAAAAAACAGTTAAATTTCAATAAAATATTTGTTTTTAACTGATTTGAAGAGTTATTCAAAGTTCCAACTGCATAAAAATACTGGGGCCAAATCGTCGCATTCGATTCGTGTCGAAATTTCACTCGATTGATCGAGTTGTCAATGCTTTTAATATAGGAATTCTAATAAGAATTTTTAAATTTCGATTCGAATCGAATGCGACGATTTGGCTCCTGATTTTCCGTCGCAGTTAATTTTGTCAGTTATTTTTTAGTAATATTTAATTTTGTTAATTTTTTTCCGATACTTTGTGTTTAACTGTAAATAACCGAAAATCTAGTTAACTTTAGACGAATATGTAAGTTATTTTTTTGATGTCTGAAATTGAATGAAATATTTTGTTGATTTTAATGAATATCTAGTTGGAGGGTTTTTAAATTAATATCCAGTTATTTTAAATACCATTTCCAGTAGATTTTACATAAATACTTTTTTGAGTGTATATTCGGTGGATTCACAGGGTACGATATGATAGCATATTGTGTTATTGTCATATAATTTCACAATGGCATAAAAATTTTGTTGCTGCCTTTAATACAAAACCTATTGTGAAGTTTGGCACAAAGAAGTATTTTAAGAATGGGGACCAAGCCTGTAAAAACTAAGGACAAATTACGCATTCGATTCGAAATTTAAAAATTCTTATTAGAATTCATATATTTATAGCATTGACAATTCGATCGATCGAGTGGAATTTCGATTTGAATCGAATGCCATTACTTGCCCCCTGTTCTATTTTTTTCAATTAAACTTTAATTTTTTTAATTTTGAAAAATCCATTGCAGTCCCTTGCCCTACATCTTGCGGGCTTTAAGTTATCGATTAAATTGAGTCTCTGTTTAAAAAAAGGAAAAAAATCATTTAAGAAGATAAACAACATAAAAACAGATTTAAAAAATACACACACACATATGCATACATACAAATGTATCTATTAAAAGTTCACTTACTAGGTTAAACAATCTAATAATTTTTTGTATTTCAACAACTGATTAAATGACTTACAAAAACAATTAAAACTATAACGTCCGACAGACGAAACAACAATTAAAAACCCTCCTTTAATATCAAAAGAAAGATACATATGTGTATGTATGTATGTATGTATGTTTGTATGTATGTATGTAATAAATTCAAACATACTTATATACATACATATTTAAATTTAGTGTAATCACGATTGAGCTTGATTTAAAAGCATAAATCTAAATTAAGACATTTTTTATTTACACAATCACACATACTTACTAACAAAAAGCTATCATTACAAAGCATTTCTATATAAACTAATTTTTTTAATTAACATTTAAAAGATTTAAGCTGGCAACAAAAATATAGAAAAAATACATTAAAATAAAGTTATAAAAGCTTTGCAAAAATTAAATAAAAATTATTACGCAACTAAACAAACCTGCTTTCAATTTTGGTTTAAGATTTCTTTGAACAAATTAATGTTTGAAATAAAAAAAATTCAAATCAAACATGTAAATTATTTTTTTTTTCTAAACGGAAACTCTTTTAAAACGTTTATTTTTTTATTTGTTTATTTGCAAACACTCTTGCGTTTAAAACATTTAAATTAAATCAGGCTGCGTTCCATTTAAATTGAAATCATTTCCTTCCGGTTTTCCTTTATTGCCAATACACATACAAAGAAACTTTGTTTCTGAAGAAAAATACCTTTGATTGAGAGTAAAAGTAAAAAGTGTGATAAGAGTATATGTTGTTAACAGGGTTACCAGATTTTTTTAAATTTTACTAATTTAAAAGCAATATTCGCTTTAAAAAATTATACAGGGTGTCTGGTGACAAATTTATATATTAAAATACGATTATTTCAAATAGATATAAAGTTATAAAAATAATAATAACGATAATGAGGCAGTGAAATTAGCTTTTTTAAATAAATTTCTATCAATTAAAGAAGAAGAAGAAAAAAAATATAATTTCTTTAAAAAACAAGAAAGTTTTGAGACAAATGTTTTTTTATTGGTATATTTGTCCTATATTATAAATAAAATTTAACCCCTTAATTTTAATTGGATTTTAAATCAAAAACTTTACTTTGGCAACTCGACAAACATTTCAAAACAGGATTAGCGAAATTTCAATGAATTTGTTGTGCAACATTTCGCTTTATTTGTAAGTCGCACATTAAACTTATTTACTTAAATAAAATTGTTCACTTTCTAATACGTTTGTTATTTGAAATTTTAAGTTTTTTCTTTAACTTTAAAAAATAAATTTAAACAAAAGAATAAAAAACCTAAAAAAAACTGTAAACGATGTCATTAAAAGAAATCTGTCAATATGACGATTACCTGCACAAACAGACAAACATATAAACATTTTTATGAATGAATGTATACTTGGATGTATGCAAGTATGTATGTTTATTTTTATATATTACTTTATATTTTATTTAATTGTTTTTATGCTTTGTTTCTATATGTGAGTATATTTTTATCAATGTTAGCCAAAAGCATTTTTGAGGACCAAATACTAATCGGGTTTTACATGAACACAACACGAATACCAAGAAAAAAAAACCATAACAAATATGCCAAAACGAAAAAGGTTACAACAACACAGACTAATATTGCATTGTTTTTTAGATAATAAACACAGATAAAAAGCACCAATTCATTCTCATAAATCTTATTCTCTTGTTGGGCACTGCTGATTTTGATTCATCATCTGGAATCCGGTATTTTATTTCCGCATCTTAGAGCACAGATTTACAAGGTTTTACTAAAATATCGTTTGTTAGTTTTTGTATTAATAAAACTAATTGGGCAAAATATTCTTTCAGCACAAGTTCTGCTTTATGAAGAACCGCGCATCTGATTTGTTAAATTTATTCAATCTTAAAAATTTTAAATCTAAAAAATTCTAAGGAGTTTGTTTTCCTATGACAAGAGGTTAAAATGGGTAAAAAGGGAAAATTTGGTGATTTGCAACCTTCTTAAATATGATAGAAAAAAATTTAAGAAGTTTTACATTCTACTCCAAATTTGTTTGGGCCAGTGGAGGTACTTTTTTGCAATTTTTTTCAGTAAATGCGTAAATATTTTGGTACTTTTTGTAACTTCTAAACCAATGTAGGTAGAAACATAATTCAAATTGTGTTCAGCAGTTCTCGAAAAAATACAAATGAATATGTTTTAATGAATTTTTAAGGTTTAAGCACCTAGAGAAAAAAGACGGGTAAAAATTATATTTTGGCACTTTAAGGTACTTTTTGAACTTCTGAGAGAGATTATAAGTCTAGGAACATTGTTTAAAGCACTTTTGACTCAGATTGGGTCAAAAGTTACCAAAGTTTTAAATTTCTGGTAGATTTTGTCCTTTTTGGGATTATAAGTCTATAAATATAAAATTAAGGACTTTTGACTCGGATTAAAATCAAAAACTGGCAAAAGGATCTATTCACATTTTTGGTAATTTTTTGCTTTGATTACAAGTTTTTTTGATTATGAGTCTAGATATATATATATTATTTTTAGGACTAATGACCCAGATTAGCTCGAAAGTTAAAAAAGCTGACAAAAAGTACCTTTTAGATTTTTAGTATTTTTTGTAGTTAGTTTAAGTTTATGAATTCAAAAATGTGAAACACAGATTTAGGAAAGAAGTTAACTAAGTAAACAAAAAGTACTTTTTCCATGTTTCTAATACTTTTTTGCATTTTTTCCAAATTATAAGTCCAGAAATGTAAATAGTCTTAAACTTAGATTTAGGCCGAAATCAACAAAGTTAACAAAAAAGTACTATTTTCACATTCTGGTACCTTTTTGGTTTTTTTAAGAATGTTTGTCTGGAATTATCAATTCAAGGAATTATTAATTAAGGTTAAAAATCAAGAAAGTTGAGAAAAAGTACTTGTGGTGTATTTTTAAATTTTTTGAGTTTAAGAATGTGTCTTGAAATATGAAATGGCAAGGGTATCTTTAGTATCTTTTTGAATTTTTTTTTAATATTATGAATCAATAAATAATAAACTAAAGACTATTTACCAAGATTTAGGTTATAATTTAAAAATAAATTGCCAAAAAGTAATTTTTCTAATAAATAATTAAAACTGCGATTACTTACTTTTAACTTTAAAACAGCCATAATTTTAAAAAATTATTTTTTTTAACATCATTTTGTTTTCAATTTATTTCAAATAAAATTCGTATTTCTATTACACTAATGACATTTACACTGAAAGAGATTTGTGCACGTTCTTAAAATCAATATAAATTAACAAAAACCGTAAAAAAATAAATAAATTTTAGAATTTATGATTCAGTTACAAAACTTGATTTTAATACGAAATTAATAACAAAAAATACACAACGAAATGACCATATGACTGGGTATCATCTTTAAACAAATATAAATTTCCGTAATAAAACCGTGATTTCAATATGATATATTATTAAAAATAAACAATATATTTAAATAACAAAAATTAGTGGATAATTTATTACAAAAATAGAAAACTAAGACTTATGGCTTGAACATGACTAAGTACTAAGTACTTTGCCTTTAGGCTTAATTTCTGATATTAAATTTAAGAACCTTTAATTAATAACGTCAGTATAATGAAGAAATCCTCTTTTAATTATTGGGGAAATAGTTGTTAATGAAAAAGAATTTTAAAATATTTATTTTATAAAAATTTTTTAATTAATATTCTAGAGATTATCTGGCCCCCCTCTTATGTGACTTTGATAATATTTATTTGTTGTTATTTATATCATTTAATTTTTAATAATGAAATTGACAAAATATGTTCGTTCATACGTATGTATACATTTAAACCTTCAGTACTAATACACAGTATTGGTGGCAGCGTCGCAAATTGTATGGGGGAAAACGTCAATCACGTTATTAACCTTAAATGTATTAAAAAAAACTGGGAAAACTGACAAAACGTGTCAAAAACACTTGCAGCGCCAAAAACAAAACGAGTTAACAAACTGTCTTCATTTGCTTGTTTGTATGTTTGTTTGTACATTAGGGTAGTACTTAGCTTTATGAAAATTGTTTGCTCTAGCTTTTTTGTCGGATTACCCCTAAACTTGGGGCATTAACGAGTAGGCGCCACTCGGTTTTTTTATTGTGTACTAATATTTTATTTTATATGAAATTTAATTAAGCCAAACTTAATTTGGATACTGCCATTAATTTTAAATAGTTCTCAAAAAGTTAAGAATATTTATTACACCTACAAGTCTCTTATAATTCTCATTTATTTTATAGATAGTTTGGGATAAAGAAACCCACACCGACTGGGTTATATTTTAAAGCAGCTACCTAAAATATATCCCGACTTGTGCCGTTGTCTGTTTTCTACACACTCTTCCTTTATTCGCTTATATTTTAGTCAATGCTGAGTACAAGTCCTTTCGCATTTTCCTTGTATTCGTTAACAACACTAAATCGAATCGAATGCAGAAAGGTCTCACGTAATCTTTAAGGTGCCTTCAGACTATAATACTAAGTATTACGATTTTTCAAAAATTTAATAAAATGAAAAAATATAAAAGCGTAAACGCAATATGTTATATAATAAATAAATATAAAAAACATTAAAAATTTGACAGTCGTAAGGCTCTCATGATTTTTAAAAATTTTGTTTAACCCATAAGATTTCGCAGTTTTTTAGAATTGCAGCACATAAGGAAAATCAGGCATGGAAATTATAAAAATTTTATTTCTTACCAAATACTATTGTAAGTCATAGTAAATAAACTATCAGAAATAACTGATATTTAAATGTCAAAAATTTTAATATTTTTCTTTATTTAAAAATGCATATAATGCATCAGTATGAAAATGTTACATTATAATATATATTTACCATCCCTGATAATAATAATATAACCAGATAGAAGTTTGATTTATTTTAAAATTTTATGGCAAAATTGATATAACGCAAAAATTGTTCATTTGATTTTTTAACGATCAAATAAAAAATTATTCATTTTTTTTCTACAAAATCCAATGAAAATCTAAAGACTTGTAGAATAGTCTAAAGGCACCTTCATCAGTAGTAGAACTTTTTTTTGTCGGGACCGAATAGCAGGTCTCGCGAATTTTAATTTTTTTATCATTATTCGAGTCCTTTCTACTCCTCTCTTGTTTTGATTTCTCTTCTCAATTAAAGAATGCAGACCTGTAGATATTTTTGCACAGGCTGAATCATGTTTTAGCCGGAATTAAAAGGTGGTGGCAGATAGAGTCCGTCGTACGGCATACATCACCGTTTTTAACTAGCATTAGCGAGCGGACGTAAGAAATTACTTCGTTAACAGATATTAAAGCAGTCACACAACACACAAATCACACAAAAGTAGCATAAAAAATCAGCTGGTAGCTGTCAATATTCTCGACGTATGTTGCGTTAACGGAGACGTATTAAATGTGACGAATGGTGTCTGCCATTTGTCGATAAAAGGGCTGATCTTAAAAATATATTGACAGTTTTAATTTTAAAGCAAAACTTTTAAAATTTGTAAAAATTTTAAAAATATTAGTTTAGTATAATTTTCTTTTATTTGATTGAATAATTTTCATTCGAATTAAACTCGAATTAATTTCTTCAGTTCACACCCATTAAGCTGTAGTTTTTATACCAAAAAAATTCAGCTTTAAAGTTTAAGGGTTACCCTATTGTATATTCATAGTTGTTGCATTTTAATGTTACTTCTTCAAGAAAATTTGTTTTATAAATCGAATATTAAAATGATATGAATAAGTTAACAAGATTGACAAAAAAACAATATAAGTCACGTTTTTTGGTTTCTTTTAAATATACATAAATCAAAAGCTGTCTCCACTTAATATAAAATTTGGGGAAAAAAATATTTGCTACGAATGTATTTATTATATTTTTTTTAATTTAAAAAAATTATTCTTACTGCCAAACAGATTATACTTTTAATTAAAAAGCTTTTTTGAATGAAACATAAAACAAAAATTTTTTAATTAATTTTTGCAAAACTTACTAGAATTAAATGGTTTAAAAATGTTTATTAAGATCTGCATTATCTTAAGAGCAAGTGTTATGTTAACTAAGTTTACGCAACTTTAAAAGATTAAATAACTGTTTTAAATTAAGAAAAAAAAGTACAAGAAAATCTTTATCTTCATTGATATTCATTATCAGAAAATTATAAATGTTGCCAAACAATTGTCATCTCTTACATATGTACTTATACGGAAAATTAAAATTTTTGTGTCAGCTGGTTTCGACATTGGATCAGCTGGTTAATAACTTACTTTTCTTTAAAATAAATATGATGAAAAGGGCATATTATAACTCTAGAAAAACCACATGAATTGTTTTTGTAATAAAGACAGCTCTCATGGACATTTCAAAAAACATTGATTTTGAACTTTATTGCCAAAAATTAAAAATTACAAGTCTTGTTGGTTGGTCACTGAACTTATTAAAAATCAATTTGTAACAAATTATAATGATCCACTCAATTCGATTGCATTTATTTGTCATAATGGTTTTTAAAAACATACATATATACATACATATGTACGTGTAAGAAATTTGTATGTTTATATTTGCTATAAAAGAAATCATAAATTCCTTAATAAGTCATATTTTACAATATATAAAATAATAAATAAATAACAGAAAGCAACAAATTTCCTAACAATTTAATTTAAGGCAAAACGTGAGGCAATAAAATATTATCACCAAAGTGGAAGTAACCATCATAAACTTAACACCTTGTCGTAAAAGGCAACAAATATCTTGTTAAAATTATTTAAAAAAATATATTATTATTTTATTAATGGTTTTCTTGTTTACTTAAATAATAATAAAAAAATATTTTTTAGTTTTATTATTAATTTAAAATTGTATTTTTAAGGCATTTTCGAGAGAGTTAGGGGTTTTTGCATACATAGGGATTAATTTTAATTATATTTTATAAAAGTTAAATTATTTTTAAACACATATAATTATTTAAATTTTAATAAAGCTTAATTGCATTTATATCAAAAACAAAATGCAACATGTACATAGTTTTTTGCCTATTTTTAAATTATCGCTGAAACTCAATCTTAAAATAAAGATTTGTTAAATTATTTAAAATTATTGTATTTATTATTATTCCGTTCACATAAGTGAGAAAAGTATAATAAGTTTGTCATATTGTTGAAATTTTTTTTTATATCCATCTGTGGCCCTATAAAGTATATATTTTCTTGGGGTATTTACAGATTTGATTTAGCGATGTCCGTCTGCCCGCCTATCCGTGTTATGGTTGAAATCAACTTTTTAAAGCCCCTCGATGTCGCATAGACACATAAATGGTATCAAGCTATCAGAGACATCAGCACGAAAATCGATATTGAAATCCTACATAATCGCCCGGTAACTATAAGCCAGCAACCACGACTAACTCGGTCTATTACTCTTAAATTGGTACATAGAAACCTCTACAAATGCCCCGAAGTTGCCCCAAAACGGGTGCAATGTAACACCGCCCCCCGGTAATTTTTTCTTACAAAGATTTTTGTGGAACTTATTTTAGTCCTATCTCCGACTTCTAACAGGGTGTATGGCAACCCTTTAAATTTTTTTTAATCGCTCCCACAGCTTTCAGGCCGTCTTACAAAGGTCAAATAATGTACCGACCTTAATTAATTTATTCTCTAAAACATTTTTGTAAACCATACTTACCCCCTACCTCCGGTCCCTAACAGGGTTGCCATACAAAATTTAAAAAAAAATAGGGTAAAAGCCCCTACAACTTCCCCGGAGTTGCTCTTTGAGGAATAAGTGTATCCCAGACCCCCATTAGTTTTTCTTTCCAAACATACTTCTTGAACATACCTACCCCCAATCTCCATCACCTGAGGTGGTTGCCATACAAAAATTGGCAGAGTCGGCCTTACAGAAATAAAATGTATGACCGACCCCCACTGGTTTCTCCTCCCAAACATATTCCTAGAGCATACTTACACTCTATCTACATCACCTAAGAGGGTTGCCATACAAAATTTACAAAAATTATGTAAGAACGCCTGTAACTTCCCCAGAGTCGGTTTTAGAGAAATAAAGTGTACGACCGACCCCAATTAGTGTCCAATCCCAAACATATTCCTAGAGCATACTTATCCCCTATCTCCATCGTCTAACGAGGCTCCCATACAAAGTTTGTAAAATTGTAATAAATCCCCCTCTACAGCTTCCAGAGTACCTATGGATAGGTCAAGTGCAGCACTGTCCCCAACTCTTTCTCAAACATTTCCCTAGAAAATATAAAAAAATAATGGGGTTTAAGCCCCTACAATCTCTCTGTTATCATCCTAAGAGGGTTAAAATATAACACCCACCCTTATTTAAAAATTAGAAATTATTCGGTACTTTACAAGGCCAATGTAAAGGGCATATAAGATTCGGCACAGCCGAATATAGCGCTCTTACTTGATTTAAGTTAAAACTTTGTTGCGATTAATTGCTTAATTTATTTTTGAGCTTATGGTTTGCTTAAATAATTATTACATAAAACTATTTTTTTAATGTTCAATTGCATTTTCGTTTTGATATGTGTTCGTTTATTTGTTTATATCATAAGTGTCGCGTGCGGCAGTGGTTTGTTTTGTAAGTAAAATTGATTTCCGTTTTTAGTTCAGTATATTTCGTTTATAATTTGAAAAATTAAATTATTATAGGTATTATTTTTATTGCACAAAGTGTCAGCAATTGCCTTAAGCGAAAACCGCATAATATGCCAAAAACAATGTTTTTATTTATTGATTATTAATGTTGCAGCATATTCCCGTAACAACAAAATTTTATAACATATGTAATAATAAAAACATTTAAAAAATTAAATAAAACAAATATAAAAAATACCAAGAGTAAAAAAACGTTGAATTTTAAAATTTAAATAAAAATTTAACTTACATTTTAAATAAATTAAAATATATTTAATAAAATATTTTCATGTATGTATGTATATATAATTGAACCGCAGTTGCAAAATCTTTACGGTATTCACAAGGTAGTCATAGAGTCATATGTCTTAAAAAAAACGAAAAAAATATTACTGTTGTGAGCATTTGCTTATAATTAAGTGTGCTATTTTAAATTTGAATCAGCTGCTGGAGAAAAAATAAGTAATTTCCAAAATATTTTAAAATTAATAACTGCAACTTGTTAATTATATCAACTGCTTCACTAAAGAGTTTCGGCCGCCCGGCTCAGGTTTCTACTGTTTATGACAAAACAATAAACACAGTTCAAAAAGTCTTATTATTATAGAAATGTTTTTTTAAGCAAAACAACAAATTTTTTAAACTATTGTAAAATATTAAAACTTTAAGACAATATGACTTGATACCATACCGTTTGAGTACCCCAATTAAATGAAACATATTTTAAATAAATTATACATTTAGGCTGACTGATTAAATCATTATCGTACAGCCCAAACGCGGATACTCTTTGGGTGCGTAGATTCACTAAGAAGCAACTGTAGGAATCTCAGAGCCAAAGGGAATAAAAATGTGTCAAAAAGAGAAAAAATTGATAATTTATTAAGAAATTGTTTTTTAGGGGTAAAAATGGAAAAAAAATTATTTTGGTGCCTTTAAGTACATATGGTATATTCTAAACTAATGTAAACATAACTAAAGTCGCATTTAGCAGGTCTCAAAAAAATTAAAAATTTTATTGTCTCAATTAAAATTTTAATCGTTTTTGAAAAGTAAATGCCAACAGTGATGTTTTTTTACAAATTCTTTAAAAAAAAAGCTTTAATTGTACTTAAAGCTTTTTTAGTCTTTGCTTATGCAAGGCTCACCTCAAGTTCAGTTGCTGGAGGTTAGTTAGGAGGTAAGAAAATAAAATTTTAATTTTAAAAAATAGAATGCCTTGTTGGGTGAGTGGATAGTGTGTACGCCTTGTAATCAAATAGCCCATGGCTTATTCGAGTCGTTGTTGAGACTTCTGATTTATAGTTATTAAATAAATGTAAATTTAACATAATATATAATTAAATTAAATAAATATATACAAATAACTAAAAAAAAAGAATTTAAAAAAATTTTAAAAAAATATTATTCTTTTAATATATAAAAATCAGCTAATACTTTAATTTATTTGTATTGAATTTTGAATTTGTTTGTTTTAATTATATCGTTATTTATTAAAAAATTTTTTTTACATTTTTTAAGTTTTTAATTAAAGCTGTTAATTAAATATTTGAATTTCTTGATAGGTTGCAATCTAAACATTTTTTTTAATTAAATCTACAAATTTTTTTATGGAAAATGATTTTTTTTTGTGTAGGGAATATTGGCCTTGCTTAAGTTTGGGAATCTTAAGGGAGGACAATATAAATTTTTCTCATTATATATGTAGCTGTTTTTGAAATTTAGTACCACTAAATATAGAGCATAACTTTAGCACTACTGACTTTTGGCTGATTGGCCAGGCTTTACGTATAATGCCTAATGCTTCGCTTTATCATAATAGATCTAATGATAATACTAATAAAGTAACGTTTCCTTGCAACAACGATTTTCTTATTTGAAGCAACATTGCGTATTCAAAAGGTTTGCTATCTGTTATGAGTCCCGCAAATACGAACTTTTAAAATGAAAAATATTTCTACTTTTTTTTATAACATTAATACACTTAATAAACAACCTTAATAAACAAATTGAAGTTGCATTTAAAAAATTCTAATCCTTCCTGACATCAATCTCTTATGTAAATTTTAATATTCGAAACGCACATTTAAGAATGAAATCACATACAACCACAAAGATTTAAAGTGATTAAAACTTGTTTCAAAGTTTATGAAAATAAACAAACGTTTGTTTTGGCAAGATCTTAAATAATTTTAAATTCTTACTGTTTTTAAATATTAATTGTAATTATCAAAATCACTGGCACAACCTCTCAAGTTTAACTTTACAACAAATCAATTTTGGTTCCTTGTAAAATCAATCAAACCTGTCTTGATTGTTCATTTTATTTTTTTAAGGCCACAACACTAACGTGGTAGGGGTATTATGCGTTTGTGCAGATGTTTGTAACGCACAGATATAACACATTTGACATCCACCTTTAATTGAAAAATCAATTAAGGCATGTTTGTTTGTACATCCGTCGGGCTGGTTATCCATGTGTTCTTATCATCACAAAACAGGTTTTATTTTTAAAGATATTTTGTTAAAGTTTGGCACTAATTTATTATACCCTTGACATAAGGGATAAGGGTATATGTATATACATAAATTTGACATTCCGTTTTTGATTTCTTTAGTATCCATCTGCGACCCCATAGAGTATATATTTTCTTGGTCCTTATAGATAGGAAAGTTGATTTAGCGATGTCCGTCTGCCCGTCTGTTCTTGTTATGGTTGAAATCAACTTTTTGAGCACCCAATGTTACATAGACCCCAAGGTGATATCAACCTATCAGAAATATTTGCAAGCAAATCGCAAATCCATCATCATCGCCCGATAACTGACCGAGATATAAGCAAAAAAAAAATTTGTGCATAAAAACCTCTTAAACTGCCCCAGAGGGGCCCGTACACGAGCAATATAAGACTGACTCCCATTAGTTTTTTTTTCCACAATCATTTTTGTGGAACATACTCATACTCAATCTCTGTCCCCTAACAGGGTTGCCATACACAGTTTATTTTTTTTTAAATCACTCCCAAAGCTCCCAGGATGCTCCTACAAAAGTTAAATGTAAGACCGACCCCAATAAATGTTTACTTCGAAACATTTTGGTAGAACGTACTTACCTCCTATCTCCCCAACAGGGTTGCCATACAAAATTTTAAAAAAATTAGGGTAGAAACCCTAATATTTTGCCGGAGTCGCCCTTAGAGGAACAAAATGTACCGCAGACTCCTATTAGTTTTTCCTCCCAAATATATTGCTATAACATACTTGCTTATCCCCTACCGCCACCCCCTAAGGGGGCTGCCATACAAAATTTTGGAAAAATTTGGATAAAACCCCCTTCACGTTTTGAAGGGTATATAAGATTCGGCACAGTGGATCAAAGCGCTCTTATTTGTTTTTGTTTTGAGTGGTGATGATCGATTTAGTTCTTTGATTAAGCCACCATACAAATATCCATTTTAAATTAAGTATTTTGATATATAATAAAATTTTGCAAATTCTTGTTAAGTTATGCCTCAAAATGTTACATCTAATTTAAATATGATCGGTTCTTAATTTACAATGAGTAAAATAAAAATCCCACTTCCAAAAAATTACAAACTGTTAACACACTCTGTTACTTAAAAGTTAATAAATTTTTGTGTAGGGTTTTACAAAATCTGGCATTATCGACTAAAACGGTTAAAAAATGTTTTAACACACATTAAGTAGTACTTAATAAAGGTGACAACGTACAGGTGCATACGTTAATAAAATATTAATGAATTGAGCAAAATTTTAAAAAAAAGAGAAACAATTTACAATCATGTGCCGGTATGTTAAAACATACTTGAGCGTATTAAGATATAGGTTAATGTGCCGCATACATATTTACATACATATATACTAAAATATATAAAATTATTTAAACATATTTTTCATTTAAGCATTTTTATGCTATTCATAATATTTTATTTTTTTTAATAAATAAAAAAAAATTTAAATTAAAAGGTTACTTCGCCTTAACAATATGTTAATATTAATTTCATTTTTACTTTAAGCAGTCAAATTTTTTAAGTTCCTTCGAGTCATACAATGTTGTAGTCTACACGCAATTCCATAGCACTTACTGCACTTGTGATAATATTTTAATATTTTTTTTGTATAATTTTTATGAAGTTCAAAATATAACCTTCAAATCTGTTTGTTTTGACCCTTGTTGTTTAAGGGGGAAAAAAAAATTTTATAATAAAGGAACCTTGCCACCTTAGACATTAACTTAAAAGTAGAAAAAAAACCCTGGTTTAAAATAATTCAGCATTTTTAAAGGCTTAAAGAGACGTATATAATATTTTATATATTTTAATAATAATAGTGTATTTGGTTTGAATTAGGTTATGTATGCAGTTTTGTATTTTTTTATGGTTAAATACTTATTCAGACAGACGGACAAACTGCAGGCCTTATTTTTGAAAATAGTGTTAACAAAGTTGGTAGAAATAAATGTTTTAAAAATGGTATTAATTGTTTTAAGATTTTTCTTAGCCCTTTCTTATATAATTGTTTTCTACAAAAAAAATTAATTATCTTAATAAATACTTTAATTGTTTATGTTAATTAAATACCAACACTAATGCATATTTAAAAATTCTTTAAAATGAATTTATTTTGTAAAAGTTTTTTTTAGTTTAACAATTTTATACACTAGTTTTGGTTGCTATGCAGAAAGTTAAGGATTTTATATGGGCGATTCCACATAAAACGTCCCCAAGATGGAAAATTATTCTTTTCTTATATTTAAAAAAAATAATCAATTTATGTTTATATTTTATTTATTTTATAAGAGTTTAAAATAATCATTCACTTTTTAACCTATTTTTCTTTCCAGGTTTTGTTTGAAACGTCACACGCCTTACATTTTCTAAATTAAAAAAAAAGTATTTTTATATATAAAAATAAATTATTAATTGCGATACAAAACCAAACAAGAGCTAAAAGTAAAAATTCTTTAAATCTATGTCACACCCGTCACAGTCTTCAAAACTTGGGTTCTTTTGATGTATACCCAAGAATAAATGTTAAGACAAATACCATCCTTGGGAATCGTTTTTTAAGATAAATATAAACGAAAACAAACAAAAAACTTGAACGCTTACTCTCAAACTTTAAGAACCCGAATACCTTGCTCCTCTTGTTGGCAGGGCTATAGCCTGGTAGTCGAAAGGGTTTACGTTCGATATCAGAATTACAAATTGTTAAATTGTATTTCATTTTTGATTCTTTTTTCTGTGTATATGATCGCTTAGAGCAGATGATATTTATGGCAAAAAAATAATTATTTTATGATTTTTTTTGGCAAAAATAATTATTATCTTCAAACTTTTATAAAATGAATTTTAATAACTATAATGGTTATTTTTTTATATTGAGAAAAATATAACAAATATTTCTACCAAAAAAATTAAAAATAATTATAATATTTTAAGAAAAAAAATATTAAAAAAATAAAAATTACTTATTTGTCAGAAAATCTAGTTCAATGCTATTAAGATAGTGTGTTCGCTATACTTTCTGATGTTTCTTTGTTCATGATTGTTTTCATTAAAAATTCGAAAATATTTGTTATTTACAGTCCCTGTTTTGAATCCATTGTTCAAATAATAAAATTAAAAAAATTGTGTATTTTTTTAAGCCACAACTATCATTTTTCCTATTAAAAACTGTTTTTTTTATGGAATTTCTAAAATATTAAAGCAAACAATATTGCCCAAAATAGATTTTTAATACAGCAATTCTTTGAAAGTACGACTAAAATGTTTTTTGGCAACGCAAAAACTTTAAATATTTTGTTAAGGAAAAATAATGGATCGTATTAAAATTAGATACTTAAAACGCGTGTTTAAAATTAATTAAATTCTTTTAGAAATACATGCATATTTAGGTATAAATTACACATACATAAATTAGTGTACAGAGACACAACCCAACCAACAAAATTGTTCCACGTTAATGAGATATCATACACAAACGTCTAAATTGAGCGAATTCTGTCATACTACTGAGCGAAATACATATGAAGTGGTTGTAAAAAATTCTGACAGTTATTTGTGGGAAATTCGAACACAAAGTTTGGGACAGAAATCAAATTTTCAGAAAACCTGTCAGAAACCTAATATAATATCAAACAAAAATCTGTTAAAAAAACTTTTCAAAATTAATTTTTTAACACACCCCATTTAAAAAATATTTTTTTCATTTTATTAAAAATAATTCCTGGACTTTTTTTTATATATAAGCCTGTTGATCCCAAAAAAGTAAAAAAAAAAATATTTTTGCCTGTGGCAACAAAAAAATTCAGATAATTTAGATAACTGAAACTGCACCTAAAAGCACTGTGGGAAATAGTTAAAAAAGCACTACAAATACCCGCTTGTATAAGCCAAAATCATCAAAAAAAAAATACCCGAAAGGCACCAAAATGGCAACACTGATCACATTATTTTAACAATTAAAAACATTTTTCTGGAATTTAAGAACTGTATATTTAAATATTTATTCTAAATAAAAAAAAATTATAAATAGGTTAGAAATAAACAAGCGACTTGGGGCTCAACTACTTTTATGTAAATATTTTTCGAATTTTATTTAAACAGTTGGTACATAGCTAGTAGACGAAAACTCGAAAATACCAATTTTAAGTACATATAACGCAGTGTTTCGTTCTTAAGACAAAATTTAATTAATATGAATGACTAAGCGTTAGAATATTTTTGCATAGAATTAAAAACAAACTGCGTTTATGTTCGGTATTGTTAATGAGTAATGCTTCCTTCGAAAAATTTTAAATCTTGAAAGGTGAAAACTATTAATTTTTTTTAAAGTTGTAAGTTGAGTTGTTAACGCACTTCCTATCTAAATGAAAGTTGTCGTCAATTCAGTGAGAAAGACTATCGACGACTTGATTTTGAAAATTCATTTCAACTGCCTGTCATGATCTTATTTTATTTCAAAAAATGTTTAAATATTACAAGTGCTTCAGCTAAAATTTAAGTTCAAATTCTTTTATATTAAATGTTTCCCACTTTATAATAAGAAGTAATTTTAATATAAAAACATCATTTGCAGCAAGTGCTTAAACCATGTTTGCTTGCAACTAGGGATTTTGTAAGGTTATTACTTTTATGGCATTAAGTCACCTCTAACAAGCTAACGACTAAAGTCATAAAGATTAGAAATAAGAAATTACAAACATTTTAATTTCACGTTAGTAAAGAGCGTCTTTTTTAACGGCTAAAACGTTCAGCAAAAAGTAAAAAATTGCAAAACTCGTTATCATTCAGTTAATGTAAAAATCAGTGCATCACAAAAGCATTTTCTTCAAATAAATATAAGAAACACAAACCCAAACGCATTGTTCCCTAACTGCTTAGTGTGGTTTAGTGGTATAATTAACTTTCGATTAAATAAATAACAGAAATAAATTTGTTAAAAGAGAAAATCATTACCAGCGCTCTCTGCCAGATATGCTTACACACATACATAAATATATTAAAAGAAACTTGAACTTCAAAATAAAATATGTTTAACGTGACAAAAAATAAACATTTAACACGCAAGAAAGTTGTAATAAGTCAAGTCCGACTTAATCATACCCTAAAACCTAATTCATTAAACCAACTGAAGTTAGTGCTGGCCAAGGTCTGTTAATAAGAAATTATAAACAATTTTTTTTTAAATTTTAAAAAATTGTTTCCTTTTATAATGCAAAGAAATTATTCAAAATCGATTTTGTTGTGCGATATTAACGTAAAGGCGTACTATGAGAGGTTGGGCCAATAATAGACCAAATTTCACAAAATACGTTAGGACGATTTCTGTTTGGAAAGGACCTACATACGCATGGCTAATAACATCTCAATTAAAAAAAATTTACAGTTGAAGCGATTTAGTTTTATAACTGGAAAAAAGGCTGAACCTGCCACAAAGTAGTTTTGGTTTTTTTTTGCCTAAAAAAACGAAGTTTAAACAGCAATAAAGAAAAATGGTTTGTTGGGGTAATAAATTACCCCTGAATGTTTTTCGGTTATTTATATTCTCAATAAGTTTATTATAGTTGTAATATTTTGGCAGAAAACATTCATTAGCGGGGTTGCCAGAAGCTTTAAGAAGAAAATCGTCATTTTGTAAAAATAAAATCATACTTTAAGGAATTTGATTCGAATCAAAATTCTACTTGATCGATTGAGTTATCAATGCTTTTAATATAGGAATTCTGATAAGATTTTTTAAATTTCGATTCGAATTGAATGCCGTAATTTACCCCTTTTTTATTCAAAAATTTTATTTTAAAAGTGTAAACACAATTAAGTTTATATTTATAAAAAACGAGATTTTTGTCAAAGTTTTTTTAACTAAGATAATCAAGAGCTGCAAGATGATCCTTGCAGTTAATAAACGAAGATGATGAAGTTTTTTTAGCTCGTCATCCAAATTTTTTATATTCATTTTAATAAACTTGTCAAAAAAGGAACTTTCCTATCTAAAAATTTAAATGAGCCAAGTCATAAGAGTGCTTTTAGAGATTAAACAAAAAATTTTATTTTCCAAATCAAGGTTATTAATAAAACTCATATTACCATATGTTGGTTTTATAAAAATTTTCTAAAACGTTGGAATTTAAAGTGCTTTCACATTATGTGTAAACTATATACAAAATTTCTAAAATTTGTTTACACGTTTGAATTGTTTTTTTTAGTTGAGTTAGAAAGATTACATTAGCATCCAGCCAGCCGGATGGGCGGACAAACGTCATTATGTCGATGCTTGTGGGGATAGGGACACTCCATAGCCTCTCGATCAACACTAAAATTTTTGCATTTTCAGAAACAACCCTGACATTTCATTTATTCTTACCTGAAAAATATTGCATACCCCTTGTTATATTGACCAAGCGATATGTTAAGTGTTCAAAAGCAATAAACGACAAGCTGACACAAACCTTTATTTTTTTTTTTAAAGTTACTGTGGATAAAAAAAAGTTGTACACAAATTATGCATTTGCATATTTGCACGTACTTTTAAATAGCTCAATATAAAAACTCATCATTTGAGAAAAAAAATCATCAAATATATGATAAAATCATTATCTGGCAACGCTGCTCATGAGGGTTTTCAAGAACTTGGTTAAAGTCTACTGAAGTTTAGTGAAAGAACCAATTAAGGGCCTAATTACGTAAAACGCACCGCATAATAACGCAAACAATTGTATGGAAAAATTAAAAATTTATAAAACCTTTCTACAGAATTTATTTTTGTTATAGGGCGTTGCGTTTCAGGAAATAAGGGGGTAAATGCATAAAGCAAACTTCCTATAAACAAAGCTTTTATTCTTATACATACTTACATTTTTGAAACAAACTTGCTAAATCGGATGACTAGGGTTACCAGAAGGCCAATGTGAAGAATATGTAAAATTCGGCACAACCGAATATAACGCTCTTGCTTGTACTTTCAACACAAAGTTAGCTTAGACAGATAGAGACGACCGAACGGATAAACATTGCTAAATCGACAAGACAGGTAGTTTCATGCCGATCGGTTTAACGTAAGGCATTTGTTACAAACATCAACAGAAGCGCATATTACCCTTTCTTTCTAGGCGCTGCAAGCATACAAACAACAATCACAACCTTAAAATGCGCTTGCAATTTTCCATCAACCAATTCAATGTGATGTTTTTTAAAGCCAATTTAGTGATTGTTTTGGACGATTTATGTGTAGTTTGTTTTTACTCAATTGGCTTGGAAAAACAGCACATAAAGGTTCATTTATAGGTAACTTAACCATAGCCACAGAAAACAGCTGTTCAAATCAAACTTATGGACAACACTGTATTTGATTATAGGTGACTTACCATTATGCCATAACAATAGTTTTGGCTTTTATGGCAACGGTTATGGTTATGGAATTAAGGTAGATGAATCTTACGACTTCTTTTTATCGTTGTTAGACGTACTTCAAATAAATAACTTAAAATATTAAAAAAAAATTGTTAGTGAAAAATTGCGTGTTAAGGCAATTTTTGAATTAAATAAACTGTTCATGCAAAGTTAAATTTTGTTTATACATACTTAGTTTTGAAAATCGAACAGAGCAAAGAAAATGCTACTATGTATGTGTACAACGTTTGTTTGCGTGATAACTTTTTTAAAAATAATAAAAGACCCCAAAACTACCGTTACGCCCTTTTTCATTACTAATGTTTCAGGTTTTCAATGCGTTTCCGTTTTTATTTTAAATTTTTTTTGGAATATTATTGTAGAATTATTATATAATTTTTAATGAAATTTGATCTTTAAAGTTATTAATTTCTGTATGATTTTTTAATGTGATTGTCAAAATTAAAAAGTCAATTAAAATTAAAAAAAAATCAATTAAAGTAATAATATTATTTACCTCTATGTAACTGTTTTAAATTTAATTTTTTGAAATTATTGTAGAACTTAATATTAAATTTGTTTTATTTATTATTTAAATGCCTGGTAATAAACTATTGTGTACATATTCAAAATACTTATAATAGAGTTATTAAAGTATATATGTGGCATAATTGTCAAATAAGCCCTTAATAAGCCTACTATATGTAAGAATTATGAATATAAACATTAAACTTTACCCCTCACTTTACAAATGTTTGTCAAAAACGTTAAATACCGATTTCTTGGCTGTTTAAAAAAGTGTTGTTGACTATTTTCAGTTAAAAGCACTTAAAGTAAAACCATAAAATATTTATTATATTTAATTTATTAAAAATGTGTTTTTGTTTACCTTAATTACAAGTGAATGAATTTAGTTAGAAAAAAAAAATATTTTAAAATTTTATTAGATCTTACAATATTATAAAATAGTACGTCAAATAACAGCTGTTTTAAATCATTTGTTCAATTAAAAACACCTGCAATGTAAAACCATGGAAATACTCTGATATTTTTTTAACTGTTTGTGTTTAATTTTTAAAAAAAAACATTTCAATTTAAGAAAAAAAACTGCGACATGTAACAGCTGTTAAAAAGTAAAAACAGTGGTATTTTTTAAAGAAATAACAACGTAAAATCCTTACAATTTTTTTTATTTACCATTTAAAAAATGTGTTATTGTTTACCTTTACTACTTATATGTTAAGGTATTTGGCAAGAAAATATTTTTAATTTGGTTAAGATCTGACAAACTCAATTTAAGAACAAATTGCGTCAAATAACAGCTGTTTTGAGAGAACAGAAAAAAGTGTTTTGTTAACTTCTTTCCGTTAAAATAATCTACAGCGTAAAACCATTGAGAAATGTACTAAAAATTTGTTTATATTTTTTTTTTTAACTTTGCGCATATTTTTTGATAAAAATATATTTGAATTTCAGAAAAACCTGCGACATGTAACAGCTGTTCAAAAAAGTGAAAAAACCTTATTCACTGTATTTTAGTTTAAAGCACCAACTGCGTAAAATCCTAAAAAAATATTTTTTTCTAATATATGTATATTTAAAACTCAATTTAGGAACAAATTGCGTATTAAATTGTGCATATTAAAAAAAAATTATTAACTTTCAATTTAAACAAAATTTAGCTGCTAGCAATTTTTTTCAATATATAAAAATGCGCTATTATGCGCAATATGTATATTGAAAATGTGTTATTATTTGCTTAATTTTAAATAAAAATATATTTGAATTTAAGAAAAACCTGCGACTTTTTGCTGAAATATTTTTTAAACAGAAATGGCCCAATAACAATTGTATAAGATTGGTCGTTTCGAAACCGATTCTAACTCCCACTGGTTATCATACAACTCCCATCGATACATTATGTAAGTCCGTATCAGAACCAAATTTTGGTCGATAATTTTTTTACTAAATCAATGCATATAATTTTCCTAAAGTGGGACTTATAAATAACCTAAAGTCCCATTTAAGCCCCTTTCCGAAAATTTTCGCTACCTGCATACGTATTTTACATACAAGTATTTTGACGCAAATAAAGAATTGATCTTTTGTACTTATTTACAATAAAGGCGTCTACTTGAACTTAGATGATCCCGGTGGGCTTCGCTGGGGATCTCTAATAGAATTTGAATAATGGAGACAAACCGACAGGACTATAGACAGACTATAGGATTTTTTATCTTATGAGTCGTATCCAAGAAAACCCTTGATGTTTTACTATGCAGATATTTATGTATGCATGTATAGATCACACCCGATACGCGTGTGCGTGCTCTTTGAGCATTGTAGAGAGTAAGTATAAAAAAAATTGGTTTTGTAGGCTCTTGTGTTAGACGACCAGTGTGACCAGGTAGGATTTTTAAAATGTTTAACCCTCATACGGTCTTCGGGTGAAATTTCACCCATTTTCAATTTTAAAGCCATATATCTTTTACAAACTTAACTTGAAACAAATGAGACTTTTTCCAATTTTCTTAATTATTATTTTGTATTAAAAAAACGAAAAAATTTATTTACATATTAAATAATTTCGAAAGTATTTGAAAAATTACGTTAAAGTCCCTCGGGTAAAATTTCACCCATTAAGAAATTGTTTAATAATTATTTTATAATGGTAGCCTTTATGACAGCAAAATATTTCCAACCACATGTTTTCCATGTAAAGCTATATTTTTCCTCGTTTTAAAAAATTTATTTGAAAACAAGTTCAGGTTGTGGCAATTTTATTTTTGAAAAACTATACCTTCTGCGTTTTGTAAGAAAATACCAAAATGTCCATAAATAGGAAGGTAAATAAAAATATTATTGGGGAATAAGATCGTTACTAAAAAACTAAAACATGGTGTATTTTTTAGCGTTTGCTTGATGACGAAATTGAACAGATAGTGGAAAGCTGGGAACAAAGTGATGCAGGAGACGGCTCTGTTTCAGATTCCGAAGCAGATATTCCCGTTGAGTTTGTTGAAGAAATTTTGCATTCTTCTAGTGATGAAATTGGTGAAA
The DNA here is from genome assembly GCA_963583895.1 of Melanophora roralis. Lineage (NCBI taxonomy): Eukaryota > Metazoa > Arthropoda > Insecta > Diptera > Rhinophoridae > Melanophora > Melanophora roralis. The sequence continues at coordinate 119,570,519 of OY757187.1, forward strand.
AAGAACTAGATGTACGCACTTAAACAAGCATTTTATCTAAAGATAAAAAGCTTACGTGGTCTACTGAGATGTCAAGATCTGCTGGACGAGCAAGTGCAGAAAATATTATCCGCGATCAAGCTGGAATAACTTATTATCCTCGAAGTCGCATTGCTGGTGTAAAAGACGCATTTTTAATACGTTTACCAGAAATTTTACAAAAAATTATCATAAAGTACACAAATTGGGAGGGGCTTTGCGTTTATGGAAATGGTTGGCAAGATATTGATGAAGTCTCATTACAATCGTATTTTGTCCTACTTGTATTAGCTGGCGTGTATAAATTACACGATGAGTCACTAGAAAGCCTGTAGAGTGAAAAAAAACAAGTAGATCTTTATTCCGATCACCGATGTCATTGAAACAATTCAAGAAACTGTGTCGAGTTGTTCGATTTGATAATAATAACAGCAGAAGTGAACGCAGAGCTCGTGATATACTAGCTTCAATCAGAGAGCTATTGGATAAATGGGTAGATAATAAGCAACGTATTTATATCTCCCATCCACAAGAACTTCGTAAGCGTGCAGTTTTCTCTAGCATATTCCTTTTCAATGACAAGATTTCACTGGTGCAATGCGTTCAAAAAAATTATAAAATTGTCAACGCCCTTAGTACTCTTCATCATGCTAAATCTGTATTAAATGAAGGAAATAAGTTGCCCGAGATTATATCATTTTATAATAAAAATAAAGCCGGGTAGGCACCTTAGATCAGCTGTTGGGTACTTGCTTATACGATGAAAAGAAAAACTAATCGATGGCAACAAGCATTGTCTTGCAATATGCAGTAAATGCGATCGTTTTGTGGCATAAAATGAACAACGATTGGAATAAAGGAAAATTACACAAAAGGAGGTCGTTTCTTCATAAACTTCAAACTAAATTTCTGTTTGTGATATTAACATCCGTTTGAATTTAATGAATGACTTAAGTTGTTTTTATTCTTTAATTTATTATTTTGTTGAAGACTGAAAATTAAAAACATATATAAATAAAAAAGGTTAAATTAAATGAAAAAAAACACATATTTTCATTACAAAATCAGTAAATATTACACATGGGTGATTTTTCACCCGAGGGACTCTACTGTAACATATTTTGTGGAACGTATGAGGGTTAATGGACAAATTTTTACATTCAATGCTTGGTTTTATTTATATCTTCGAGTCTTTATTTTCGTTATAAAAAATAACTAAAATCAAAATCATATATAAGTTAAGTAATAAACATGTCAAAAATCTTATCCGCATAGAATATTGTCAATATACAATAAATATCTATGGCATTATGCAAACTAAGTAGTATGGAAAAATTATTTCGCATTTATGAAACTTTCACTTCAGCGTAACTGGCTTAATTGTTAATATTACTTTTCAAAACTTTTTAAATGCAATTCTATTATATTATCATCTTTTAACTGTGTTTACCCTAGTGCCATAAACAAACAACCAACGCAATCGATATATAAGAATGTATGCGTGTGCCAACCACTGGTATAGATCAGCCATTGGCAACCAACACATCCACGTTTGCAATGGTATATATGCCATTCAGGCTCTTTTAAAAACGCACTCTTATTGTTCATTCCACATTGTTGTGTTATTTAATTTATCAGGTGGCCGCATTTCGGAACAGACATTTTGACTCTTATTAAGGTTTACGCATTTTCTATGGAAAAAGTATTTCAAAAAAGAAAAGAGTACGAATCAAGACAGCCACTTCATATCGCAATCACCTGGTAAATTATTTCACCATGCAACAATGCACGGTGTCTTTTACTTCTCACCAATGTGTGTGCACACGTTAGTCAAGAGAAAACGTAAAAGCGCGGCGCCCAGCTTGTGCCTATAGCCGGTATAGATTAAAGTCTACAACACAACCAAAGCGGAGCTCACATGTACATAAAAAAAATCCCCAAATTGTAATTAAAACATTTATGTACATAAATTTTGTATTTTAAAATAAAAAATTATAAATTTTTATTATCAAATGTGTTGGGTTGAACGTAGTATATGTATATGCGTTTAACAAAAGCTGCTTTAGCTCAGGTAAAATGAAAAAAAAAATAAGAGTAAACTTAAAGAAATAACATAATAAAAATATAATTTTAACATTAAATTTGATTTGATGATTTGAGCTATTAAAAAAAATTTATAAAATATTAAAACTCAAATAATAATGCCTATTAATACATTGTTATTTGCCTGTCTTCATAGACAGACATCTTTCTAAAATCACATACAAATTTGCTAATGCCATACATTAATGCAATTATAATTGCTTCTACTGTGTCACTACTTACTTTGTAATCAGTAATGCACTTTTATATAACGGTTACGGTCCCTGGCATATATATTTGATTAAAAAAATCAAAATTTAAATAAATTTAAAAAAACAATTCTTTGTGTTGGCACCTTTTATATAAAAAATCCTATATTCCGGTTTTTTTTTTAATTGATTTTTTGTTTTTCTTTGATAAAAACCCCATAATACAAAAAAAATAAAAAGATACTGATTAAAAAAAAATTGAGTTAGGCTCTTTTAGTGGGTAAACATTCCATTAACCAGTTTAAACAAAAATGAAAATATTATATACAAATATATAATATTTTTATTTAATTCACACCTTTTAAATTTAACTTTAAAAGAACTACATTTGTATTCTTGAAAATTTATAGTAAAAAAGGCTTTATTTAGGCAACCTACTAAAAACATCATATTTTAAAAAACCCGTTATAACTTAAATTTAGTCATAATTTTATGTAAATTGTTTTTATTATTATTTATTTGTGATTTTAAAAGAGATATTTCTATTTGGCAAATGTGTGGTCATTTATTTTTTTTTATTTTATTTAAACGGGGTTTTTATATTACCGCTGTTAAAGGTAAAATTAAAAGTTTTAATTGAAATTTTATTTTAAATTTTTTAAACTATAAATCAAAATATATATATTTTCGTAATTATTGCACTGTTATTAAATAAGATAAAATAAATGCAGATATTGTTATAAAAGTAAATCGAATGATGCTGGGCATTTCGAAAACAGCTACTGTTTTAGTTGCAATTATAAAAACTAAAAATAAAACTATTAAAAAATTGAAAAGTTGCACAAATTTTTGTCAAGCTCACTATGTAAAATTTACTGCATAATGTAGAAAGATATTTACTATAGGTATCAGCAGAAACATAATTCAAATGACGTTTCACAGGTCTCATAATATTATGTATGTATAAGCTTTTGGTACTTTTTAAAAATTTTGTACCATTTAGGGTTCAAAAAAGGGACATGTTACATATTGATACTCTTAAGGTATTTTCCCCTTTTTTTATATTATGTGTCTTCACAAATTTATTGAGAACGACAACTAAGTGGACAAAAAGTACTTTTCTCCACAAATGTGAAACTAACGGCCATTGGCCCAGATTGAGATCCAAATTTAACCAAGCGGACATAAAATACTTGTTTTACATTTTAAATACCCTTTGTTTTTTTTTAATAATTAGTCTAGACATCTGAAGTTAGAGAACATCGACCCAGAATGGGGTGGAAAATCGACTAGATGAATAAAAAGTAATTTTTTAACATTTTGGTACTTTTTTCCATTTTTTGAGTTTTGATTTTAGCAAAATTAATTATTGACCTAGATTGATGTCCAAAGTCAACTAAGAGGACAAAATGTACTCTTGACATATATGGTACTTTTTGTATATTTTGAGATAATAAGTCAATAAATAAGAAATTAAGGACTATTGGGCCGTATAGAGGTCGGAAGCCAACTTAATAATGTGAATTTCTTACATTTTTAATATGTTTTAAAATTTTGTAAAATTATGGGTCTAGAAATATTAAATTAAGTCAGATTGAGCCAGATTGATATCCAAAGTCAATTACTTTAATGGTCAAAAGGTACTTTTTCACATTTTTGTACTTTTTTAAATTTTATTAAATTACGCAAAATATTTTCACAATATTGGTACTCGTTTGCGTTTAGTACTCAGTTTTAAATGATTATAAAACTTGTGCATACAAAGTAGCGGGTAAATTGCTAGTAACATATGTATGTATAATTAATTGCCAGTCAAGAGTGTCTCCGGGGAGGAAGAACACTGATATCTTCATTTCTGTTCATATATTTCGATTCCTTGATCTAATGTGGGTAGCGAAGCGCACCGGGTTACCAAGTAAATAATAAAGTGCCACAATTAAAACTTATGAAATTTTTGGTATGTACGTACATATACTTACATACCTACCTACAGATTTTTAATGAAAACCAAAAAAATGACTTGTACATTGAACTTTTTCATCAGAAGTTGTTGTTAAAAAAAGTAAATATTGAAAAAAAAAACATCAAGTATTTTCTTGTTGACTTTTGATTTGTTTGTGAGCTTTATGTTGTTGTTATTTTTTTTTATTTTTTGTAAAGGTGAAAAACGGGTTTTACTCTATTTGAAATTTTAATTTCGATAAGCAATCTTGCGACATTATGTCCAAAAAAAAAAAAACAACAGCAGAAATAAAGTAAACCAAAAACTATCTAAACAGTCATTAACAAGTAGTTTAACAAAAAACCAAAATCTTTTGAAACTAGTTTTAAGATAAAATAAATTGTCGATTCAAACAACAAATTTAAAAAACTATTTTTAGATCAAAATTTTGTTACAAAAAGCTGTAATTTAAAAAAAGTGCAGCATTTATAAGTCATTTATTTAAAAAAAGTTGAACATAACTAAAAGCTAAATATATTTTAGGTGGTTTGAAAAGGAATTTTTAAAATCACTTTGAAGTGTTATAAAAATGCTTTGTATGTTGGAAATAAATAAATTGTTTATATAACAAAAAGTTTATGAGGCTTGGACAACGATATTGAGATCAGCATAAATAAAAACAAGTAAAAGCGCTATATTCGGCTGTGCCGAATCTTATATACCCTTCACAGCGTGTGGCAGCCCCGTTAAGGGGTGGTGATAGGGGGTATGTATGTACACTTTATTTCTCCAAGGCCGACTCTGGGGAAGCTATGAGCGTTGTTACATCATTTTTGTTAATTTTGTATGGTGATGGTATGGTGATGGTGAAACGGGGTAGGTATGTTTCAGGAATATGTTTGGGTGGAAAACTAATGGGGGTCTGTGATACATTTTATTCCTTTAAGGGAGATTTCGGGGAAGTTGTAGGGGTTTTACCCCAACTTTTTTGAATTTTGTGTGGCAACCATGTTAGGGACTAGAAATAGAGGGTAAGTATGTTGCACAAAAATATTTGGGAGGAAAAATTGACTGTGATCGGTCGTACATTTGACCTTTGTAGGAGCACCCTGGAAGCTGTGGGAGCGATTTAAAAAAAATTTTTAAAAATTAAACTTTGTATGGCAACCCAATTAGGGGGTGGAGATAGGGTGTAAGTATGTTTAACAAAAATCTTCGTGAGGAAAAACTAATGGGAGTAGCTTCACATTGCAGCCGTGTAAGGGCATTTTCGGGGCAGTTGTAGAGGTTTTTATGTACAAATTTTAGAGAAATAAACAGAGGTAGTCGTGGTTGCTGGCTTATATCTCTGCCAGTTTTCGGGCGATTGTTCTGAATTTTAGTAGCAAAATTCTTGCAAGTATACCTGACTTTTTAAAACTACAAACAGATCCGAGAAGCTTAATTTTAACACATTAACGGACAGACGGGCATCGCTTAATCGACTTTCCTACCTATAAGGACCATGATAATATGTACCTGTAGTGCGATTCAGTAACTTATTTTTACGATATTCGCATCGTTAAAATAAGTTAACAATAAATATAACGACTTTGCGATTCAGTAAAGTTTTTAACGATATTCACTTCCGTTAAAGTCAGCTGTTATTGTTAAGTAAACAGCAAAACTTTTTAGCAATTTTTACAATCGTTATACTTGATAATTTAACGGCAATAATTTTTTTGTGTTGTTAGTTGTATCGACAAAAGGTTATTTTGTATATTTTATATTATTTTTACTATAAATATGATTTTCGCTTTGTTAAAATTTATTTTACAACCAATAAAATACAAACAAAAATCAACTTGTTTACTATCGTTAAAAACGTCTTAGTGAATTTCTGTCTATAAATATGACTATTGTCGAATCGTTAAAAGTTACTGAATCGCACTACTGATGGGGTAGAAAATGGATATTAAAGAAATTGCAAGTGGAATAATAAACTTATATATACCCTTATTACTAATGTAAATACATATATTTGTTAATTAAAAAAAAAATAGGTCAAAACTAGGTTAACTGTTAATGAATTTTTTCTTTGACTTTAAGAAATCCGTTCCTTAAGGTTCAATTATACGTGACTTAACATAACGCCATAACCATAACCGTTGCCATAAAAACCAAAACTCAATTGATTTCTGTGGTTATGGTTATGGCGTAATGGTAAGTTAGTCACCTTTAATCAAATACAGTGTTGCCCATAAGTTTGGTTCGAACAGCTGTTTTCTGTGGATATGGTTATATTACGTAAAATTGATCCTTAAAAAAGATGTTTACATCCAATTAACTACCTAAGTGGCAGCTTTATATTAGTAAAACCATATATCAGAAGTAATTCTTACAGTTTCAATTTCAAGCTAAAAATGCTTTTGCTTAGTTTGGGTTATCAAAAGAATAATTAATACGAATTTTGCGGTAATTGTAATTAGATATTGTAAAAAATAAGCCGATCTCTCAAACTGATAATATTAAATTATTATTAATTCATAAATATTGTTTGTAAGTCTAGTCTTGCTTAAGTTGGCGGCTTTTGTTATTAAAATTTTTATTAAAAGAACACTTAAAGATGTCTAGTAAAGTTTAAAATAATGATTTTTAAATTTAATTGTTTTTTATGAGTTTTAGATATGTTTAGATTAACATAAAGTTCTTTTAATTTTATTTTATTAAGTTTCTTTTATATAAGTTTTTATATCCTTCACATAGTCATTATGGTTTATATCAGTTTGCCATTTCGTTTGTAATTTCAACAATACTCATTTGCGACTTAACAAGTCAGGTATGCTTAGAGCAGGGTCAGTTTGCTACGCTTGCATTCTGGAAAGGTTCGGGGATGGTCAATTTCTGCGGCAGTCGGGTTTGAATGACTATATGGTTCAAAACTGGACTTTGGAATCCTACCTCAGGTATTGTTTCCGGATAAGCAGGTATGAAAGGAATCCGAGAGGCTGTATGAGTGGTATATGGTCTTCTTTGAAGGACCGAAAGGTACAAAAAGGCTCTTTAGAAAAAGTTCAAAAAATATTTAAGCCTTTAAAAGAAAATATTTTCTTGTTGGAAGTCAGAATATTAGGTTACCGTTTCAACAATTAAGTAGCAAAACTCAGCGAGGATATTTGAACAAAGTCACAAAGGTCAATGGCCGCCTAATACACAAGCTAAGTACCAAAGCATTTTGGGAATTATTCAATCTATTGCGGTCATGTAAAGCTGTTATTCTTATTGTCAAGTACTGCATCTGAGGTCCCCAATTTTGTTCTAGCATCCATTGTTATATCTTGATAGGCTACTGAGTAGTGTGCAAATTCGCCAGTTTGGGGGTGGTTGGTTCGAATTCCGTCAGAGACCTGTTTTCGTCTGCAGCGTTCTAACATTTCTTTCTAATTGATTTCTAAACTAAAGTTTGACTTGTGTTTTCACCCTCTTTTGCCTTTTTTAACAGATATAAAACTGTATCCCGACCTCCACCTTATATGTAACATATGTAGAAAAAAAAATTTTTCAAATTTAACAAAGACAAAAAGTTTCGTGTTGCTTATTGGTGGGTTCCAATGGAATTTCTTTTAACAAGTTTTATCACTTAATACATAAGTATTCATATATATCATACAATTTGTAATTAAAAATTTACAGATTTTATCTAAGAAGACTTTCACAAAAAAAATTTCTAGGGTGTCCCAAAAGAAGTATATTTTTTAAATATAACCCAAGCCCATTGCCATATGACTTTTACGGTTAAACGATTGAAACACACACCAGAAATCAGCGCTCATATCAGCTGTCATAAAGTTCTTCTAAGGCATTAGCTTTTAAATACCGGCAAATATTATCTTTTTTTTTTTGGGGGGGCACCCAGTTTAAAATATTTATACTTGTATTTAATATTGATTTTTAAATAAAAAGCGAATCTAAATAATGTAACGTGACAATAAATTTTAATAATCTCATAAAATATTTTCAAAACTTTCTCTGCAACCTAAACAATATTAAAGTTGTAGTAAATGTGCATAATCATAACCAGTCATTTAAAAAAAGATATCTAGAGATTAGTTTAACGTTTTTTATTAAAAAAAAATAATACATAGACCTGCTCAAACCTTTCTTACCAATTTTATTCATTTAAATTTCTTCTAATTTATTGATAAAATAAACAATAAAATATCTATATTTTTTTTTATAAATTTGTATATTAAAGACCTTTAAAAAAAAATTCAAATACAAATAATCTGATAAACAAAAACCAAAAGATTCAGCAAAATAAATAAAAAAGTTTTTAAAGATTTTGATTTAAGCGCAAAAAGAAAGGGAGACAGAGAGAAAGTAATTATGAAAACAATTTAAAAATTAAAAAATTTTAAAAATTAAAACAATTAATTGTCACATACACAAACGATAAAAACAATTGTTAAGTTTTTTGTAAATTCTCTAAAAAAAAATTATTTAAAAGATTTAGCCAAGCTCTTATATACCCTACACATTATTCTACAAGTGTTTGTTAATCTATTTTTTTCAAAATATAGATATCAAATTTATAACCTGTGTTGTATCGTTGTAGCATTTAGGGTATTCAAAAGGTAGTCATAAAGTCATATATCTTAAAAAAATAAAACGAAAAAATACTAATGTTGTGAGCTCATGATTAAGTGTGCTATTTTAAATTTGAATCATCTGCTGGAGAAAACAGAAAAATAAGTAATTTCAAAAATATTTTAACATTAATAACTGCGACTTGTTAATTATGTCAACCGCTTCACTAAAGAGTTTCGGCCGACCGGCTCAGGTTTCTACTGTTTATGACAAAACAATAAACACAGTTCAAAAAGTCTTATTATTATAGAACTTTTTTCTCTTAAGCACAACAACAATTTTTTTAAACAATTGTAAAGTATTTAAATTTTTAAGATAATATGACTTGATAGCATACCGTTTGAATACCCCAATTGTATATCGTAAAATGCTCAAATATAATTGTTTTTGTTTTCACAAATTTTTGTTTAAAATTATATTTGTTTTACAATGTACAACAATACAACAAAAGGTTGTGAATTGGCAAAGAGTATTTAAACTTTTACAAAATTGTCCTTGTTCTTACCCAAATAATATTTTTCCAAAGTCGATAGCTGTAATAGTTATCATAAAAATGTCCATTTGTATTTAGCCTACCATTTCCCTTGCTGCTTTCCCACTTAATTTTTTCGTAAGAAATGGGTTTTCGGGTTTTTCGCTTATATCTCCGCCCGTAGTTAGCATATATTGTTAGATTCAAATAGCGATCTGCCTACGAATGTTTTCGATAGTTTGATACCAAAACGGGGTCCGTAGCGTTAAACTTGGTTCATGAAACTTAATTTCAACAGACGTACATGGGATATTGACCTTTTTATTTACGAGGATTTAGTTTAAAGGGTATTATTTGTACAAAATTTCGGTACAATCGGTTCATTTTCGAAAGTTGTACTAACCTGAATACACTTTTAAAGATATTAGCATCTTTATATGTAAGTATATTGTAGGGTATGATTTGAATGGACTTGATAGCTATTACTATTATACTTGTGTTTCAAAACGTGGCTTGTTGCAAAAAAAAATAATTTTTAATATATTTAATGTAATAAACTGTCTCAAAATTATACATAATGAATTCAGCAAACATTTTACTACCTCTAAGTAATCTTTAAATTAATTTTAAGTTTTAAATTTAATTTTCAAAGATGTATGATTTATTGTAAATAAAAGTTTTTGGTTAAAAATCGAGATGAAATGTTGCTAACGTTTTTAAAACTAAAATTAAAAACATTATTATAATAATATTGTAAAACAATAAAAATATTTTAATATTTTTTATGATTTTTTTTAGTTTTAGATCAAGGTATTATAGACTATTAAACTTTTTGTTTTAAAAATAAATTACTGACCTTTAGATATCAAACAAATTTTTCTAGCAAAAAAATTTAAAGTTTTTAAAAAAATTTGGAACTGGTAGGTTTTTTACTTTTTAAGTATTTTTTTTAACAAAACACATATTTTTTGAAAATAATACACTTGTATTATACAAAAGATGTGTTTCCTATGTTTGTTTGTAATTAATCAAAAAAAAAATACATTAAATCTCTAATTTCAATCTAATATAAGTAACGTTTACCAAAAAATACCTACTATAATTAACAAAATAAAAGTAAATAAAACTTTACAACGTCACCTGTAAAAAAACAAATATTTATTAAATAAAATAAAACTTACTTGATAACTGTCTGCATAATAGAAATAACAATTTTAAGTATTTATGAATGTTTTTTTTATAAAAAATAATTATTGTAAGTTAAAAAGCGGAATGAAATTTACCACGCTACAAAAAAAAATTAAAACACTAAATTTTTTTAACACAATTTATTAAACTTTTATTAGTTTTTTTTATTAAAATTTTAAATCATATTTAAATTTATATAACAGAATTTTTTTGGGTACAACACTGATTTTTATACACTAAATAATACCGTTAGTTTATTTTTCTTTCTAAAAATGTAACTCCCGCACGCAATAGTTGTTTTTGTTGCTTTTGAAACCGTTAAGCGTTTACTTCTTTTGTTAAGAAATTTTAATCATACGCTCAACAACACTGACAACGATCAACTGAAGTTTAGGTATAAACGAAACAACGGTTTTATATCCAAAGCCCTGCAAACATACTCACTAACACAAATACGATATTAACTACACTAAAAGCAAAAGCAGCAGCAGCAGCAGCAGTAACAGTAACAGTAAAAACAGGCAGCACTACACTTAGTATCAGACACAGCAGAATCTATTCATATTAAAACAGTTAACACTAGTGTTGTAAAACGTGGCTGCTTTTGACTAGTCACGCTACTCGATACTTTTTCAAGTGAGTACTAGATACTACTCAATACCTCAATGCGCTCTGTATATAAGACAAAAATGTGAATATACCTATACACGGGAAATAGGTTGTGAATAGAACAATCATGTTAATTTAGTTTATGTAAAAAATAAAAATATTTGTAAAAATAAAAACTAAATATAAAATCAAAAATATAAATTTGCCAAAATGCTTTAATTTTTTCAAGCAGCGTGGTGTTAAATTAGTATGTTTTATAATACTTCAAAATACAACCCTAAAGGTATTGAGTACCGGAAAAAATACACTGTATTAAGTAGTCAGTACCCAAATACTCAATTCTTAAACACCACTAGTTAACACACATCATTTACTCTACAAATGCATATGTATGTATGTTTGTATACACCTATACATACATATGTACATACCTACATGGTTTTAAAAAAATCTAAACAAATAATATAAGTCAAGTACCTATTGTAAGTGCAAATTTAACACAAAAAAGACAATAAAGCTAAATGAAAAATGATTTCATACAATGTTTGTAAAACTATTTGGCTAAATGGCTAACTAACAAACTTATAGCCAACGCCAACATTATAGGCAACAACTACAAAAAAATCAAAAGTTGGAGGCAACTTAGAAAAAGAAGAAGAATACAAAAATACAAAACAGTGCTACAAACACATAGCAAATCATACAGGTTGTTGGCGCTCTTTGTCTCTTATGTACACGGTGCGTATGTTTGGTGTGGTTATTGAGAACATGGTGACGGGTAATTTATATTTTTTCACTTGTAGGCAGTTATGGGATGGCAACTAGAGGCCAGCCCAAGACGACACTAAATAAGGCTTCATCTCGAATTTTCAATTCATTTCATATACCTTACGTGTGCACACACAAAAATAAGTACTGCGTTGTATTGTTCGCCATCTCTTTTGTTTACTTAACTTAACTTAAATGAAAAATATATTCACAGTTAAGCGCATTTAAGCAAACAACCACGGCACATCGATTCATCACGATCACACACTTCCATTTAGATTCATCTCGAAACTTTACTGTTGGCGGGATGTTCCTGGTGTAATAGTTATAAAAAACGGGGGTTGATTTTGAATGTTCATATGTATGTAATGTAATGTAATTACGCATGAGTTTTATATTGATTTGCCTGCTTGTGTTTATGTTTGCTTGTGTATGTACCCACTCAACATTGTGTGTATTATTATTTGTTAACATAACAACAACATAACTCTTAAGTCTTTGTTGTTGTTGCCACACCATAGGCACAGTAATTTTTTTTATCGACCACAGTCTCGACACCACTCTTTATTCTTAGCTACTCTACACTGCAGCACAAAAACTGTTTTAGCTACTCTACATTTCAGCACTTAAACCGTTTAACCGCACAATAACACAACAATTAGAAAATTATGCGGTTCTTGAATTAGCTTGAATAGGACTTGGCGCAGGTCTCTAATGGCAACTTTGCGTCAAAAAGAAAATTTTTAAAAACGAGTTTTTCTAAGACTATATTTATACACATAATAGATATAAAATTAAAAAAAGAAAACAATTTTTAAACTTAATAAATAAAGATTTAAAAAAAAGAGATTAAGATGAAATATTTTAAAAAAATGCTTGTTTTCTCTTGTTTATCTTGTCTACAAACTTAAGTTGTAATAAAAGGTTAACCATATTGGTTGAATATTGACCAATAATAATGGACATATTACACAGTTAAAAAATTTCCTTATGATAAAACAATTTATTTAAAAAATTAACAACAAAAAAAGTGTTTGAGACCTAAACATATGTATGTATGTGCACATATTTTTAAGTAGTTCTTAAAGAAATTTGAAAAAATAATAACAATGACAACCATTTATCACTTTAACCGTTTTATTCAGTCGAAATGTTTTTGAACTTAAAACATACAATGCAAACAAACGTTAAAAAGTTTATCTGTTTAGAATATCAATAACTGAAAGAAAGAGCATTTAAAATAAAAACAACAATAACAATTATATTTGGCCTTAAAACGAAGCGTGTTATAAAAACGTATGCGAGACATTGAGCTTAAATAACACAGTTAGTTAAAAAATTTCAATTGGCCATAAGCTTTGTTGAAAAAACCTTTTTTTTCATTTTTGGCTATAAGGAAGCAATATGATCACGTGCATAGCAACAATAGTTGCCAAGCGTCTTGGTTTTTTGGCATTTTTGAACATTAGTGCGGAATTCAAGAGACGTTTTCACACCGCGATTAACATGAATCACTTTTTAAAGTTGCACAAATATTATTTTTTCATTTGGAAGAGCCAAATATCAAAATTAAATAAAAATAAATAAATTTTAACATAAAAATATATAAAATCAAAAAAAATAAAATAAAATAATATAAAATAAAATAAAATAAAATAAAATAAAATAAAATAAAATAAAATAAAATAAAATAAAATAAAATAAAATAAAATAAAAAAATAAAATAAAAAAGAAAATAAATAAATTTAAATAAAATAAAAAGTAACATTTCATACATAAAAATAAAAAAAAATATTTTCAACACAGTAGATCATGGCGGCAAAAAATTTGTTTGAATGTAAACATGTCTATTTGAGATTTTAGGATATTAAAAATTTTTTAAATAGTGGGTTGGCAGCCCTAGCAGATATGAATAACAAAAATTTTTAAAGGTTTGGTATTTATGGAAAATGTGATAAATTGTCAACTTTTACTGTTGTTGTTAAATTTTTTAACACGTTTACCAAAAAATACCAAGCTTATTAAGCAGTTAATTACCAACAGTAAAAATTGCTATCGATTTAAATTTGTTCACAAATGTCTGTTTTTTGTGTGAACCACCCTGTCTTAAATGAAGACTTGCCCAACTGCAGCCAACTTCAGGCATAAAGCTGCATTCTTAAGAAGATAGGTGTATTTGTAAATTCGTCCTAGATGATAACGCTATTTTCCAACTGTCAAAATGCCTATAAATTTTAATAAAAAAAGTTTTGGAAGAAATTATATTTGACAGTTGCAAAACAACATTTATGTTTTTGCCGTGTTTGTATTATCTTGTTGATTTGCCTTCACATTTAGCATTATAAAAGAAAAATTTTTGGCACTCACGCTTTTCACAAAAAATATTCTTCTTTAACCGATTTAATACAAAGAAAATTGTAAAATATGGTTTAAAAATGTTTTTCAATTGTTACTTTAACGTTTAAAGTGAGATAAAGAAACTCTGTAAAAGTTTAAATAAAAAATTAATTTGACTGAGAAAAAACACGCGTCAGTGCCTTTAGCTTTGACAAATCGTTCCAGAAAATAAATATCAAAGTAATTTACTTAAAAAGATTGAAAAGATTTTGTATTTATATACATTTTTCGTTTTAGCATGGATGTTTCACAACCACCACCCCAACTAACAGCCCCATCTCATTTGGCCATGAACACAAGTATACCACCGCCTATGCCTGGTGCTCATGGCAATTATTTCAGACCACACTATCATCACGGCCACCATGGAGGCAATAAACCTTATTTTAAACCTTTTAATACAGGGGGCTTTCAAAGGCCCTTCCAGATGACTCAAGACGATTTTGATGGTAAACGTTTACGTAAAAGTGTTATGCGTAAGACTGTCGATTATAATGCTTCCATAGTCAAAAAGTTAGAGGTAAGTGGATGGAAACGGAAAGAGTCTTAAACAAAAAATTATAATTTTTTTTGTTATATAGGCCCGCCTATGGCAAAGAGATTCTCGTGATCGTTTTGCCTTGCAACCGGAAAGCATTTATGTTCCGGAATTATTACCGCCCAGTAGTTATCTTGATAATCCTTCAAATGCTGTTACAACACGATTTGTTAAAACTGCCACCAATAAAATGCGTTGTCCCATTTTTACTTTAGCCTGGACGCCCGAAGGCAGACGTTTGGTTACTGGCGCCAGTTCTGGCGAGTTTACTCTATGGAATGGCTTAACCTTTAACTTTGAGACAATATTGCAAGTACGTTAAATGAAAATGTTTGATAAGTTTTAAATTCTAGGAGCACACACTTTGTTTATATTAAAGAAATGGAAGACTTAATTTGTTAGATTTTGCAAAAACCGATCAACAAAAAACTAATAAACAAAGCATACAAAAATCTATTTTATTTCAATAATCGGCTTTAATTTTTTTATTTTTGCTTTTTGTACATTTTGGATTTTATTAAAATGACATTTTACAACTTTGATAGGTTTTGACCATATAAACTGTAAAATTATACAACACAGGTTATGATATGCTGATCATGCTTAAGGAACTTTATACAATAAAAAAGACTATTCTACATGCCATTGTGTTAAAATATAAATTTTTATATTTGTTTTTGTTTTCACTAACCCTTCTACACTTTCTTTTTTAGGCCCATGATACCTCAGTGCGTACAATGGTCTGGTCTCACAACGACAGTTGGATGGTGACGGGCGATCATGGCGGCTATGTCAAATACTGGCAGTCGAATATGAACAATGTCAAAATGTTTCAGGCCCACAAGGAAGCGATTAGGGGAATAAGGTATAGCTTCATAACTGTTTTTTATTACATTATTTTACTAGTGGTAATTAATCGTTTAACAAAAACATTGAAAAAAATAAAATTTTTGAAAAAAATAAAGTGTTAGGGATCAACTAGGTAGACTTTTTTTTTATAAATAAACTCAAGTATTAAAACTAAGTTTAAATGGCAGAGTTTACTCTACTTTGTGTTTGAAGTTTTTGTATAAATAAATAAAGTTTGAAATGGAAAACACAGCCACGTCTCCTATAAACTCTGCCTCCAATATTGTTTTAATAGTTATTTATTATTCTCTAAATCTAATTTAACAAACTGTGATATTTTTTATTGTTGTTTAAAAAAAGAAAAAAACCAAACTAAATAAAAAGCCAAAGACTTTTGTTTTATTACTTAATTAAATAAAAGTAAACAATAATATATAAATTAAAAACTGAAGTATTTTAATAAAAACTAAAAGATTTTCTTTAAAAACCAAACAAAACTAAACGTTTTTAATTTGAATTTCAAATCAATTTTTTTTCGGACAACAAGTGATATAGAAACAACTGAACACTCAACCATTTGTCTCTGTCTAAAAGTATTTAAACAAGACTTATTAAAAATATATGACAAAGCTTGAAAAATTAGTTTAAAGGAACCTAAAACATAAAAAAGATTTTTTAAATAAGTTTTGTTATTTACTGAACCATCAACCAGTCCTTGCTTACGACGTTGAAAAAAAAAACAAAATGTTTAATTTTTTTTATTTTTGCCTTTTTTTATTTGTAATTTTCTTTTTTAATTTGAATTTTGGTGTAATATTTTTAAACACAATAAATAAAGTTTTAACAGCAAAAAAAACTTCGTATTTTTTTACTGCCCCTCTTCCCCTGACAAAAAAACTAATAAAGTTATTTTTTATCCGAAAACAAGGCTTTGGCATTTTTATTAATTTTTTTTAGCAATTTTAGGGATTAAAAATAAAATTAAAGAAAAAAATGGATTAAAGTTTATTATTTTAGGGATTAAAATATTTTTTAATAAATCAAATAAAAAAAAAAACAATTTTTAAAATTTACTTTTATGCCACAATTATATCTAAATAAATATTTATATTTTCCTTTTTCTGTTAATATATTGAAAAAAAAAACACAAAAAATTTATAAATAAATTTATGTCTACATTATGGGGTCAACGGTGAATGATAAACAAAAAAATATATTTATTTCTATTAAATATATAAAATGAAATAAAAAAACAACTTTAAACTCAACAACAATATCTACGTTTATCAACCCATTACTTATTGCCTGTTTTGCACATGGATTCCTTGAATCATAATTTAATTGCGGATGTTTAACCTTGTTTGATATTAAATTTGGCTGCTGGCGCTAATCCTATTTCTACTGCTACAACTTCCTGCACCTCTACTACTATTGTAAACATCATCTTGTCAACATTTTATTATTGCTTCCGGTTCACTTGTTTGCCCTCAACATTCGTAATGCAGTTTTAGTCCAACTGATAGTAAATTTGTAAGTTGCAGTGATGATGGCACTTTGCGGATATTTGATTTTCTTAGATGTCAAGAGGAGAGAATATTAAGGGGTAAGTAAAAACGTGCTTAGCATATACATTTACACACATTGAGCTGTTAGAATTTTGTTAGATGATAAAAAAAAACCCCCCAAAAAATTGTTAGAAAGATTAGAGGTGTTATACAGTACTGTGCAATTTACAAGTAATTGGATTTTTAAAATATCAAAAACAAATAGGAAAAAGTTGGTAAAACGCTACTAGTTAAAAGGCGGACAAAATGTCTTTAAGTGTGCTTATGAAAAATTTTTAACCGAATAAAAGGTTCGTAAATACATCAGTGCATTACAAGAAATAAAAATTAAAAAAAGTTAAATAAAGCCTCAGCTTTAAGCATTATTTCTCTTTAAAAATGTTTGAGGTAATACTGTGCAGAGTCGTAATTGTGTAATTTGATTCGAATCGAAAAATTGGCACGAATTGAATTAAACAGTTCGAGTTTTAAAAATTCGAAAATTAACTTCCGTAAACTTTCAAATTTTTTTACATGTTCAAATCATAATTTAATATTTTTCTTAAATTATTTCACAAAACTGGATCTTTAAAACTTACTAGACAATACGAATCGATTTTTGAATCGGAAATTCTTTTCAAAATTCTTTTTAGTTTGAATCGAATTATATAATTAACCACAATTCTGGGGAGTATTTGTATTATGTTGAAATCCAAATTTGAAAATGTTTACATATTTCAGTGTAATCAATTTTGATACTATCATCTTACGGGAATACATATTGATTTTAATTCGTGTTCTAAACTTATAAATTAAAAATTCGTTTAACAGAAGTATTTACTAGTCGCTTTCAATCTATTTTCGGTTTTTCTGGCAACACAGAATATAATTTTTTTTCTCAATTTTACGTTTTACATTTTTACATTTTTTTTTTAACATTTTTATTATTTTTGGTGATTGTGATGTATTCTGTTTCCAAATAAAAAATTTTCCTATCCATCCCTATGTTAAAAATATACAACGAACTAATTTTTTGTCGATTCAAATTATAGAGTTACTCAATTTTTTTTAAATTTTGATTGCAATTCTTTTCCAACCGGCCTGGCAGGTTGTTATGTAAGTCTTAGCCAATATTCGCTGCCATTCTGTTCCAACAGTGAGTTATTTTGCATATCGACTTGAATTTAGAGAGGTTTGGAAAGAAGTTTTCAAATTTTAAAAAAAAATAAATGGTTGTAAGTTCGAAACACCAGCAAAGTTTAATCGAATAATTTATATTCGTAAATTTTCTGTGTAAAATCGAAGTATATATAAAGAAATTTTCCCGGGCTTTGTAATAAGTCTTAGCAATCTTCTTCAAGATCTACTTCCAACGGATTGAGAAGTTTTTGGATATCAGTTTACAGGGGAACAGGCCTAACGGTTATAATGTATGTATTCAATTCGATTTGAATCTTAAGGTACTTATAAAGAGTTTCAAAAACAAAGCTATTTGTATATTCTAATATGTTAAACATAGCAACTAGGCAGTGGGATGCCAAACGAAAGTAGTTTTTTTAATCCTTGGATTTTTCAGGATCCCGTAATAGGATTTACCAATCCCGCAAACTTCCGGGATTTTCAGAATCGGGATCCCGGGATTGTCTTCCCTAATGCCAACATATATAACTAAGTCGAACAATATGCATTTGTAAAATTTTCAAATCGAATCAAATTACTCTACTTACTACATGACAAGTTAAGCAATTTTTTTGAAACTACAAAGTGTTAAAAGGGATTTCTTTTCTGCCTGGTTCTTTTAAGGAAAATTTCTTGGCATCTAAAAAAATATTTTTAACTAAATGCGACAGTAAAATCGGTTTCTTTGGAAAAGTCCCAGGATAACAGCTTGATGAAACTTACTTCCCTCTGTGATACGAGTATCGGATAGAGTCGTACCATATTGGGTTATTTTGTTTGTTGACGTCGTTTCAGCGGGCTTTCATCCTCATCCACAATTTTATTAATCTTCAAGTTTCAAGCGAATTGGTAAATTGCACATTCAGTTGCTTCTTATTTTAATTTTACAAGGAAGTAAATGCAACATTGTGTGCAGCGACTGTCTGCTTGTGCCTATTTGAGCAGGTAAACTTTTTGCAGTAGACCCACCCACATAGTACTGTAAGCAAATTGATCGATTATGAGTAAGATTGTTGGATAGTTTTGTTTGTCTGGAGATGTAATATATCATAATAAATTTCATAAATAGGGTTTCCCCTCTGATTTAAATACACTTTTTAAAACTATTGTTTCATTTAAAAAAAAATTTATGCTGCTTTACTATAGGGCGTAAAAAAACTTTGTCAACATCATTACAAAGTCTTACTCAACGCCACTTTTACACAACTTCAATGCCCGTTTTCTCTTCTGTAACATTTCCAGGACGACTTTAGTTGTCTGTCTATTGTTTTATTTTAACACAATGCAACTACAACATAACAAGCGAGATAATGTCGGGCAACATCTTTACAGCTCTTTAGCTTTTCTTACGGAATACCTTAAAATGTCCAAAACGACAACAGGAATACCGATTTACTGCAGGCGATTTTTGATGTTTCCAATTACAATTAAATTGACTGCAGTTTAATTTTGAAAACTTGATTTCAATAATTTTACACATAAAATTTAACTCGCGGCTGAAAATGCCAAACAATCTTTAAATTTAAATTTGGCAAAGTTTCCAAAAAATAAAAATAACTTGACAATTGCTTATGCATACAAAGAAATAACATTATTTTACATTTTAGGTCATGGTGCTGATGTTAAATGTGTACACTGGCATCCTCAAAAGGGCCTTATAGTATCCGGTAGTAAAGATAATCAGCAGCCAATTAAACTATGGGATCCCAAAAGTGGCCAGGCCTTGGCAACACTGTAAGTTTATTAGGAGCAGACTTACTTAAGGTTATTAAAATTTATTTTTCATATGTTAGGCATGCTCACAAATCAACCGTAATGGACTTAAAGTGGAACGATAATGGCAATTGGCTCGTAACTGCTTCTAGAGATCATTTACTCAAATTGTTTGACTTAAGAAACCTTAAAGAAGAAGCCCAGGTATTTAGGGGGCATAAAAAAGAAGCCAGCTCAGTGTCGTGGCATCCAGTGCATGAAGGTTTATTCTGTTCAGGCGGATCAGATGGTTCGATACTGTTTTGGAATGTAGGGTAGGTCTTAAGAGAATATTTTGTTTAAACAAATTTATTTAATGAAATACTTTTCCTAAAAGAACCGATAAGGAAATTGGCGGTGTAGAGACAGCACATGACAGTATAGTTTGGACTTTGGCCTGGCATCCTTTGGGACACATATTATGTTCCGGCTCTAATGATCATACTATTAAATTTTGGACTCGTAATCGTCCAGGTGATTTGATGAGAGACAAGTACAATTTGAATACATTACCTGCGAGCTTAGCGGCCCTTGATGATTGTGAATATGACGATGCTATAATACCTGGCATGGGTCCCGAGGATAAGGTAGAGTTTACGGAAAGTTTAACAGCCGATAAAGGTTTTATTCCTGGTCTGGAATTGGATTCGGCCAGCAACATGAACAGAGATCAAGAGAAAAAAGTTCCCTATAGTAAACCAATACCCAGAAACTTCCAAGCACAATGGGCTGGTTCTCGGCGACCTGAAGAAATGGAGGAGGAAATTATTTATGCCGGTCGTGAGAGACGTACTGATGGTCTAACGCCTCAACAGGTCAGTGAAAATGCCATTGAAGGCATGTTGGCCAGTGGCGTTCTTACCACCATGGATCCCCAGGCCATAGTGGGTATTTTGGTTTATGACCGTTTTATACGGGTGCATCCGGACTCAAGACTTATGTTAGCCGTACGCCAAGGACCTGATTATCTTAATAAATATGTTGATGCTGGCAAGCTAGAGGAGTTGCGGGATGTTGTACCAGTTCGGGAAAATTCAAGATCCATGTCGCCTACTTTGGAGGGCAGAGAGAGTTCACCGCCCTCGAAAAAGTCACGAACCGATGCTAGACAACATAATCCACAGGCTGTATTTGTTAAAGAATTGTTAAGTTTGAAAAAACCTTTCCTGCCTTGTTTACTTAATCTCAAACAGCAACTGCAGGGAGGCGAAGAAATGGAAAATTCACCGCAACCGAACTTAAATGAATCGCCAGGAGGCAATTTGCCCTGGAATGGTCCTCCAAATGGTTCAAATCTAAATGGTTTAAACAACAATTCCAATAATTTTAACAACAACAATAACAACAAATCACGCAACGATAGTCCCTCAAATAATCAAATTACTACCAAAAGTGAAATGTTTTCCAATAGTAATAACAACAAAAACATTAAAAATAATCAAAACAATAACCGTCGCAATAGAAGAGGTGGCCACCGTAGTGGTAAGGATGGTGGCGGTGGTGGCGGCGGTCGTAATCGCGGTAATCGAAGACGTTTTTAAACAAAATTGCCATCATTACTACTAAAGTTAACTTATCTACCAATTTATATCTTAACGTTTAATTTTACAAAACCCCCTTTTTATTTCAATTTCTTTAAATATTTGCTAATATAAACCAAATTTCTTTTATTAACTTAAATCCTAAACCACTACTAACGTTTAATTTTAAACTTTGCATGAAATTCGCAATGTAAAAAATATATTCTTATAAGAATTGAGTAGTTTTAATGGAAAAATATTATTAAATATTATTTTAATTTAATTTTTGAGGTTAAGTCAAGATTCCTTCAAAGGTACACCCTAGAGTTTGTAAAGTTATATTTAACTAAAAAAAAATTAAAATATGAAAATATCCATAACAAAAACAAAAAAAACATAAGAATAAGAATACTACTACACTTTTATATATGTTAATTTAAAAAATGGCGAATTTCGACTAAAAAAATTTTATCAAACTTACTAACTCTGTTTAAAACAAGCAAATTTGTATCTAGCCGTTTGAATGAGAAATGAAAGTAATCCTTGTATTTAGACAAAAAAAAAAATTTTGAAAAAAAGTTTGTAAAAATTGGTTCAAAATAAGTTTTTTTAGGTTAAGAAACATGCAAACATACCCACATGTGTACAAAATTTGTAAGACATTTTTTGATGATGAAAATTGAAAACTAAATTTAAAAAAAAAAACTGTCCAATTATTTTCTCTTGAAAACCTGAGTAGATTCAAAAACGAATTTATGTATGTCGGAAAACCCCCTAAAAAATCTATGTATAACTTGTAGCATGGTGAAATTATTGTACCAGGTGGTGTTACCAGCACAGCTGATCTACTTTTTTCATGCATAAATCGAGGCTGGGTTGTCAAAGTTGTTTACATTTACATATCTTTTTTAAACAACCGAGCCAACGAAAACTACAACAAAAACGAAAATTTTATTCACCAAAGTTTGTTGTTGTAAAATCAACAAAATTTGGTGAATAAAATTTTCGTTTTTGTTGTAGTTTTCGTTGGCTCTGTTGTCAAAAAAATGCATGTAAATGTAAACAACTTTGACTACCCAGCCTCGATTTATGTATGAAAAAAGTAGATCAGCTGTGCTTGTAACACCACCTGGTACGATTATTTCACCATGACTTGTAGTAATAAAACCGAAAACGCGTTTTAAAAAATTGCAAAATGGGGTAGATTAAACGAAACAGCTGATCGCTACGATACATGCATGGCGCAATTATGAGTACACATTATTTCACCATAGATACATGTATGGCTATCGTGCTGGAGAAGTATTGAGACACTCGAATGCTATCGATTTTTTTTGTGCTCTGTTTTAATAAATGTTAAAAAGGAATTTTTTAATAAAAAAAACTATTTTAATAGATTCACGGGCAGTGTAAGTCCCCATACTAAGGGACCAGTTGTATAAAGTTTTTAATGCGCCAAATCTTGAAAACAAATACATATTGCACAAGGTAAGTATAGTACAATATCAACCACCCAGCCTACAAAATTACCGGCATGTCTGTCTGTATCAGACAAATGTACCAAAAATCTGCATTGATTCGGTAGGATTTCTAATCGATTTCTCGCAGACATGCCTGTTTTTATTCCCTTATGAAAGGCGCATGCATATTCGAGCGCTCTGCCCTTGTGTTTTGTTGTTGCTTTTGCCTGTGAGTTCGCTCTTTCTCTGCTTATTTTGTGTCAAGCAGTGTTACCATTTTGGTGCTTTTCTGGTATTTTTCAGTGCTTTTTTGCCTATGCAAAATCCGAATTTTTTAAAGTGGTTTTAACATTATGATAATAGGACACCTTGTGAGTCCCCTATATGTATATATAAATTAAAAACTTAATAAAAAATTTGTTTTTAATTTTTTTATTATAGTAATTATGAATATTCAGCTGTCTGTGTTTTGAATTCGTAATTTAAAACAAAGGCAATGAAAAAGGAGGGAAAATAAAAAGAAACCCTTAAACCGATATGGTGTATTCTCAAATATTTTTGTATTCACAAAACGGTTTTAGGATTAAAAAAAAAAAAACACTAAACAGTTAAAAAGATTTTTACATTGTTAAAAACAAAATTTTTCTTAAAAATTTGAGTCTTCTCGATCCGAAGAGTTATGCCTTGATGTTGCACGTTTTGAGGGAGAATTTTGTCGTTCTAATGAATTGCCGCGCCTGGTCTGAGAACGTTCCGAAGATGAATTACGACTAGATCTATGATTTTGTTCAATCGAATTACGCCTGGAAGTTGATAAGGAACGTCTCTGTCGTTCTGCAGATGAAGAGCGCCTATCAAAACGTGATTTTGTTCTATATTTTTTAGTCTTATCTTCGCCATAGTTATTATCGTCACGAGTATTATTTTCTTCTGCTTCTTCTTTGTCGGCAGCCAAGTTGGTTAAAGATGATTCTGCTGCTGAATGTTCGGCAGTTCCAAAGCCACTATCAATGCCTGCTGCCAAAAGATTCTCCGCTATGGCGGCATTATGGGCTAAAACTTGTTTGTGACGCTTGTTAAAAGTCTCCTTAATCTCACGTTCTTCTTCTTTCATTCGATCGTGCATACCCTTTTCTATTGTGCGTTTAATTTCCTCGGCCGATTTTACCAGTTTATCAGTTTCAATTACCACTTTACGTGTTGGGGAAGAACGTTTATCTCTGCTACTGCCTCCACGTTTAGACCATGAACGTTTCGATCGCGAACGTGAGTGAGAATGTGAGCGTGATCGCGATCGAGAGCGTGAATGTGACCAATCCGAGGAGGAACGTGAACGTCTAGTTGATACTAGTTTTTTATTGATTTTCTCTAAGGGTTTTTGCAGGCCTCCTGGTGACCTGGATTTAGAAGATTTGCGATTTTTTTCACTCTTTGATCTAGCACGAGAACGTGAACGCGAAGCAGACCTAGAGTATGAGCGAGAACGACTGCGTGATCGAGATCTTGATCGTTTCGAATAATGACGAGAACGACCATGTGATCTTGAACGAGAACGTCGAGAACGACTGCGAGAGCTAGTACGTGACCTCGAACGCGAACGGGAGCGTGATCGGCGATCTCGCGAACGTGAACGAGAATAGTGTCTGGAATGTGAAAAATAATATATAAAGGTTAAAAATCGATTTGATTAAGCACACTTACCTTCCCCTCGAGTACTTATGATAACTACCACTTCCACCATCTTCATCGTTATAACGATGATCCCGATCATCATGGTTATTATAGTATTTATAATGCGAAGATGATAAAGATTGACCATCGTAATTGCCACGACCGCGGCCACGACCTCTACCCCGGCCGCGTATGCGAGGTGCAAAGCCACGATAATTAACAGACACCGGAAACCCCGGTGGACGATACATGCTTAGGCCAGGAAACATCGGTGGGGCATACGGAAACATCGAAAGCGATTTCATCCATTCACTTGCTGCCTCTGAGTTGTAATTAACAGCTGCAGCAGCACCTAAAGCTGCCATATTTTTGAACGGATTCAAGGGATTTGCAACATCCACACTGGTAGCTGCAGCAGCAGCCGGTACCACTTGGTTTTTCTGTTGTTCCTCCTCCGAATCAGAGCCGCGTTTGGATTTTTTACTTTTAAGCAAACCCATTAGAGGAGTGTTGTTCTTTATATCATCTACTTTTTTGCGTTGATCATCCAACAGTTTCTCGGTAGCAATTTTATATTTTTCCACTAAACGTTCACGCATTGTATCGCGCTGCATATCAAGCTGGTATTTTCGTGAAGAGGTAGAGCTATACTGCTTAGACATGTGCTTAAGCTATGAAATAATAATAAATCCTCTATATAATAATAACAAAATATCTTAATGATTTTTTAAATTTACCTTAATTCTATCAAATAATTTTTCTAATATTCTTATACTCTCCAATTTTCTCTGCGCTATCATTAGTTTTCTCTCTTCGATGCGTATCTTTTGCGACATTTCGACTTGTCCCTTCTCCTGTATCTTTTTAAGATGTTTTTCTTTGCGCTTCTCTTCACGTTCTCGTTGTCTTTCCAATTCTTCCAGTTTGGCTAGTTCCGCTTGTTGCCTGCAATATGGTTGGTTGTGATTTTGGTTGATTTTTCTGGACACATTGCTTTTTCAACGTTTTTTCTCATTACATTTTTTGTGTTTTTTGTAATATTTTTCATTTTATTTTTGTTTTAAAACTTATGGTTTTATTATAATAAAAATGATTGAGCTACTAAAAATGCTTGAAAAAATATTAACGGTTATTATTAAAAAAGGTTCTTTATATCAACAATTTGATCAAAAGAATAAGATAAATAAAAAAACAATTTAGGTAAATCATAATGCATACTATTGGTATTTTAGAGCAAAACGTAAAAATTTACTTTAGAAAAAAAATCAATCTTTTTTAAATATGTTAACGATAAATCTAATTGTCATAAAAGAAAACATAGTTTTCGATAGAACACGTTTTAAAATAAAAATGCAGATTATTGGTAATACCAATCAATTGTTCTTTGCAGAAATCGTATAATTTGTTAATTTAATATGTTTCATACTTACAGTTTTTTTTCTCATTTTCGATTTATAACAAACACAAATCTTACCTCTGGCGTTCCAACTTTTCCAGTTCCAATTTCTTTTGCCTTTCGAGTTCTTCTTCCTCGGCCTTTGCTTTGGCAATCAAACGTTTACGTACCCTTTCACGGCGTTGCATTTGTGCGTCACTTAAGTGTTTAGAGGTATCAAAGTTGACGGCAATGTTTATGGCCTGGGTCTTATCAACAAACTTTCGCACCAATTTCATGCCACGAAACTCATCCATGGCGCGTACAAAACCAACATATTCATCAAATTGCACATAACTATATATGTTTTTATTTTAAATTAATTTAAATTAAAAACAATAAAAAACTTACGCCTCAAAGAGAATATCTTGTTCGAAACTAAAAGTTTTCATGCCATTTATATCGTTGTTCATTTTACTACGATACGGATCACATATTGGTATGTCCACACAGCGTACACTACCGAATTTCTCAAAAATTCGCTTAAATATACTCTCCGAAGGTTTGATATTGTCCTCGTTTTCCATATGGCGTGGACAAAGCCATTTTATAGGTAAATGCGTTATATGAATTGTATCTGGCCTTTCACCCGCTTTCATTTCATCCATATTATGAGCATCTCGAAAGAAGGAATCCCAGTCATGGCGAGTGGGAAATTCGTCTTTAGGTTCAGAGGCCCTTACACGAAAACTTTCATGGAACCCCGATATTTTTAAAGAAATTCCATCTAAACGATTAAGTGCAGAACGTAAACGAGATCGATCGTCAAGTTCTGCCTCGAAACGTATAAAGTCGACGGTACTTTTTGAAACCTGTAGGACACAGAAATTTGATTAAATCTAGTTTTTAAAATCTTCTGCAATTAATCGAAATTTCGTGTCTCACCTTAAGCACCAAAAACTTGTCCGGCCTAAGAGCTTGACCGAGTTTTTCCATAATATCCAAATTAGAAATAGATTTGCCCATTTTGTGGGAGGGCAAGGCCACAGATATATTCATCTTGGCCACCGGCTTGAGATAAAGACTGTGTGGCAGATACAGCGGTACACAGTCCGACACATGTTGTATAGTCTGGATATTGATCATGTTGGTTGTATTTGTATTGCATTAACAATATTTTATAATTTATTTGTTAACAGCCAGCATACATTTTTTTTTATATATTTTCATATGGTTAAAAATTATTTTTTTTAACAGTAGTTGTAGCAATTAAATGATTTTTACATATATTTTACAATTAAATGGTAAAAAATTTAGTTTGTGCAAAAACAAGAAACAAATAAAAAAAACTTCAAGAAACTGAAATACTTAAAACTAATACTTAAAAACTAGTAAATTAATAAAATCTTAATAAAATAGTTTCCTTTTTTCTTTGACACCACCGCCCAGTTCCAAGTTATGTATAATTTTCATCAGTCAAAAAACAAGCCAGTTGTTATCTACACTAAAAATATTTTACAACTTTCACAATATTTAATCTTTTTATTCCGACAAATTATTAAATAGTCTTATGTCCTTTAGGTAAAACACTTTTTATTTTAACAATTTCAAAGGACTATTTTGCATAAAAGTTTTATTTTCTAGTAAAGTTCTCTTTTTTTCCCACTAAATTCTGATAAAATTTGCAAGGAAATTAAAAAAAAAAATGCCGTCTGAATTTTTCCACAGAGTTGCATGAAAGTGTAGCTAACAAAGCTGATTATTTGGTTTTAAAAGCTGCGTCTCCACATAAAAATTTTTTAAGCTGCTGCCAGACGTTCCAGTTTTTGCTTTCTAGTTGATCACACATATTGGTTGTAAAATTCGTTTGATATGACTTGTGACGTTGCACTTAACTTGAGAATACATCCTTTTTGTTAAGATGTCGTCGTCAAGGAATAAACTTACAATCCTCGCTTTGCTATAAAATATTTGTTAAACAAAACACAAAAATTGTTTTATAAAATGTACATATCTTTATTGAATTTGTTATTTATTTGCTACATAATGAATTTTGAAAGTAGTATATAAGCAGTGATGCTATACACATTTTTAAAAAGTCTTTACACAGTGGAGAAAAAACCTTATTTTTCCCTACAAACAGGGATTTTTTCCTTACTATAACATTACTGTGTATAGGTTGTGGCGTTAGCTAAACACTTCCTTTTAAAACTAAGCAATGACAATTACCAATTAAATAACCATAAACAAGGTGTATCATTTATGTATATTTTTAAATTATTAAAAAAAGTATAAGAGGCTTTTACTTTTACCATTACAGCGGACAGGCTTGTTATAAAAACGACTACTCATTAAAAGAGTTCAATTCATTTAAAATAATTATAATTATTAAATATAATAATTATAAATATCTTCAATTAATAATTATTGGTTTCCTGTTGAAGAAAATTTCTTAAGAACGACATTTGCGTCAATTTCAATTTTATTACGTATGTATATGCAACATTGGTAAGCCGTTAAGCCTGCCCCATGTCATGTTTAAGTTCAGCCATGTTTTAATACGGCGAAGGGTGAAAAATTATCTCTCAGCCGTAGCATAACTGACCAGCGTTGAAACAAAAATGATAAATATTTTTTGCAAGTTTTGCTAAATAACTGGGTCACACATTGTTAAAGTATCTGTTATATTTTCTGGGTGGTCTTTATAAATTTTCTGTTCTTGTTTCCAATGCATAATGTCAGCGTTTAGTTTCGACATAAGCAGTTTTTATACCCTTCACATAGTGATAGGGTATATATCACTTTGTCATTCCGTTTGTAATTTCTTTATTATTCATTTGCGACCCCATAAAGTATATATATTCTGGATCCTTATAGATAGGGAAGCCGATTTAGCGATGTCCGTCTGTCCGTCTGTTGAAATCAAGTTTCCGGAGTCAAATAAAAAGATACAGACCAGTTAATGGTGTCAAACGATCAGAAATATCCCGCTAACAATCGATATTTAAAATCAGCAAAATCGGTTCACTATTGACCGAGATATAAGCGAAAACCCAGAGTAACCCATTTTTTTAGGGCAAAGTCCGTGCATATATCCCTATATATCTCAGTAAGTATTCACTCTTGCCAGAAAACTTGGCACGGATACTCCTAAAGAAGGGACCTAAATAATGGAAAAAGTTTTTTTTCAGATAGGACCAGGGGAAAGGGTATTTTTCCTACAATTGCACAAATTTGGTAAAATATTTTATGCGCTATATCTCGGAAACTGTAACAGCTATCGACATAAAATGTTCTACAAAAAGTGATTGTACGCAAAGATCTACACTTCAAAGAAAAAACTTTTGAGTGGGGGCAAAAAATGGGGTAGCTCCCATACAAATCGACAATTGTTATAAAATATTCGATACGCTATATCTCGGAAACTATAACAGCTATCGACATAAAATGTTCTACAAAAAGTAATTGGACAAGAAGGCCTACGCTTTAAAAAAAAATATTTTTGAGTGGGTGCGAAAAAAGGGGTAGCCCCAATACAAATTAATAATTTTTGTTTAATTTTCGATATGCTATATCTCGGAAACTATAACAGATATCGAAATCAAATGTTTTACAAAAAGTGATTGGACACCAAGGGCTACGCTCTGAAGAAAAAAAAATTTTCGGATGGGGGGTGAAGAAGGGGTAGCTCCCATACAAAATAACAATTTTGAAAAAATTTTCGATACGCTACTTCCGGAAAACTATTACAGCTATCGACTTCGAATATTCTACAAAAAATAATAATCAAATAATTCATATATTTTGGTGAAAAAGTTGGAGAAGAGCAGGGGGACTAGAACATTTAACAAGTTTTATTAACCTTTAAATTTGAATAATGTCAAAAACTTTTAAAACTCTCGACCTCAAATCTTCTTCAACTATTTATATTATTCATGCGAACGTTAAAATTTTGTTATTTTTTCTATGGGCTTTAAGACTCGCACAAGGTTTTTTATTAAATTATTTGCAGTACAAAATTACTCGGCTGGGTACATTTAAAGACCAATGTGAAGGGTATATAAGATTCGGCACAGCCGAATATAGCGCTCTTACTTGTTTAAAATAATTTTTTTTTTCAAATTTTAATAAATCTGCAAGTTGTGGAACTAAAATTTCTAAATCGGTAAATGTAGTAATATCCTGAGACAGAATTTGAAGGATGTTAAACAAATAAAGGGCATTCTTTGAGAAGCGTGTTTTAAAGTCCTGTGAAACAGGTCCAATTAAGAGTATGTAGCCCTCGATGCGGTATTATACTTCGACATCTTCAAAATGATTTTTTCTTAAAATCCAGTTTTTTCAAATAAAATTCCCATACCAAAGCAAATATTTTTGCATCTTCAAAAATACTTTTAAATTCTGTTTAGACTTCATTTCTTTTAGTCTCAAGGCACATTACCAGGGTTTTTTTTTTTTTAAGAAAAAACCCTTTTTGTAAATCTATATTCTGCTTTTGTAGAATAACACTAAGCGGTTGTGTGACAGTAAGTACATCATTTAGAATATGTAATCCGCAAATAAATTCGAAAGTGCTCAGAGAAGTTCTTAATAATAAAGCTTTTGAAGACGCATCCCCAAAATGTATAAAACGTTGGTTTTGTTGCATTTATTAACCAAATTTATTAAATAAAATATGAAGTTTTAAACTTTTTTGTTAGGGGAAATTTCCTCATCTGACTATACCACAACAATAAAATGTGTGAAAGTATAAAATAAACTTAATTTAATTAAGATTTTTAAAATTATTCTTACCATTTTCTTCTTACTTGCATATTTGATTTAAAGTTTAATTATTTCCATTCTAAAATCCCTTACCTTTATTTATTCCCTTGAAAATAAAATATTTGATGGTTCTATTGCATTATTGAATACTTTTTTCTTTATTATTTTTTTTTATTTAAACTTATGTATATTCTTTCCCAATTTTTACTATTTTATAGTATTTTAAATTTTTTATTTAAGAAGGAATTTGATATTTTCAGTTTTATTTTTATAACATTAATATTGTTAAAGTTTTTCTCTTATAATTTTACATAACTCTGCTTAATGATATTTTTAATTTTTTTTGGGAAAGTTTTCGCTTTAATAATCGGGCTTATTGGTAGGAATAAATATAATTTTAATTTTAACTTAAGAATTTCGTGTATTTAAAGTTTAAAGAGGGAGGGTAAAGTAAATACAATAGAATACAAAGTTTTGACACTTTTTTTGTGTGTGAAAATTACAAAAGTAGTTGCGTATAAATATGTGATGTGAACATAAATGCAAGTTTTTCTTCGTTTGCTTTTGGATATTTATTTTAACATTAAGTTTAATAATTGTCTTATTGTTCATATACAATGTATTAATTTCATGGTTTAGGTAAGTTTATGTGTTTTATTTTATTACATACTAAGTTGTTCATTATTTATAAATTAATAATATTAATAATTTGATACGTTTTTACACGATATAGATGCGTTGCTTAGCACTTCACTTAATTAGTTTTTCCTTTTAATATGTTGAGCGTGGGGTTATGTTGCCATTTGAAATGTATTTTCCTCCATAAATATCTTTTAACATCTTTAAAATATATTTAAAGTTTATTTTCTATTTTAACAACTTAATACTTAAAATTAAAACTAAATTTGAAATAAAATAAAGTTATAAAAAGTAAGCTTATACTGTTTTAATATGTATAATTATTTATTTCATTCATGAGTATTATTTATTGTATATGTAAGATGTTTTTGTTTTACTTTTATTTGTATACAAATTATACATTTATTTTATTTTTATTTTGGTTTAATTTAAGCAACATAATTATTTACATCATCTTAATGCCATAAATAATGTAAAGATGCTCGAAATTTGTGTGCTTGATATGCTGGCAAATAACAGATATGTTGTTATAATTTTTAGATAAAATATTCGTTGATATGATGTCATCGATAAGGCTGAATTACGGGATTCTTCTAATCCTATGCAAAATTTAATGACATTAATTAAATTTTTAATTAAATATAAAAGAACAATAAACTCACCTCCTATAAAATTTAATTGATCATCATTGATTGTTGCTATGCCGGGATGTAGTTTGATTTCTAGAAAACAAAAATATTTTGTATTTAATAAAATAATTGTTATTTCTAGCAATTAATTCGCTACTTCGTTAGTGCAGTTTAAAATATTAACCGAAACAAAGTACTAAATTAATACGAAAGACTCACTTCTAGGAGCACTTAAGAGCAAATTTTTTATTTACCTTAGTTGTATTTTTCTAAAATCGAAATGTTTAAAAATATGCAAAAAACTACCAAACTTTTGACCTCGATCTAAGTCATGTTACAATAAACTTTTTTTTAAGGAAATTTATAAAAAAGTACCAAAATCAAAGTCATGCCCTGTTGATCGCAATTTTATTAATGTTTCTATATTTTTGGGTTCAAAACCACCTGAAAAGTACCAAAATATAATGTATACCCTTTTTTTTCTCTTGCGGGTCTAAAATTTCAAAAAAGTACCCAAATATATATGCAGTATATTGATAATTTTGAGACTTGTTAAACGAGATTTCCACAATGCTTCTATGTTTACTTGTTTGAAAGTTACAAAAAGTACCTTAAAGTACTAAAATGCAATTTTTACCCTATTTTATATCCTTCAGGGTACCAAATTTAAGAAAAGAATTTATCATTTTTTGAGGCCTGTCGAATGAAATTTGAAATTCATTGCCATCTTTATTGATTTAAAATTACTAAAATTGCCTTAAAAGCACCAATGTATATTTCTTAACCTTTTTATACCCTTTAAAGCCTAAAAGTTTTATAAATTTTCGAGGCCTGTTAAATGCAATTAAAATTTTGTTTTTATTTTTATTGGCTTAGGAGTAACAAAAAGTACATTAAAAGTACTAGAAGTATTAACCACTTAAAGTTCAAATTCCAAAAATAATTTAGATTTTTTCGAGACCACTTGTCATCACTGGTGCCATAAGAGCAACTCAAGTGGCACTAAATGCCATTTCCCACATGATACTCATTGAGTACTAGGTAATGGGAATTGCAGCATAGTCAGGATTATAAAAATATCTTAATACTGGCTACACTAAGATATTATGAGAAATTGGTTTTAGTATAAGCCAAGGGTTAAAGTTAAAAGCGGTCAGTTTTGAAAGAACTCCACCGATAAAAATACCGTAAGGAAGTTTGTTGTTTGGGATTCGATACGTCACGAGGGGTATGCAGTGAATGGTGAATCTAAGAAGAACATGGGCAGCAGAGCTAGCTTTTATATCATTGACGAGGACATCAAATTGTCCGAGACAAGACATACTGATGGACTTTTTGATGAGCAAGGATACTGCCCATCTTTATAAAACTTACATAATAGTAGAATATGGAGGTCACTTTTAATATTGACAGTCAGGCAGCCAATTGGAAGTTGAAGACGCATTTCTTTAAGTCTAGGCTTACAAGAAATTGTAGAAAGGCGCTTGTTGGTATTATGACCACTACAACTGCAGACTATTAATTAAATTGTCAATTGGATAACTCGTAGGGGGTTGACCAACAAATTGGCATTTCAGAAGGAAACCGTGGCACCACCAATGAGCCACTGTTATGGAAAGATTAGTATAAGTGTACCTTAAATGACAATTTTTAGTGGAGGGGTAGGAAAATGACCTCAGCAGATATAAGGTTGTTCATAAACGTCAGGATATTGGATCTAAAGACCACGATAGGGGTCGTAACTGGTCACTGTCAATTTAAGACTAGGACAAGCAGGTGGAAATGCGGCAATTCGGATTATTGTTCTACGTGTGAGTAAGTGGAGGAATTGGACACGTTAGAGCTAAAGAAACCAAAGGCTCGAGTTATTTGCAAAAAATTTCACCAAGAACTAGGTGTAAACTGGAAAACATTTTTGGGTTTATTAAAAAAAAATCAAACAGCTAGGGAAAAGGTAATAAATAGGGGCATTTTACAAGGGTACTTTAGTTTATTTTTCTTTCTCGTTTTTCAATGAAAATTATTATTTACCCTTAGACCAGAAAACAGCCTTATATTTCTATACTTAGATAAAGCTAGTCCTTTTCATTAAGGTTTATCTTAAGTTAAAACATTCTTTATAACTTACCATATAATCTAAGTGTACCCTCTGCACGTCCCAAAGAATTCGTGCTAACACAATGGTATGTACCCACATCGGAGGGTGAAAATGAACGGACTGTCAAAAGCATGGTACCACGGTAGCCATCTCGTTTTTCCGTTATCGCATATTTTGGCCTGTGAAACAGAATTTAGATTTATAAATTTTATATGTAGTTAATGTAAGCTCACCCATCTAATAACATTTCTGGTCCTGGTTGGCCAGTTTCTAAACTATTGCTGGAAGCACTGGCAAAACCACTGGATGTTCTTGCACCTTTAAGCCAATATGAAACCGGTGAGGGAGATGCTTCCACTTGACATTCCAGCTGGACATCGGAGCCAAGTGGTGTGCCAAGTAATTGACTGGGGGCTCGAACCATTGGGGCAACTAAAAAATAGAAAACACCTTGAAGTAACTTTTACTAAAACGAATTAATAAAAATTAATTACATTGAACACTTAATGACACCCGTTTGCTAACAGCTGGCGGTACATCATTTGAGGCTATGCACAAGTATGCTCCCATTTGCCTACGCTCCAAACGTACCAGTTTTAAAGCTGCCCCTTGATAAGACTCCACTGAAATTAAGGCAAATGGGTAAATCAAAAAGAGAAATAATTTGCAAAAATTCTTACCATACAAACCTCTCATTAACTCGCGACTGCCCGATTTGCGCAGCAAAATCATTTCACCATCCTCACGACGCCAAGTGACTCGCGGTTGTGGATTACCAGTGGCCTTGCAAATAAGCGTTGCATCTTCCCCCTCTTGGACGGCCAAGTCAGAGGAAGATTCCTCATTAATAATATCAGGGGGAACTGCAAAAAGGATTTTCTTTTAAAAATGTTTACAAAAAAGTTTTTGATACATGTATGTATGTGTGTAATCTTTAACTCTCTACCTTGTACATCTATGCAGCCAACTTGTTTTTTCATCGGACTTGTATTTATTTGACACATATAACAGCCACGATCACTTTCTCTTAATTTACTGATTTTTAACTTCCAAGTATGCATGTCCTGATGCATAACACTAATTCGGGCATTGTGTGTAACTACACGACCCTGCAGGGCTAAAACCGTTTGATCCGAGGCTCTCAACCAGCCAACCTAACAAATATAAGTTTAAGAGAAGTTTTTTATTTATTTTGAATTAATTTTTATTTATATGAGTGAATTTTTAAAACAAACCTTATTTTTCCCCAGATTTCTTACAGAACAGGCTAAAATCGCTTCTCTTCCCGCTGGAAATGTTACATTATTTATGGTACCAATAAATTCTGGATCGGGATCTAATTGAATATTTGCTTCTGTAAAGTGCAAATTGAAAAAAAAGAAATAAAAATCCATGTTCATATGTATACATTTATAAAGTATTTACCATTTAAGTTTTGTGTCAATGACTTTGGACATTTTGTGGCCATAAATAGGAAAACGACTAATATTGAATATAGTTGTTGCATTTTGTTATTTAATATATCACTCTTTGTCAAAAAATCTTAATAAAGTCTCGGCTAATAATATTCTGTAAATTTTAAGTTAAATGAGAGTTAAATGTTCCTTGGCCTTAATTTAATGATAATTGTTTTGGTTTTCCTGTCATATAAAAGCCGAAGTTCTCTAAAAGTAAAAGAAAAAGTGCAAAATAGTTTTAATATTTTAATTAATAAAATAATTTTTAAAGTAGTGCTTGCTGTCATGTTTGTAGCTTTAATTATAATATCAGATCATTTATGTCTTTAATTTAACAAATAAATTATAAATTAATAGGTGGGTAAAGTTAGCTGTGGTGTAGTTTATTTTTGCTAATCATAATACGTTGGTTTGCCCTATAAACTAAAATTTTTAATAAATATTAACACAAAGTGCAATAATACACAAGATGACCGCATTAGAAAAACAACTACAACAACGCATTGTAATATACTTCGCGAATCATTATTGATATTAAGGCTGTGACCTTTATAAGAGGATTTAATACATTTATTAATTTGTTAACATTAAATAAGCCAAACGAACCAACCATTAAATGAAAAACCTTTCGCTTATTTTTACACGTTAAGATTTTTTTTTTTCATATTTTTATTATTGAATTTTCGCCTTTGGCGAACTAACAATAAGTATTCAAATCTAAAATTTTTATTAGACCAGCCAGTGCCAGACTAAAATTCAAGTTCTCATAAAAAAATTAATTAATTCAGTAGTTTCATCTAAGAGCAATAGTATCCCTTCTTTTCAGACGAGTGTGTCCACTATGTTGCAAAATGTTTCGAGCGAGCGGATTTGGATGTGTTTCCAGCTTATTTAAATACTTGTCCACATAATTAAAAATTTCGCATTTAACTAGTTGAACTTGTAAATCCTTGTGGAGGTTGCTATTTTTAACATACCAAGGAGCATCAGTTATCATTCTTGGGGCTTTATTTTGATGGCGTTGAATTTTTTCAATGTTGGAAGCGGAAGCAGTGCCCTATTATTATATCCCGTAGCACCTAATTGGTTTCAAAATTGAGTTGTAAAGAAAAAGTTTACAATCAAGACGTAGTACAGAGTTTCTACCGATTAGCCAGTGGATTTGGGCCGTTTTAAGTTTCATCTGTGCCAACTTCACATCTATATGTGACTTCCATGTGAGGCGGCGATCTAGGTGAATGCCAAGATATTTCGTCTCAATTCGTTGAGGCACCGTATAGTAGTTAATAAGAATTGGGGGCACGTTTCCTAGCGTAACGTAAAAGTCATGTGGGTGCATTTTTGTTAATTTATTTTTATTCCCCATAACTTTGCCCATTTTTCTACTTGGGATACGTGATGTCGAAGTTGTTTTGAAGCCTCTTTAGGGTCTTTATAAGTACTGAGAAAGGCGGTATCCTCAGCAGTTAAGATGATTTATCCTTTAGCTTAAAGTATGAAAGAAAAGCTGCTTATCTTATTCTTATTTTATTTATAATTATACAGTAGATTTTAAAAACTTGAATTTCTTTAATAAACTAATTTTGATAACAATGTGAGCATATGTGCCTCAAATTTGTCACTCAGATAAAGAAAACACTTAAGAACTATAGAGTAAAAAAAGTGAAGGCGTCCTAAACTTTATGTTTAAAAAAAATCTTATTACCATTTGCCAAATTTTATTTGTCTTATCTGTTTGTATTTCAAGCTGCGATATGCCAACTATGATAATCGGTAAAATTTTTTTAAAAATGCATATGTGCTTTATGAAATATTGGTGTAGTTAAAACATACACACACACACACACACATACATACATATCTCTAATATGCATGTGTTTTCCTTTCTATTTTGTTTCTGTTGTTAGTGATAAAATGTCACAAAATCTAACACCAAAAAAGTATTCATTCAAATGCATTCCTTTGTACTATTATTCCTTTACACACTTTTACTAATACTTATACACATATGTACATACATACATATATACATACATGGCATACTGACATCAACATAAATCTTATTGTAGTTACAATGAATGTGTGTTGAGGTGTAAATGGGAAAATATGGCAAATCCATGACTTGATATGTATGTTTGTATATGAACAACTATGAAATGGTTTACCTTTTAAAAACATTTTGAATTTAGATTCCAAAATATGTGTCAGCAAATACAATTTCACTAGTTAAGAACAAACATACATGTACCTATATATATACAACATTTACACATACATACGTACATACATATATACATACATATATATGTACATATATATTTGCACAATATGTTTTTGTATGCATTTTCGCTAACAATCAATGAAAAAAATTATGAAGTGGAATATGACATTTTTATGGTGTGTTTAAAGGACCAACGCTTTCGTTAAACATTTTTATTAAAAACATTTCAAAAACGTAAGAAATGCAGATTAACAGCAATAAATTTAAGTCGGACAAAGGTTTTTTAGCAGGATTAAAGGTGATATTTAATTTTTTAATGGGGTAGAACAAGAAACTTCATTTGAGTGTAGCTTTCCTAACAACACCAAAATACCAAAAGGAGTTTTCAGTATAAACCAAAAAAAATTTGGTGCCTTAGCCCGGCTCCCTTAGGGTTCTGTGTATAAATTGCTTGTATCGTTTGCTTTTCTATTAAAACTTGCTGCCTTAATGCTGCCCTACGCCCTTTTTTTGTTCTTTTGTGAAAAAGAGGAAACATTGTTATCAGGTCATAGGTTCTTTTATGATGATGCTGCCCTGTAAAATCAAAACCGCTTTTTCGCTCCTTAAAATAATAATCAAAGGGTAACGTCAGGGTATACTGATACAGGTAATATCAAAAGCCCAGCTGACTATAATAAATTTGACATTCACTTTTACAAATATTTGATTTTGTATGAAACTTTAATTTTTTTTTGACATTCCCACGTTCAAACACAAAAAGTAACACAGAGGGTAAATTTTTGGATTTCGCCTGGATATTATCTGGTTTAGTGTACCCTGAGTGAATTTCAAATTTATTAATTTTATATGAAATTAAAAATTTTTTGGGCATTCATACTTTTAAACAAAAAAGGGAATAGGGAAAGGGTGAATTATTTGAATTCGCCTTGATATTACCTCTATGAGGTTACCCTGTGTATTAGTGTGCCCAGATTTCAAGTAAAATTTGCTTTTAGTAGCAACTAATTAATATTTTTAAGTAATACTAATTAAAAGAAACTTTTTTGAAATCTAAATTTTTCTTATTAACAGCAGCCAGGTAGAATGCATTTAAGACACCAGATACTGATTTTCATCACCAGTAGCGTTTTTTTACTGTAAACGATACCTATTTAACTTACATGTTATCCAGAAAAGGAAACGGAGTTTCTGTTTTGTAAGTTAGACAGAAGCTTATTAAACTTATTGTCTTCAAATAAAACAACGAAAAGTACAAACCATATTACTAGTTTTGTTGTTTTTTTTACAACTTTAGCGTTAAACAAACCATTAAGAAAAAACTAAATTAAATGTTATTTTGTTGTTTCTATCCATGATAGTCGTTTGACTTTTTTAAATATTTACAAACACTAACTCCAACTAAAAAGACGCTTTTATGAACAACTGTCCAAGCCAGCTAAAAAACGTTTTTATATAATTTTTATATTTATTTATGGCTTTAACCGTTCATATGGCAACCCATCGGCTGCTGCTGCCGTATTACCCTTAGATTGGTTCTCTGGTATCAACACAAGGTGAAAACAATGCGTCCACCAACGCCCCCATGGACGATATTTTGCCAACATGGCAAATTATCACCCATGGGTAC
This sequence comes from Melanophora roralis, assembly GCA_963583895.1. Taxonomy (NCBI): domain Eukaryota; kingdom Metazoa; phylum Arthropoda; class Insecta; order Diptera; family Rhinophoridae; genus Melanophora; species Melanophora roralis. The sequence goes on from OY757187.1 coordinate 119,610,156, forward strand.
CAATTCGAAGACATACAATTGGGTATGCCTTCTCCCTCCCCCCTTCCCTCTTAAACTCCTACCGTTCTATGGGTCACGGCGTCCAGTTGCAATGCAGCTCCACATCGAGCAAAAGCTCTCCCCGCGATTTGGGTTTAAGCCACAACCACCACGTTGCTCCCGAAGGGGCCTCAACCATTGTCAGGCTAGAGCCGAGGTTCTAAGGGCTCCTGACACCCGTGGTACCAGATTTAGAATGACAAGCTTCTGGTCAGGCCTCGTAGCCAAGGTCAAGCCAAGGCTACTTCCATATGAACTCCAAATAGTTCAGGGACTGGTAGCCCCTCGTAGCCGAAACTACTTCCAGTTTTGACTCAAAAGTCCGGGACTGGTTAATAAAATCACCAAATTTAATTTGAAATCTGCATCGGTACGAGGGTAATTTTTTGGGCCACCTAAAAGTTGTAGAAAATAACCCAGCGGGAGTGGCTGCTCCTTTAGCTTACAACTTAAATCATCACAAAATGATCAAAGAAACTAAACTAAAATAAAATAATATTTATAAGAACAAAAAAAAAAAAATTCGTTGCAGTCTAAAGGTGAGTAAACAACTTTAAGTGAGAGTTTTTATTTCCTCTTGTATATGTGTATATAAGCACGAATTTACATTCATTTATTGTTTATGTATTTGGACATTAAGAAAGTTATATTTATGTGTTTATTTGCCAATGATAAATATGACACTGAAAGACAAATGATCAGCCAGTTTGGTATTTTTCTTTATTGTTGCGATATTTATTTACAGGTTTATAGTGTTGTTAACATATAGAATAAGTACATGTATGCGTAGGTGTGTGAGTACATTTCTAAATGTGTGAGTATGCAATTATATTTGTAGTATTTTGATTGTTTATGTAGACCGGAAATTGTTATGCATTTTTTAAAAAATTAAACCTTTCATCAAAATGTATGAATGTATGTACTTAAGTATATGTTATCGTGTACAGAGGTATGTATGTCTGCATGAGTGTTAGTATGCATTATGCACATGTGTATATCTAAATAATACGTTTAGATATACACATTCTAGATGTTATAAAATTACACTTGTTTACACTCATGTTGCATTACATAGCACACACCTGCACACAATCAACACCTTTAATTTAAACAGGATATTGTATAACATTGCATTTCATTGTAGGGATGTGGAAAAATATGACACATTTTCATTATTTTATTATTTTATTTTCTATTTCCTTTAGTTCATATGCACATATGTATGTGAGTATATGAAAGTGTGTAAGTGTGCATTGCATTTCTGCATTAAACCTTTATAACAATTCATTTTTCTTTTTCTTTTGTAAATGTTCAAATAATTTGTTATTTATTTAAACTCGTTATGTTTAATTCGTTTTTCTTGTCTATAAAATATTTAAATATTTGTCATTTAGAAAATTCTAAATATGTAATATTATTTAGGCAAATACGTTAGTTTAAAACATTTATTTTGACAAATGTTCAAAATACTTTGTTTGCTGTTTGTTTGGTTTTAAAAAATTTCTTTGATTTATGTCCAGTTACAGTTTAAGAAATTTATATAAAATTAAGAAATATTTAAGTTCAAACATATATGCATTAATACATATCTTAACAGCCGGTTTATACTTGAACTGAGACAAGTTAAAGCCGAGAATGTATGCACTTATGTCAATATAAAAAAAATTGGGTTAAAATATTATATTTTAGGAATTTTAAAATTTATAAAAACCTTTTTTTCAATTCGAAGCAATGGCTTAAAGTTTTTAATTTAAAGCAATTTCGAGTTAAAGACCAAACGAAGTAATTAAGAAACTGAAAAGTTTTCCCAAAGCTTACTTTAAGCCGAAATTTTCTTCTATTGATTAAAACGAAATCTCCCATTAAATTTTAAAACTCACCCAAGTGGCACACATTTCATTAAATACAAGAAACCTTAGCAGAATCAATGTAATCATGTGGCTATAAGTTAATAAGACGTTGACTTAAATAAGGATTTTGAGTTGGAGTCGAAGAAAATAAAGAACTACAACAAGGAGCAAACATGTTGTGCGAAGGTTATGCTAAATCCAAAACTCGATATGAATATTAACTACAGGTGCGCTGTGTACAAAAACATATAATAATACGAGTACTTTGGGCATACTGCGCTTGATGCTGAACTAATTTTCTAACTATGTAACACCCCATATAGTCTTTGAGTGAGTATTGAAGGTCCTTATCTCTTTAAAAAGTGAGTGTTTTGGTGGTAATCTAGGGGGACACAGTGATCCTAGGACTTACTCAGACAGCCTTAGGATAGGTTGGGGCATAGGATTCATTATACATATACTTAAAGGATTTTAGGATAAGTGTGCATGATCAGTGCAGTGTCTTAGGCAAAAATATTCAATATCGATGAACTATAAAGGTACGACAGGAATATTAACCGGAATATTGGAATTTTTGTAGCCCGTCAGGTGACCCTTCTGGCACTTAGTTCATACACTATTATATTTTTACTAGTCAGCCTATGTAAGAGAGATTTGCCTAGGGTAAGTCGGTTACATATTATTACTTTCGTTTGTGTCCCTGAGTATAGGAACTTCTATAGTAAAAAATAAGATCTGCTTAATTGGGATCTGCTTTACAAGCATCCAATCTGAAGCCAGTTGGATTCCATTGGATACTATTTAGATCAGGACCTTTAGACACTTTCTTAAGATGGCTCTAGATTGATGTAGGCTTTGTTTGAAGGGAACCGTACGATTTAACTGCCTAGTCATAATCTGAAGGATGTATCGAGGTTACTTAGTCAGTTTTAATTGGTCATAGTTTAGGATGGGTTGCAATTTAAGATGATTTAAGAAATAATGAAAAGAGGTAAAGCCTTTAACACATTAACACTTGGGGATCTCTTGGGTGAACTGTGCATCCTTTCAAGTAAAAAGCAAAAAATAAGTCATCAAGAAAATAGGAAAAAGTACTAAATCTAACTAGAAGGGAAAAAACTGAAAAAGAAGAAAACAGTTCAAATACCCGTGCAAAAACTCCCCGTCCATTGCCTATTCCCATTATGAACCCAATGATGTTTTCCAGCTTGCACTTCGAAACATTTTCTTGTTCTTTTCAGAATCTTTGACCAAGCCATTTGAAGATATGGCTCTGCAGTCTTGGGCAGTGACAGGCAACATGCTCTTTCGTCTCTTATTCCTTTTCATCCTCACACATCCTTCAATAGTCATGAGTGCCGTGATCAGATTTACTCTTCGTAGCATTAACCAGGTAGTAACCAGTTATGACCCCAACTATGAAACTATGATCCTTAGGCCCATTCTCTTTAACTCCCATGAGCAACATAGTGGCAGCTGAACCGACCACAAAACCCTAACCTTCCCGCAATTACTCCTGTTCCTGCACTGAAGAACAGAAACAATAAAGGACAAATTGTCAAAAAAAAAAATAGGTTCAACCCCGATTATACAAGCTTAACCCACATTTAACGCTGTAAAGATCATCCCTATATCCAATTATCTTAACCAAAGGAGCCAAAGGGTCAAAATCTATTGAGTTAGCATAAAGAAAGCCTTGCAGCCAGTTTAGTAGGTAGCCCTGCCTTAAGTATAACTTAGGCTAGGTAAGGTTAGGTAGAACCAGCAATCGTTAAAGTAAAAAATACGGCTTACTTTGGTCCACTAATTCAGTTTCCTTGTAAAGATGAAACGAAAAGAATAATTGGGAAAAATAAAAAGGGTAAACAGACAAATAAGAGTCTCTGGCGTGCATCAGACCTGCGAGCCCCAGACTGTTACACTTGCGCATTTTACACACTGGTCTAACGATGCATCCTTGTCGAACACCTTTCAGTGATAAGCACGGCTTTTGTTTTTATCAAGGGGTGGAATATAAAATATTCCCCTGTTTTGTAAATTAAAATCGGGAAAGTGTATCAATTAAACACCAAATTCAAAAATTTTGGTGTTGCCTTAACCGAGTCCATACAACTTTACTGGATTTCAAATGGAGTTAACCAACCTGTTTGAATACAGAGAACTAGGACAATAACTTCTAAGGTATGCGATTTAAAACCGGTCCGATTTACAGAGCAGGAGGAAGTATTTCTAACGCTAAAGTATATTATCATAGGCCAAACAATGTTGTGCAAAACAAGCCACTAGTTTTTGGTAAATATTTGCCTGTTCATCAGACGTGTATTCCAGAGCAAGATATCTGGGTCTTATTTTTTCTAAAACCGGAAAGAATTGGCTAGAATTGGTAGGATGAGAGTGCTTGGATTTGCAACTTTAAGTTACTTTATCAAATTCGTCGGCCCATATGACCTATTGTTTTTTCTTGTCTGGTTACTCTTGGGAAAACATTTTTAAATACATATTTTCTTCAACTTATCTAAATAAAAGGTGAAAAATGAATATAAACTTTTTCCCCTACCCAATATTTGTTAATATCGGTAAAGATGTAGTTAAGGTAGTTATACTGACCATAATCACATAAGTTAATTTGCAAATGTTTTGTGGTTCAGTCATTTAATATGTGTATGGCTTTGTGTATGTAAATGTATGTGTGTCTTTATTTAATAGATGATTATTACTCAATTGGGATTCCGATTAGGAAATGTCAATTGGCATTTGTTTATAGTAATAATAAATATTAAAGTATAATATGTCGTACATTGTACGACAAACAATCATGCAAAATAACTTTTTTTGAAAAGTAGTAAAAGTAGTAAAAGTAGTAAAAGTAGAAATAAAATCAACCTAAAAAAAAGGTTAAAGTAACAAATTTATTCCAATCAATTAAAGCATCAAAAATGTAATTCTTTAAAAATACATTATAAAATTAAATACATATTAAAGTGTGATAAATATAAGTGATACCTTTTCAAGGAAACTAATTTTAATTTTAAAAAAACTTTTTTCAAAGTTTGTTCAAGTTTTATTACTTTAATAGATTTAAAACTATTTTCTAATACATCATACGAATTTTTATTGTGTTATAATCTATCGTCTTAAAACTTTCTTAAAACGCGCTGCTAAAAACACATCAATCATGTTGCAAACTAAATACCTTTTAGCAATTTTAAGTTTCCTTGATGTGTTAAATATTTTTAAAGTGTCATTAATCTAATTTATGCACACTAGTGGTTTTAGAATTAGGTTGCCATATGGTTTTTTTAACAAAATTTATATGGAAATTTTTTCAGTCTAATAATTATATTTAAAGTTTAATCCCCATATTCATAAAAATTAAAGTAGGGTCATTAAGCGTTAATTTGACGGATGTCTATGGTTTAGTTGTCAAATAACCCTTTTATAAGTCTGCTTTATTTATTATGAATACGAGCGTACGTTTTTTATTTATAGTTGAAATATTTGTTTTTAAAAAATTTTGTTATTATAACTTTAGGCTCAAGTTCGATCCCTACTAAATTAAAATTTTTTGAAAGAAATTAACGTTTTTTTTATTTTTCACCTACTAGCCTTAGTTTTAGAAAGATTTTTTTTTGTAAAACATAAAAATAACTTTAGCGTTTCTGCTTGTGTATGTGCGTTTAAATAAAATTAAGTCTCATATTAAAACCACATAGAGTTTTCCTACAGTGTAGCCGATTTCTGTGTTATTATCGAAAAATGGGGAAATTTTAAAATTGTTGCATAATATTTGAATAAAACAATTTTATTGTTTAATTGTCCTGAGTTTTTAAATTTATTTTAGCTTTTTAAAAATGATTATATATAATGTTAGAGAAGGATATTTCTTTTGTAAATACTGTTACAAATAAACTTCATAATCATCCAGACGAAAAGAGGTATTTGCCATTCTCTTATCTTACTGTAGAAGAGACCGACTTAAAAATAAATTGCCATCTGACAACATGGCTTCAGTTTTTTGTTAGACAAGTAAGAGCGCTATATTCGACTGCGTCGAGTCTTATATACCCTTCACAACGTATAAACAGTTTTACCCTAATTTTTTTAAATTTTGTGTATCAAACCCCTAAATGTGATAGGTGGTGAGTTTGTTCGAGGAAAATATTTAAAAAGTAAAATGAGTTGAAGTCAAGTTTTATATGTGATCTATCCACGGGCACCTTGAAAGCTGTAGGGGGGATTTATTACAATTTCACAAACTTTGTATAGGAACTCCTTAGGCGATGGGCATGGAGGGTATGTTTGCTCAAGGAACATGCTTGGAAAATGAAACTGTGATACATTTTATTCCTCTAAGGGCGACTCTGGAGAAGTTGTAGGGACTTAAACCCAATTTTCTTTTTAAATTTTGTATGGCAACCCTGTTAGGGGCTGGAAATAGGGGGTAAGTAAACATGTTTCACAAAATGTTTGGAAGAAAAAATTTATTGGGGTCGTTTTTACATTTGACCTTTATAGAAGCACTTTGGAAGATGTGGGAGTAATTTAAAAAAAAAATTAACTTTGTACGGCACCCCTATTTGGGGTGTAAATATGCTTCACAAAAATTTTTGTAAGGAAAAATTAATGGGAGTCGGTCTTTGATTGCACCCATGTAGTGGAAGCTCCAGGACAGTTGTATAGGTTTTAATGTAAACATTTTATAGAAATAAAGAGAGGTAGTCGTGGTTTACATACATAAACGTTTAAATTAAAAAATAGCGAAAAACAACATTTTTAAAGGTACAAAGTGGTTTTTGTAAGCTATTTCGGATGCCTAAACACATTCAGATTGTATTGAAATGTTTACAAAAGTTGTTCAGATTTACAATGGCTACAATTTTGTCCTCGTAAGTTATGCTCAAAAAAGTACAATAAAAATTTTTTTATCCTATATTTTTGCAAAAAAGTTCAGGAAAAATGTTTACAAAATTTGTTCAGTAGATTCTTCACTACATTATTGCCAAATATAGTTAAGCAATATCATCATGTCTGAATTAGCTTTTTTTTTCAAAATCTTTGAAGGTCCATAAAAATTAATTGGTAGTCAAATTGGCCAAACCGAGTACAGGGTTTTACTCAACTTTGGTAGTACAATCGAACCTATATCGTCGACTCCGTGCATTTTTCCAAAAGTCTTCATTTGTCTCACAGTGTTATATGACAACTTGTGTATAGTGTGAGTCTCTACTAAATTTTTTTTTAATATTTAAGCCCTTTTAATTCTAACCGCCTCATTCATAAAAATTCTTAAGACTCCTTAAAGGTTTAATAGCAGTTTTTGGATAAAAACTTCGTTTTAATGAATTTATGAGTTAAACTCTAAAATTCTTTAAAACGTAATTATGATTAAGAATCTTATTTTGTTTGCCAAAGTGTTTAAATTTTATCTGAGACACGGGAGAAACACATGCATACATATATAGAATTTGCATATGAATATTAATATAAGTTTAAGAATGCTAAAAATATAATCCATATAAAACAAAACCAAAAATTTTAAGAAACTTAGAAGGGAGAACGAGCAAATAAAAGGTAAATATTAGGCAAACAGATAATTTCCAAAGAATGTTTAAGCATGTTTTGCATAAGGATTAAAAAACTTTTAAACCAAAATAGCAAATATGTTAATTAATGTAATGGAGAGATGTGTATTAACAATTAAGTATTACAATATATTTATTGTCGATCCAAAAAAAAAAATAATAAAAATTATAGAGTTTTATTTGGCCTTGTTATATCTGAAACATACTATATAAACTATGTTTAAAAAAAAAAACGTTTTAAATTTTAGGTAGAACTATGAGCTTTAAACATAAATTGAAATTAAAAAAAAATATCCAACAAAGCACTTTATTTGATAGAAAGCTGAGCCCGACCCGCTTCTTCTTCATTCTTCTGTTTTTTCTTTCTTATCCTTCTCTAAACTTCTTCTTTCCCTCTACCTCAACCTATTCTATCTGCCTCTTCAGGTAACACAAAGGGACCGAACTAAGCGGACCCAAGTGAGCTGTATCCTTTCTTTCAACGGCTGCCTGTTCTACTTAACCTTAACTTATGTATATACATATGTATGACTGTCTTTCCCCTCAAGGAAAAATTACACTTCAGATAAGAAAATTTGCTTGTTAAAACCCAAGGAAACTGACTTACTTGTTTAATATTGTTCTCCAAAAAATCATGTATCAAGGGGCCAAATATGTACCAGGCGATCGGTTCGATTAATTTAAGGTCGTTAAGAGAACGCCAGTTCAGTCGGGACTGTATATATGTGAATATTAAACACTAAAGCCTTGGTTTCTCTCCATCGTACTTAGCATAAACTAGTTAAATTTTTCAATATTTTAATTGGTCAAATACCTTTTCAAGATTCTTCTAACCTAAAAATAGTAACAGTATCAGTACAAAAAAAAAAACAAAATTATTTAAAAACTCTTTATATTTAAATATACGAGTAATATCTTATAAACCGGTTCCTTAAGAGTCAAAAAAATTTTTTTGTTTATCAACCCCAAGCAAAAAGTAGCAAAGGGCAGCATTTAATTTTTTAAAGCAAGAAAAATTACTTTAAATCACAATTTGTTAACCGCTTTCCCTTAACTCGAATGGTGTCACAATTATTGCTAACATACTTACACAAATAAAAATTAAATAAACACACACATATGAATTCCTTAGAAATTTAACAGCTAAACAAAATTACAATGGCAATGGAAAAACTGCAAAAATGAAAAAAAATATTGAAAAAAAAAGAAAACTGTGAAATGCAGCAAAAGGCCACAATAAAATAAACAAATTTTGAAAACGCAAAGGTAAAGCCACACAAGCTGACAAACAAACACAAATACATTAACAAAACACACAAATCACATATAGAATTGTTAAGCTCCAGAAGCTGTTAAATACATACATGACTGTATGTACGTATGTATTCATAACCTCACATTTAAGGATTCAGGCAAAACAAATATGTTAACAATCTAAATGCCACAATAGAATACCAATATAGGTGTGATAGGGAGGGAAAAAGGGATACCAAAAACGCAATGGGTACAAAAGCACACTAATACTCATGCTTTGGTTATAAATTTAACACTAAAATAACAAAAAAAAAATTAAATAAACACAAACAGTTCCGGTTTCTGTACACAAACGTGCACGTGTAAGGTTGCCTGCAAATGTGAACACGTATTCATACATTCATTATGATTATGATTTTGATTATACTTTTAATTATAAACCAAAGAAAATTAAATCGTGTGAGTAAAACTACTAAAGGAAAAAAAATCATACAAACAATAATAATAAAATTAAGAAAAAATATAAGAAGTAAATTCTTGTTTTAATTGAACGCTACGGGGTTTTTTCTAGTTTTTATTATTTAGCCACCATAATAAGTTAAATTTGATCAACCTATGAAGGATCTTGCTTAAACAAAAATTATTTAGTGAAAAAATATTTATCTCAAATGATTTTTAAGCTGACGTCTTAAATAAAAATTGAAAGCATGTCTAAAGATGTCCTGACCGTCACGCAAAGTTAAAATCATTCTTTCATAAATTGTGTTGTTTACGTTTAAAGTCACAGACGATTGATGGCCTAAAAGGTAACAGGCGACCTGAATTGATGCACAAAAGGGGATCGTATATCAAAGTTCTTAAATGTAATTTCTACGAGTTATTTTGTGGCCTTAAGTCGGAAAAAGTATCTTTAGATAGAAGAGTAGCGATAATAACTGACTGAAAAAGTCATCATCCCACAGTCAAAAACGTTAAGATATAGCTTTGAGGGTAGTTCTGCGGGTACCTCTTGCGGTGTGTAGATAAAAAGCGTCGAAAAAGGGAAAACCGATTATTTGCTTTCTGTTACGCTATACATGATATAAAACAAAATTAAAAAAATTTCTACCAAAAAAAAAAATAACCGGAAACGTGTTCTTTTCCCAATTTTAGTCCTAAGTGTTAAAAATTTTATTTTGGTACCCTTAAGGTACTTTTGGTAACTTTTAATATAATTAAGATAAAAACAAATTCAAATTACGTTCGACATGTAATGGAAAAAGTATGTGGTAAAAACCCATATACGCAGAACATCCCTTTTAAAACTTTGGCCACTTTTAAGACAAAAAGTATTTTTTCAATTTTGGTACTTTTTGCATTTTTTGAGGTCATAAGTCAAGAAAAATTAGCGCAAGAACTTTAAACCGAGATCTAATTAAGAAGCCAAGTAAATGGGTAAAGGGTACTTATATATAAGTTTTTGATACTTTTTTCAATTTTTTGAGATTATTATTTAAGCAATATGAAATTAAGGACTTTTGTTCCAGATTAAGCTCAAAAGTCAACTAAGAGTACAAAAATTATTTATTTTATATTTTTGGTGTTTTTGTTTTGCAATTTTTAAAAATTTAAATATGAAATTAATAACTGATATCGGGATCCGAAGTCCACTTAGCGAATATAAAGTACTTTTTTCAATACTTGGTACTATTTTGCATTTTTTGAGATAATAAGCCTAAAAGCTTTGAAACGAATTTAGGTCGCCCAAAAGTACTTTTTTACATTTAAGTACTTTTTTCAAATTTTTTTTAAATTGTGATTGCCACAGATTAAGTTCGTACATTTAAATGTTTGTTAACTTTATATATAAAAATATATTTATAAAAATTAGAAAATTAAATAATTAGAATAAAGGCTGTATGGCAAACTATGAAAAATTTTACTTTTAAATGCTGATATTACGCTTTTGCATTTGGATTTTTCTTTATTAAACTAAGCTTACAAAGTTGCCGGCTAATTCCTTATATATAAAAAGGTCTTTAAATGCCAAAACTTGTGAAAGACACTAACGAAGATAAAAGAAAACATCAGTTGAGAGATTTTTTTTGTTTAGCACTAAAGTTGAAAATTTTGCGCTTTATGACATTATTGAAAAGCACTAAAAAGGGTGTCAGCAGCACTCAATTAGCATTCATAAACTTACTGAGAAGTTTAATAAATAAACAAAAACATTTAAGAACTTAAAGCAGTTTTGACGTGGCCGTTTTATTGAAAATGAACCTTGTCGCTCCAAAAATGAGATTTACAGTGTGACAAAGCTCCAAAATCGTTTAAAAAATTTTTTTCATAATTCACTTTCTTTCAGTTTTTGAACGATTTGAAGCTTAAAAGGATAGAACTTCAGATCCTTTTAAAAAATTTCATGAATAAACGCTTTTGGAAGTCCCAGTGAGGCTGCTCTTTTCCGTACTGAAAATCGCGCATTTTCACGTTAACTGCTTTTAACCAGTTTAATGTTTTCGGGACTCCTCGAAAATTGACTGGGCCCTAGCCGTGGGACATTCAAACCCGAAGCAGTTGCGCGAAATCTCTGCATCCACGAACGAATTCAATTTACACTTGGTCTATCACGCATTCACCGAATACCGAACTTTGAACAAAATTGTCCACAAGAAATTACTTAAAAATTGTTACTCTTAAAAATGCCTTTAAAGCGAACTCCCGATGCTCGCATGGCCACATGATCACATGCGTCATCGTGACTGATAATTTCGCACAATCGATAATTCCAACGGTGCCACCCTCCCTCTACAGCGCTTATTACTTTTAGAAATAATCGTATTTAAAAATAAAAATTTGCCATTTTGAAGGGTGTCTTCACTTTATGCCATTTTGTCAACTGATTTTCTGTGGTCTTTTCTTATTTATAATCATATGCATCTACATACAAACATTATTTTATACTTATATACATACTTATACATTCATTCGTATTTCAAAAATCTTCAAATTATTACGTTTTCTACCTTTTGCAATTCTGACCATTTTGTACACAAAACTTCCTTAAATTTTTGTTTCGCAATCAAAAAGACAAGCCCACAATGTGTTTTAATAATCCCCAAAAATTAATTTGAAACAATTTTTTATCAAGGATAAACGTTATCTTTATGTAGGTTAGTGTCCTGTTGGTAATTGTAAATATATTTTATTTACCCCAAAATTAATATTCACAAAACAGACAAAGTAATAAAAATAAACATTCACGTACTGAATAAGTATTACGTAACTATGGCGTCTGCTCTTAAGCTTAAATAACTACACCAAAGATTTAACCAGGTATTTAAAAAGGTAAATCTTACTTTTGGTTCAAAATAAAAACAGCAAAAAAATTAATTCCCAATAAAGTAACTAACATTATATTTACATTTGCATTCATATCTTATTACCATTTAAAATAAATATTATATTGAATAACAAATCAACAAGAATAAATCTGTGTGTAAACACTCTTACACACAATACCAATATCCGGTTCCTATAAAATGGCTGGTTACATAGTTAAGTAAGTATGTGTGGGTGTGCTATATCCCTGCAGAAAACAGGACTAGTCCATACATGCGTGTATGGACTAGTCCATAAAGGAGTAGGATTACTCCAAAACTAACCCAAATGCATGTAAAAAACATGGTCTTTTTAACATTATGATGTCCTAGGGCCGGACCACTTAACCCAGATTTGCATTACGTCGGAGTAGTTTCAAAACTACTCCATCCTACCTACAAACAACTTAGACCACATGGTCCGTTTTAGCTGAAATGGACTAGTTACAACATGGTCCTTGTGTAATGCAGTCATGGACCATATCATTGTCAAACAAGAACTTGTAGTTACTTAAGTAATATGCGTTCGTGTTTTTTGTACGCAATCGTTAAAACACGAACGCATATCACTTAAGTAACTACAAGTTCTTGTTTGACAATGACATGGTCCATGACTGCATTACACAAGGACCATGTTGTAACTAGTCCATTTCAGCAAAAACGGACCATGTGGTCCAAGATTTTTTGCAGGGATGGTATGATGGGGTATTTGTGTTATTAAAAAAGGTACATGCGGCAAGTATTCATTCTAAAGTCCTCAAGTATTTGTAAAAACATGTAACTGTGTATGAGGTGTGTTCTTATGTAAGTATGAGAGCGGCAAGTGTTTGTATTTTATGCAAACAATTACGGTGGTATGTGTGTAAGAATATATGTTAAAAAACTGCATTTGCCTTTACCCCTGCATGCAAAAAAGCTTTACCGATTTCACATTGTATGCATACATGTGTGCATTTTTAACTACCAACAATATTGTTGATAGTTTGCGTGTTGCCACTATTATTTGCTGATTTTCTTTTAAACTTCTATTTAAAAGGGTATTTTTCCCCAATTTTTTTCAAACTTTTTGCCATAATAGTTATACATTTATATGTGTGTTTTTCCCAAGTAATTTGATTTTTGTTTACCTTTACCGTAACAACAAGAGGGAGAAAGGATGAGTATGTAACTAAAAAAGTAACGTTGTTGTTTTTGCAAAACCTTTTACCCCGGATATGAAAATGGACGTCAACACCTTTAACATAAATTCAATTAAGCTAAAAAGCTTTAATGGTCTGGGGGGGATAAAAACTGAAATATTGTTAAAACCAATGAGTATGTAAATACATACATGCAAACATACATATGTGCATACCACGAGTGTGTGTGTGTGTGTTTTAAAGTGAGAGCAGTTTAGTTATTTTTTAATTGATTGTAAAACTCAAGCAATTTTTGTAGCGAATGTTCATTAAGGAGCAAACAAAAAAGTAAAAAAAAAATAGTGTCATTGTTTGTAAAAACTTATTTTAAGTGAAATATTTGTGGTAGAATGTAATCTGAATAGGGAACTGGTTAACATTTTATTAAAATAAGTTTGACAGCAATTAATTATAAGTTTTACTTAATTTTTTAACAGTTTCTTGCACCTAATAAATCAATTATTGTTTTAAGCACTGGTTTTGGTAATCTTTAAATCGTCAGCTGTTAAAAGCTTATGGATCAATATTCTTAAACATTTAAGAGGATGCTACTTTAAGCTTGGGAGAAACGGTGGAGTATATTTTTTAATTCGCAAAACAAAATTTTTGTTTCTTATAGGAGGGGGTTTTTGGAAATTCGGGACCTTGGCAGATACTTAAATCCAGTAGCTTACGGCGATAGGAACGAAACTTAAAAATCATTGTATTTTATAAAAAAGGCCTCGTGTGTGGTACTTTGTTTTATTGGACACTTAGTAGTAAAAAACGGAGGTGAAAATATCATTTAAATCACACTTGGAAGTCTACAAGTATATGAATAAGTTGTTGGTACTTTCCTAGTATTTTGATCCCTGAGGGCAAAAAGGACAAAAAAAATATTTTTGCACTGTTAAAGTACTCTTCGTAACTTCTCGAATAAAATAACTAACTTTTTGTAAACTTTTTAAAATTTGAAACCTAAGTTACAAAAAAGGGTAAAGTTATATTTTATTACTTTTTGGGTACTTTTTGTAACTTCTAAGCCGATAAGGATAAAAACATAAAACGAATTGTGTTTAAAAGTTCATACATATCATATTATAACATTAATAAATATTTGGTACTTTTTAAGTTTTAACCGTTTTTAAAGTTTTAAAATTTTTTCTTTTTCTTTAAATCTTTGTTTAGAGAAATACAAAATAAAGGTCTGTTAACCCAGAAGTTCCAAGGACAATTAGTTGGCTAAAAAATAGTTTTGTACATATTTGCTGTTTTCTTGCACTTTTTGAGATTATGGTTATAGAAATATTAAATAAAGTTCTGCTGAACCGATTTAAGGCTAGAAATCAACTAAGATGACAAAAAAATTTTTTTTCCATACTTCTGGCAGGTCATTTACCCAGAATAAAATCGGACAAAAACACTTCTGCCACATTTTTTGTTTGTTGTTAAAAAGTACTTTTGTCACATTCTTGGTACTTTTGTCATATTTTTAAATTACGAGTTTTGAAAAATGAAACAAAGCCCTGTTAGCCCCAACTGGGGCCAAAAATAAACTAATTGGATAAAAAGTTCTTTTTCATATTTTTGGTAGCTTTTTGCATTGTTTTGAGGTACTGATTCTGGAAATAAGAAGGCAAGGCAAAAAAAAGTACTTTTTTATATATTGTTATTTTAAAGTTGGGAAAATATAACATAGATAAAAAGAAAGGGCACTGGGACACACAACCACCTTGGAGCTGGATGGAAGACATCAAACCCAAATTAAAAAAAAAAGTTAAATTTTAATATAACCAGTTACTTTCTGTATACCTAAGTGTACGTGTAAAATAGCCCATATTTAACGAAAATAAACAAGCTCTAATTATTGCTTATTATTTAAAGCTAACTTTTTCTGAAAATTTTAAAAATTATTGGCCACAACATTTTATGGTCTTTCCATCCAGATAGAAACCAGTGTCCTATGGATAAACAGGGTTTTAAAACTTTTAAATAAACTTCTGCTGCAAGGTTTGTTTGTTGGTTTTATTCAGTACATTTTTCTGTTTAAATCTCTGACATTAAATGACTTTTTTATAATTAAGTGCTTTTTATAAGGTTTATGTAAAAAGTTATTATATAATACAGTACCGAGCAATTTAATTGCTGCACTTTGTGTGTTTTTGTTGTAAAATTCTTATACCATTAATGGCTTATTTTTGTATTCTCTAGACTTTTTTTAATTATCAAAACTTGCCACACATATTTTTTACTTAACAATAAATTTTGGCTGCTTCTAAATTGCACGCTACTGTCACTGCATAACAATTCATTAATGCAATATTTTTTTAACAAAATAGCAATATACACCTGCATTACTTTTTTGCACGGCTCTTATATACATATGTATGTATGTCTGCGGACATACTATATCCGGTTTAAGGCAACATTAAATGCAAAAACAAAAAAAAATTTTAATTCAAGTACCCTAAGCACCAAAAGAGGCAACAACAATACGATAAAAATATCATCATTCCTCTCACTTTTATTTAACTCGTTATACACAATCAAACTCTTGGTCATAAACACGCCATCACTCAATTGTAGTTGTATCTGATAGTTAAAACAACTACAAACACCCACTCCAAACAAGTGTTTATAGATGGCAAGATAGACAAGAGCATCATCAACAATAACAACAAAAACAAAGGCATAGAAAACAATTTTACCGGTTGAAAATGTGAATTTTGTTTCTGAAAGGATGGTTGGGGGGGGGGGGGGGGGGTAAGCTAATTTTTTGTTCCCTCAAAATAAATTTGCACATGACTTGCTGTTGTAATCAACAACAATGACAGCTACAGCAGCAATAGCATATTCACTTCCATATGTACGTGAAAGCATATGCAATAGCGCACACACAAAGGCTGTTAAAGCACACAAACACACACGCACACACACAAACACACAAAGAAATACATTCCTTAATGAGAATGTACTAAATATTCTTTTGCTGTAGAATTAATAGCAAAAGAAAGCAGCAAAAATATTAACAAAAAGTTGTTTGCTAATATTGTTGCTGTTACTTTCATTGCTTTTGCTGCTATTTTTGTTTTTGTGCATTTTTGCTCATTTCACTGAAAACATATAGACAATGAAAGGAAAAACGTAAAACAAAATGTTTATGCTGATGCTAATACTGATAAGGTAAGGCAAATCTTTCCCTCTTTAATCACTTGTCTAAGCAAAATAGGAAGGCTCTATATGTATTTTGTGACTGAAATTGGCAGTACGTACTGGAAATTAAAGGAAGACCTGATTTAAAAACATTATTGTTTCACTTAATGGTAGAGTATAGTGAAAGATAAGCTTTTTGAAAAAAACATTTGGTTGATTTTTATAGTATTTGTTGGCCCTACACAATTAAAAAAGGTAATTTTACAAGCATTTATTTGCGACCGTATTAACCATGTCCGTCTGCCGATCTATTGAAATCAAGTATTTGGAATGAGGTCAAGTCCTATAAATTGCCAGAAATATTTTTGAAACAACTGCTTATATAGAAGGGCAAGAAGAAAACAACCTATTTTTAATGACCAAATCAAAATCTTTATCTCTAATATTACAAAACCTGGAATGGAGATTTCTAAGAAGGCAATTATTCCCAAATTTTTTTCAATTAACTTATTTATCAAATAATTAAATTTAATAAACATAAATAAATAAACTTAATATAAATTAATAAAAAAAATATATTTTTTTTATTTATATACTAATTCAAGTAATACTTTTAGATTTGCTTGATTAATTAATTTTTTAATTAAGAGCTTTAAAAAATTTTCAATCAAATTATTTAATTAAATACACGAATTTCTTGACAGGCTGTAATCTAAATATACTTTTAATCAAACCAAAGAATTTTTTTAATTGAAAACAATTTTTATTTTTTTCTTGTAATATCGGGAACATAATGTTTGAATATGGACAAGGGGACAAAAAAAAACAAAAAATAATAATTGTTTTTGAAAAAAAATATAAAGATTGAAGAAATAATTACATTTTGAGGTTTGTTTAATTGGCATAATTATAACGGTCCCTGACTTTTTTAAAAAACATCCTTATACTTCTTAATAAAATTATTTTAGTTTTAAAATTAATATGTTTTGAATATTTCTATAAATAAGGTGCGGTGAAGAGACAAACCTACTTACGGGAAAGGCTTATTACGTTTTCTTAGTCCTTATGAAGACGGGGAAAGCTCATTGCATTTCGTTAGTCCTTATAAAGTAAAATAGAAAATAAAGTGTTTTGAAACTTTGTTTATTTTCTGCAAAAGCAAGAAAAAATAATTAAAAATTTTTTGCCACTCGAAAAACAGAAAAATTGAAGAAAGAAAATGCAGACAAAATTACACTGCATTTTACAATGCGTTGAATAACAAACAGTAAAGAGAGCGTAAAATGCACAAAACAAATTGTATAAGTGAAAAGAGCGTAAAACATACAAACAGACGTCACGAACATACGAATGTAGACAACATGTTTTTAAACAAATGTATATGCCTTTTCACAGGATCTAACAAACAGATGCCTACAATGAAAAGCAAAAATTTGTTTCCAAGGATCAACAATATTAAATATCAACATTTTGTAAAAGTACAAAGAAGAGCGACAACAACATGAATATTGAAACAACAAGTTGGCAATAAAAAAGGCCTACAAAATCTAAAAATTGCAATTAAGAAGAAAAGAAGGAGTTAAAATATTTTGAATTTATTTTGGCAAAAAAAAAAATTAATAATTCCAAGCAATTGTCACTTATTTAATTTTTTGTTGTTGCAAGTAAAATGTTTAAAGTTCTTTTGTTTATTTTTTGTTGTAAATTTGTTGACATAAGGGAATATACAGTGGCCTAAAATAAAAAAATACAATACAGTATGGTCGTACACACATAAGTTCATGAAAAAATCACCACAGAAAAGAAAATATTTTTTAAATAATTAATTTAAACAAAAAAGTAAGTAATTAGATACCTACAAATTAATTAACTTACTCCAACAATAAAGTGATTGCGGTAACCTTATCAATAGTTACATTTACCATAAATACGCTCTTTGGCTTGCTATAGAGTTTCTCTCTGCATTAAAAAAAATTTAAGCCAACTTTGCAAAACTAAAAATTTTCACCTTCTGTCCCATTGTAAATCGGATATTTTGTTGTCGTTCTTATGGTTGTAGCTTTTTAATTACATTTTGATGCATTTCTATTTGTGTTGCTATTTTAACATTTATTGCATTTTGTGTCTTTTGTAAAACCACATACATATACGTTGTTGTTATTTTTGTTTTATTGCAAAAATTAATTACTTATTTGAAAGAGAAAAGAAAACAAATATTTGAAATTTTAGTTTATAAAATTGCAGGAGAAAACATTTTTCAGCACATTTTGTTTGTATTTAAAGACAAAAATAAATTTTAGTTCATTATTTTGTTACACCAAAATAAAAGTTACGTTTGTTATTTTAGTTAAGATAAATTAATATTTTTCCTGTAATTTTTCTAGTTGAAAAGCTTTTAAAATATTGGCACAATTTATAATTGTGAAAGAAAGATGATTATGATATCGAACCTATTAAAAACCAGGCACGATAGAATAAGAGAAATTATGTCCGAGGGTATCACATCTACAGTATTGCGATGCAAAAGTATGGGTTTTTATGGCTCAAAACATACCCAATAAAAGGGGAAATCAAAGCTAGAAAACAGCAGGAAGCTAAACATAGGAACCCGAGGACTTTAATGGCACTAAATGCCAACTTAAAGAAGTAGGCAGAAATTCCCCACAGAGCGCTAAGGGAAATGAAGCAAATATTGCACGATTTTCAGCTGTACCTACCATGTTGGCCGCTTTGATCAAATTAAAAATTAGACAGTACCGCCTCTATTTCCATCATTATATGTTTGCCACCTAGAAATGCTTAACCAGTAACCAGATTCAGAATCAACTAAACTGAAAGTTCTGCCTGTGATCCCCCAAGGGGGAGGCCATCGTACCACAACTTCCATATGTTCACAGAAGTGACCTCTTTAATAATCAGTTTCGGTAAAGCACCGAGGGCTGTTGCTGACCCCTGTGGTACCAAACACAGACTATGGTCATATACCAGTTGATTCTAGCACAACCTCCTTTTTTCTGACAATAACACTAGTACAAGGGTGTGACCGTTTCCACTGACAGAATGACAACCCGATAGGACTAAGGAAGTCCTGGGAAAACCTGAATTAAGAAAGGTTTGCTTAAGAATCACTTAAGCCTATAAGTTCAAGGAATTGCGGAAAACAGCAACTGCAACAGAATGGAAATGGTAATGAAGACACTTAGTGAGTGGAGCGCAGAGAAAGAGTTGTCTATCAACCCATCAACAATAGAGCTGGTACTGTTCATAAGGATATACAAGACTCCTTCCTTGTTCCTCTTTGTTACTGAGTAGAGTGGCACTCATTATTTCAGATAGACCGGGATATCTGTGAGCTATTTTGGACTATAAGCTGTCCTGGAGGCCGAATACGGAAACAAAAGTGGCAAAGGCGCAGAGGGCAATGTATGTAGACAAACGTAAATTTTTCCCAATCATTCGGAGTTTTTTTCTTATTTATCATTGAAATTTATTAAATTTTTTTTAGTTTGGGAGTTACTTAATTTTTGTTGGGAGTTATTTTGTTGAGAGTTACTTCGTGGGGACTTATTTCATTTGAGAGTTATTTTAAAGTACCCATTAAAACGCTCAGGGTTTCCCAATCTGTAATTAAAGACAATATGAGTGTTAAGGCGGCAGATACTTTTAAGGCTATATGCTTGAAAAATTAGTACAATGCCTACTAGACTGTTGTTTTGTGTCGAAAAAACCAGGAGCAGACACGCGTTAATGTTCTGCTATGCACCACGCGTTGCATGCAAATGTTGCTCTATTTTTATTAAGATCATTAAAAACATTACTAACTCTTATAAGTTTTGTTTTTTATATGACCAATTTGATGATATTAATTGTTTTCAATGGGGGTTTCCCACGGGCTATGTAAGGTCAATTGCTTTCATATATAAATAAAAAATAAAAAACGAACTATATATTCATTTTAAATTTTTATTTTTATTTTCCCGACGTTTCGTTTGCTTTTTTCAAACTTCTTGTTTGCCTTTGTTGCTTATACCAATTAAATGCATTAAATATTTAGAGGCCACGTCCTTTACTGACTTACTAGTGAACAGGATAATGCAGTTTTAATATGCGATTGTTTGATTCTTTCAAAAATTTTATAATTTCTTCTTTCAAATTGTTTTCTTTAGAAATAGTATTTCTTAATATGTTACCAAAGGAAATGCAAAACTTTAAAACTTACAAATTCGTATGCAGGTACATGTGTATATTTAACATATTTTTATTAAAAACTTTATGTAATAAAAGGTCTTTTAACTTTTAGTTACGAGGAACTTTCTTTGTTTCTTATTTTCTTTTTCAGTTTATAGAGGCATTAAGGTCTTTTATATGCTTGAGTTACCAAAAACAAATATATATTCAAGTATTTGTTTTTCCTTTTTTGATTACCAAACTTTTATAATGTAGTTTTGGAGAAAGGAGGGATGTTAAAAAATTTGGGAAATTTTTTTCAATCAAAACAAATGATTAAATGAAAAGTATACAGGCACTTCAAAAACAAAGAATATAAATGAGAAAAATTAGAAAGTGCCACAGTGTGGAGAACCTGCTGTTTATTTTAATTAAAAGGCTAAGCAACTAAAGCCTGGCTTAACTAAAAACAAGTAAGAGCGCTATATTCGGCTGTGCCGAATCTTATATACCCTTCACATTGGTCTTTAAATATACCCAGCCGAGTAATTTTGTACTGCAAATAATATAATAAAAAACATTGTGCGAGTTTTAAAGAAAAAATAACAAAATTTAAACGTTCGTATGAATAATAGAAATAGATGAAGAAGATTTGAGGTCGAAAGTTTTAAAAGTTTTCGACATTATCCATATTTAAAGGTTAATAAAACTTATTAAATGTTCTAGTCCCGCTGCTCTTCTCCAACTTTTTTTCCAAAATGTATGAATTATTTGATTATAACTTTTTGTAGAATATTCGAAGTCGATAGCTGTAATAGTTTTCCAGAAGAAACGTATGGAAAATTTTATAAAAATTGTTAATTTGTATGGGAGCTACCCCTTTTTTGCCCCCACTCAATAAAATTTTTCTTCAAAGCGTAGGCATTCTTGCCCAACTACTTTTTGTAGAACATTTCATTTCGATATCTTTTATAGTTTCCGAGATATAGCGTATCGAATATTTTATAATAATTGTTAATTTGTATGGGAGCTACCCCTTTTTTGCCCCCACTCAATAAAATTTTTCTTCAAAGCGTAGGCATTCTTGCCCAACTACTTTTTGTAGAACATTTCATTTCGATATCTTTTATAGTTTCCGAGATATAGCGTATCGAATATTTTATAATAATTGTCGATTTGTATGGGAGCTACCCCTTTTTTTGCCCCCACTCAAAAAAATGTTTCTTTAAAGGGTAGGCCATCTTGTCCAATTACTTTTTGTAGAACATTTCATTTCGATATCTTTTATAGTTTCCGAGATATAGCGTATCGAATATTTTATAATAATTGTCGATTTGTATGGGAGCTACCCCTTTTTTTGCCCCCACTCAAAAAATTTTTTCTTTAAAGCGTAGCCATTCTTGCCTAATTACTTTTTGTAGAACATTTCATTTCGGTATCTTTTATAGTTTCCGAGATATAGCGTATCGAATATTTTATAATAATTGTCGATTTGTATGGGAGCTACCCCTTTTTTTGCCCCCACTGAAAAAATTTTTTCTTTATAGCGTAGGCCTTCTTGCCCAATTTTTTTTTGTAGAACATTTTATTTCGATATCTGTTATAGTTTCCGAGATATAGAATATCGAATTTTTCATAAAAATTGTTAATTTGTATGGGAGCTACCCCTTTTTTTGCCCCCACTCAAAAAATTTTTTCTTCAAGGCGTAGCCCTTAGCGTGCAATTACTTTTTGTGGAACATTTCATTTCGATATCTGTTATAGTTTCCGAGATATAGCGTATCGAATATTTGATAATAATTGTCGATTTGTATGGGAGCTACCCATTTTTTTGCCCCCACCCAAAAAATTTTTTCTTTCAGGCGTAGCCCTTAGCGTGCAATTTTTTTTTTGTAGAACATTTTAAGTCGATAGCTGTTATAGTTTACGAGATATAGCGCATACAATATTTCACCAAATTTGTGCAATTGTAGGAAAAATACCCCTTCCCCTGGTCCAATCTGAAAAAACTTTTTCCATTATTTAGGTCCCTTCTTTAGGAGTATGCGTGCCAAGTTTTGTGGCAAGAGTGACTATACCAACTGAGATATATAGGGATATATGCACGGATTTTAACCTAAAAAAAATGAGTTACTCTGGGTTTTCGCTTATATCTCGGTCAATAGTGAACCGATTTTGCTGATTTTAAATAGCGATTGTCTCCAGGATATTTCTAATAGTTTGACACCATTATCTGGTCTGTATCTTTTTATTTGACTCCGGAAACTTGATTTCAACAGACGGACAGACGGACATCGCTAAATCGGCTTCCCTATCTATAAGGATCCAGAATATATATACTTTATGGGGTCGCAAATGAATAATAAAGAAATTACAAACGGAATGACAAAGTGATATATACCCTATCACTATGTGAAGGGTATAAAAAGGGTTTAAATGTAGAAGGAACAAGTAAGAGCGCTTAATTCATCTTTGCTTACTCTTACTTATATATATTCCCTTGATATTGCTCTTTTTGTTTACCCGGTCACATGGTCAATGCAAGTTGTCTTCAAAAGTTGTCTTCAAATTGTAAATATTATAGTTATTTGTGGTGGGCTAAACGTACATAGCTATCATAGTTTTCAAACCAGAAAACACACAACATTTGAACAATTGTATCGACTTCCCTATCTTAAACGATCCAGAATACAAAAATTTTAAAATGTATTTTTCTCAAACTAAAAAATAAAAGTTCCTTTTCTAATAAAAAAGCCGCAAATCTGTAATATTCGAAAATCGTCAAATTTAAGGCGAAAATCGTCAAATAGTCAAAAGCCTGTTTTTGCCACCAAAAATCGGCAAAAAATTGTTAAATCTGGCAGCTATTATGATACGACGTACTTCTATTGTCTTTGCAAGAGTGATAAGAACTATAACTGTAAAGCTCCTTTCATAAAAACAGCATTCCTTCTCTTTTGCGTTTGAATCGACAACCGTGTGCCGAAATAAACAGCATATGATCATACATACCCACGTCCAAATATACATACAGAAACTTAATGCGTATTTATTCACATCCATATGTAAGCTTAACAGCGTTTCCAGTTGGTTACATTTGTTACATTTTTTGTATTAATTAATTAAAAACAAATTAATAAATACAACAAGTAAGAGCTACCCTTCACAGTGGACTTTCGAAACCCCGACTCTTTTTTATTTTTATACGTTTTTACGGAATATTTCTAATTTTTAAATAGGGGTTGGTGCATTATTTGAATCCTCTTAGGGTGATTAGGGCAGCTGTGAAATTTTTTATCCTACTTTTTTTTTAAATTTTGTAGGGAGTTTTACTCTAATTTTTTTAATTTTTTATGGCAACCCCCTTAGGTGATAGAGATAGGGGACAAAATGTTTTAGGAATATGTTTGGGAGGGAAAACTAATGGGGATCTGGCATATATTTTATTCCTCTAGGGGCAGCTCCGGGGAAGTTGTAGGGGGTTTTACCTTATTTTTTTTTAATTTTACATGGCAACCCCTTTAGGGCATTGAGATAGGGGGTAAGTATTTCTAGTAATATATTTTTGAGGAGGGGGTCAGTCGTACTCTTTATTTTTCTCAGACCGTCTCTGGGGAAGATATGGGCGTTTTTACATCATTTTTGTTTATTTTATATGGCAACCCCCTTATGTGATGGGGATAGGGGGCAAAATATCGTAGGAATATGGTTGGGCGGGAAAACTAATGGGGGTTTGATTTACATTTTATTCCTTTAGGGGTGGAAACTCACCCAAATCCGCTCGCCCAAAACATCCTGCAACATAGTGGACACACCCGTCTGAAAAGGAGGGAATAGTATCCCTCCTTATATGAAGCTTGATAATTAATATGAGAACTTAAATTTTAGTCTGGCACTGGCTGGACTAATATTAGCTATCTAGTTTTAAGATTTGAATACTTATTGTTAGTTCGCCACAGGCGAAGATTCAGTAATATCTAATAATAATATATGAAAAAAAGGGGTGATGACAACCTCCTTAGGGAGTGGAGACAGGGTAAGTATTTCTAGGAATTTTTTTGGGAGGGGAAACTAATAGGGGTTGGTCGTACACTTTATTGCTCTAAGGCTGGCTCTGTAAAAGTTGTAGGCATTTTTACATAATTTTTGTAAATTTTGTATGGCAACCTGCTTAGGTAATAAAGACTCTAGGAATACGTTTGAGAGGAAAACTAATTGGGGTATGTGATAAATTTTATAGTAGAGGTTTTTACCCTATTTTTTTTTGGGTGGCAACCATCTTATGGGCTGGAGATAGAGGGAAAGAAGGTTCCACAAAAATGTTTGGAAGGACAAGTTGGGGTCGGTCTTACATTTTAACTTGGTAGGAGAACCCTGGCAGCTGTGGGAGCGATTTAAAAAAAAAAAATTTTAAAAAATAAAACTTTTTATGGTAACCCTGCTAGGGGGCGGAGATAGGGTGTACGTATGTTCCAAAAAATGTTCTTGGGCAAAATTATTTGAAATCGGTCTTACATTGAACATTGTACAGGGCAACTCCGGGGCAGTTGTAGAGGTTTTAATGTAAAAATTTTAGAGAAATATACAGAGTCTTGGTTTTTGGCTTATATCTCGTTCAGTTTTCGGGTGATTTTGCTGGATTTCAATAACGATTTTCTTGCAGATATTTTTGATAGTTGGATACCACTTACGAGTCTATGCGACATCGGCGGGTTTCAGACGAAATGACAAACTTATATATACACCCTTATTACTAATGTGAAGGGTATAAAAAAAATCTTCTTTAACAAAACAATTTCTATCTGTCTGCCCTCGTAAATTTCAACATAAGTATGTATATTCTAAGCCATATACAAGTTCACTGTGAAATTTAAAAATTCCAACTTTTAGCAGTTGCTCCCAGGTTTGTGTATGCGTACAAATGTGTTTGCAACAAATTAGAAGAATCACACAATTATGCACCGAGTGAAGCAAGCGGATGTGTGAAACTGAAATTGAGCAGTGCAACAGAAAATACATTAAAGTAACACACACACACACACAACTATTCTCAGTCTCAACTATGCTGTATTTTTTACATTTATGTAGATTGCAACGGCAATAGAAATTTAAAAAAACCCAAAGAACACACCACAATGTCCTTCATGATCCTTTAAAACTTAGAATATAAAAACACACACACGCACACCTAAACACATTCATCCACAAATTCAGTCACATACAAATTTGTGTGTATATGGTAATACTGGTGTATAAGGCTTTTCATATTTCCTGCCTTAATGCATTTATTATACGTATGTTAATAGAGTATTCACCAACATCCATACAATCACATTTTAGGGGGGAGTCCTTAGTTGTCTACCAAAGAGTTTTTTTTGGTATGAAACAGTGTAAAACAGTTAAACGAAAAGAAATGTTTTTACTTTGTTGTTCATTTTTTCGTTTAACAAATTTGTTTCCTTTTCTCTGCCTCTCTGTTTAATGTTATAATTTTTAATGACATGCGGATGCAAAAAAAAAAAAAAAAAATTTAAATAGAAAAATAAAATATATACATTGGGGTAACCATTATTTTTTTAAGGTGGAAAGTTTTTAGTTCCACCCTATTGAAAAAGTTGTTTTCCAAAAATTTTACTGAACTTTTGTTCTACTTACTTCTTTTGGGTCATTTAGCTTGGCATTACCGAAAATATTTTTGCCCTTAACCAATATTATGTCAGGGTGGCAAGAATTTTATAATGAGAAACAAGAAATTCTCTAAGTCTATTTATAAAAGAAAATGTCTTTGTTAGTTTGAATTTGCAAATGTGTGTTGGAAAGCAGTAAAGAATTTTATATTAAGTTTACTTAACAGAGCCATATACATGAATTTAAGTTTGTGTGCAACACACATACACTTACTTACCACATGCATAAACAAAGTGTAAAGATGAAATGTTGTCATGAATTAATTTTGCAACATTTTTAATTGAGCGCAATTAATTTGCAAAAAAAAAAAACAAGAAATTTTTGCATTAAAAAAAGAGCAGCCGTTAAGTCTACAAAAACAAATGAGGCAGTGATGTAGGCCTGAAGTATTTATTAAAAAATTAAAAGCAGCGCATATTTTAAAAATGTATATGAAGCTCAAGATAAATTAAATGATATTAAAATGACTGCAATTTTAAGGTTTAATTATACGTGATATAACCATAGCCACAGAAAACAGCTGTTCGAACCAAGCTTATGGGCAACACTGTATTTGATTATAGGTGACTTATCATGACGCTATAACCATAACCATAGAAACCAATTTAGTTTTGGTTTTTATGGCAACGGTTATGGTTATGGCGTTGTGTTAAGTACCGTATAATTGAACATTTGTCCAATATACCAAGGGGACCTTACAAACGGAAAACATTACTAAGAGTGAGAAAAGGAGAGCTTTTATCTAGTACTTAAACATATAACCTTATCAATCACCATATGATTGATTTGGTACGCCTGATTGCTTTTTAGTATTAAAAAGTAGAAGAAACCCCGTGCACTTGAAAATTTTAATTGTATTCTGCCGCCTCTGCCACCACTACCCTCTGCTAGCTCTAATACTTTCCTCCTGTTGACCCCTGATGATAATACTGACATTGTGCTAAGGCAAAGGGATTGCTCTGGAGTAATGCTGTGGGCCACCTAATAAAGTTCCGTGTTTCCCTTAGTGTAAGTTTCAATGTTTTTCATGATTCTCCTTGAAACATAATGTGGACAAATCAATGCTTGGTGTTCTTCTAGTAGTAGCTTCTGCTACAAAGCCTGATCGAAGGCTCAAATCTGTTAGAAGAGCTTATGTTCCAGCTTAACCAAGGTGACCAGTCCTAAAGCTTGTCAAAACTGAAAGTAGCTTGGGCTACAAAAAGTGCCTTGTCCCCAAATTATTTAAAGTAGTTGCCGCTACGAAGCCTAACCAGGATCTCAGTTAAGATATTACGGGTGTCAGGAGTTCCGAAACTTCGCTTTTAACTTCCCGAAATAACCCCAAATCGTATGAATAATCATGCTCATTGTGGAGTTGCATTGGCACCGGGTGCAATAATTCAAAGATTGAAAGGAGTTCTTTTAAACCCAAGGAAGAGAAGGGGAAGAGACATGTTATGATATAACGGGTGTCAGGAGCTTCATAGCTTCGCTTTTAACTTCGCGGTATAACCCCAAACCGTATGAATAATCATGCTCTTTGTGGAGTTGCATTGCAACCAGGTGCAATGGTTCAAAGATAAAAAGGCGCTTCTTTTAAACCAAAAAAAAAAAAAAGAATGGGAAAAGTCATGTTAAATTAAATTGCTCTAAATAGCTTTCATCGGTAGTAATTTTTCAAAATGAAAAAGTGCCATCCAAAAGGGCGCTCATCGAGGCATTGTAGTTACCCCCGCCATTAAGATTGCTGTAAGATAAGACCGTCGAAACAGATTTTCGCACTAGTTTCATACATTTCTACTTAACCACAAGGTTGATTAAGTTCTGGGTAAAGAGAAAAAAATTTGCATATAAGCGTTCATTGAAAGGTAAAGCTAAAACCCTCCCCTGTCAAGAATCAATTGGTTACCCTTAAGTTTTTTTTTGGTGGTTAACAGATTTGATTATGTTATTGTCTTACCTACAACATGATTTCAAGAAGTTGTACAACTTATTTTCGCTCTATTTCTGCATTATACTGCACAGTGGAAAAACCCCAGGTTAGGAATAAACGGGCATATGTTTTTGGTCGTCTAACCCTTAGTATTCTTAGGCTTACCAAAGCTCCTTCGAAATGTAATATGTGACCTTTAGGGTTATTTAGAATTATTTTCTCCTAAACAATTGTAGTGTGCGGTGTTGCGTTGATTGATAAATACAGCTTACAAAGAACAGGAGTACTACGTCGCACTCATACTTATACCGTCCCATATTTTTTGATTCGCAAAAGTACCCACGTTGCTTTGCATCAAATTAAAATTTTGAAAGATAATACGCAAGAACAAAATCTAAATCTGTGTGTGTATTCTTAAACAGACGGCACAGCAAGCACTTTGTTTTTGCTTGTTGTTTTTGTGTTATTTTGTAAAATTTAAATTGTCTAAATTTTTTTTAACAATCCATAATTTTTTTGGTGAATGTCAAATTGTAATATGGCAAGCCTAGTTTAAACACACAACTTCATAATGAGTATGCAGGTCATACTCGGTTTTCATCGGTTTTTTATCTTGCGTGAACGATGGAGTCATACGTGCTGCTGAAAATGAGTAGTACTCCTATGAGTACCTTAAAGCTAAAAGTGGGTGGGAGTAGTGAAGTCTTTTCGATAAGTAAAAATGCGTATAGATCAACGAAATAGTGAAACATAATTCGAGTCTACTTACTTAATGGGTATTCGTTGCGGATCTGTGTTACGTATGTATTTAACCGCAACTAAAAAATACTGTCTTGATAAAAGCTTAAAAGTTTTTACCACCCAAAAACGTTTAAACATTTTTGAACTTAGCTAATGTGGAGAGGGTAGCGCAACTAATAACAAATTTAAAAATTATTTTTATTTGATATTAGGTAACATATAAATATTTTAAAATTTAGCATTAAACAGCATTTTTAAAAAATTACTATAAGAGTTTTTACCTTGGAGATTTCCATTTGTTTGAATATTTTGACAAAATCCTTTTTTCTGTTTGTCGCCTTTACTTTGGTAATTTAGGTTTATCTGCAATTAAAAACGTGCGTATTTAAATTGTAAAGTTTAAGATGTATCTAAAATTGTTATTAAAGAGAGGTTCATTTGTAGTTGACTTAATATTAATTTTATATTCCCATTCATTGGTTGTTTTCGTGCTAATAAAAGATGTGAATGACATCGTATTTATATGAACATATGGAAGAAGAAAAAGAAGAAGAAAGAGAATGATAAGACAAAAATTAGTAAATAAAACAAACAACTATTTTAAGGTTGCACTTTACCTAATCGAAATCTTTTAAATAGAAAAATATTAAAAAAGCCGTAAATCCCATGGACACGTTTTCAAGACATCTTCATTGGCACGATAGATACTCGAGAAGTAAAGTTTAAACAAATTGTTGACACATTATCCATAATCTGAAGCTAAACAATACATCGCTTTTTCTGCTTTAAACTGAAGGGAATTGTTACAAAATCATAACAACTAATGCATTAAACACATTCAAGCTACAAGAACACAGGAACACAAAAGTTGCTTGCTACATTTGTTTCTGTGTGGCTGCTACTCAATTATTTACTAGACTACCACTACAAAATAAACATATAAGCAATATGACTTTCAGTGGTGCCACCTAAAGTCTTTTTGTATTGTTTAGACTATATTTTTTGCATCTTACCGTATAGGCAGCACTAATCCGTTAACTGTCGCGTAAAAAAATAGAAATTAGTTTAATTTCGACCACGCCACAAAATTAGCATTGACAGCAACCCGTAGTTGTGTTGCATTGTAGCAATTAAAAAATTATTCTCATAAGCACACGTGTATTCTATTTTTGACTGGTTGTATTCGGTAGTCTGTAGCGAGAAATGTTTTTATTGCTTAACGTAGATGCGATATTATAAGTAAATGATAAAATTTCGTCCTTTAGGTAACTAATACCTTATGTACACTTCACTATCTCTGTTATTGTCATTAGTTTTAAGCATAAACAGTTTTACTTAAATAAACAAATTAACAATTAAAAAGCTGACAGTAACATACATAAGCTGATGTATGAAGTCTTTTGTAATTGTTTGATGTTAGTCAGCAAAAAGAAAATTACACAAGAGCTAATGTCAAAAAAGTTTGTTAAAAAATTAACCCAAAATCACTATGGACGGCAAAGATAAAAATCCAGGGAAGCCAAAGCAGCAATGTGTGCTTTTAGAATAAGCAAGCCCAGGACCAAGGCCTTCAATTTAATTAACACTGACACAGCAGCAGGTCAAAAACGGTACTTGGTTTTTTTATCTGGAAAGCGTAACATTAAGAAACAGTTGCTCCAAAGAAAACGTTAAGCGACGCAACCGTAAAGTTTAGCCAAAATATTACGAACTTTATTTAAAACGGGACTTAAAGAACTTCTCGTGGGATACTTAACCAGACATTTTAAGCAGCTGTGTAAGGTTGCACGGTTACGAATCATGTAACTTGTATTGTTGTGATCTCAAAAAATTCCTGAATGCTATTAACTGATGCCTTTGATAAATGTTTAAAATTTTTTGAACAACTAATATCGGTAAAACATGTCACTGGAAATAAACCGGGTGGACCCCAAGTGAAATTAAAATTAAAAACCCAAAATATATGTTGTTCGGACAGCTGTTATGTAGGCGAAAGTATGAAATTACTCATAGTGTAATTGACGGTCAACGGACACACTTTGCGCTGGTATGTTGTAACCCCAAACGACAGTCGTTTTAGCGTTTTATATCTATCTATGAGCTAAGACTAACACAGGCAACAAGATCGTGCGTTGATCACGCCAGCTGTGTTGGATTAATAGTTTAACATTAAAAAGGGTGACAGACGGTTTTGCTTGCTGTTATTATTTAAAATTGTCTTGGAGGCCGTGAGGCTAAATACAATTCAGCGTTTGAAAGATTTGGATCTGGATGCTATCGGTCTAATTAAGCGCAATTTAGGCGGTATGTAAGAAAACCAACGACAGGTTGAGCAGATGGCAGATTTAGTGGGCTTAAAATCAGCTCCCTAAGGATACAAATAATGCGGACCAGCATGAAAAATATTCCTCCACTAATGATGTCTCACGGCACTTTTCAGAATGTAGGGCCTTTGTAAAGCTAAACTGTGCCATTTTCAACTCCGGAGGCTTTTCCGCTTTCAGAAATGAAGCTCTTTAGACTTCTACATAACAAATCCTTTCAATGGACAAAATCCACTTTAGTTAGTAATGCTGGATTAGACTCTTTTGTTGTCTCTACAACCTATTGTTGGCCTAGTGGGACATACCTTTAGAAAACGACACTTTGTTATTATCAGTACTGCATAGAGTTGAATCTTAAAGGCCAAAGGTACAATTGAAGATCAGTACACATGAAGGAGTCAGCTTGAGGAGCAATTTAGGTCAAACTTGACGCAGTTAGGCCGAAATACAACAAACAGCTCGTGCAAAGAACAAGCTTAACTGGCTTTGTAATGGGCCTTTTTTCCTTACAGGAATAAGTTTTTGCTTACGTCTAAAGAAATATTAAACGCTTCAGATTTAAACGTTTGGTTACAATCATAACGTTAAAACAACATTATAGCTTAGGTACCATATTCGTTATTAAAACAGCATGAACAAATGCAAATAATAAATAATTTGTAGGCTTTGTCACATAAACCAAGTTCCTTAAAAATATTTAATTGCCTCTCAGTTTGGCTCCTTGAAAAATTATTCCCTTTTTTAAGTAGAGTCTATAAATCAGAATAAACAAACACATTTATTTGTTTAAATAAATTATAATGAATAACACAAACATAAAAGCATGAACAAACATACATAAGTAGGTATTTAAATGTTTGTATTCAAGTGCATTTGTTGCCAACAGAAAAACATACAAAATCTACAACAAAATTTATTTTTAAGATGTCATAAATCACAACACTTTTGTTAAAATAAAATAAAAGAAAGTCTTTAAAAGAAATCTAGAAAAAAAATAATAAAAATGTTACAAGAATAAGTTGCCATTTGAAATTTATGTTAATTGTTGGCCCCATTGTGCACTTATATGTATGCAAGTGCATAAAATATACAAAAAGGACTTATGTGTAACTACAAAAATGCAAAGGCAAAGGCAGACACAGTCACAATTATATTATTATATTTCATACAATTAAAGACACACTTAAGCACACAATAGCTAACACTTAGTTACAAGCATAATTAAAAATGCATATATAAGTTGCAGGCAGAGTTGCCGCAGCTGTTAAACTCCTATTAAAAAAAACAAAATTTCTATTGTTGCAAAAAACCTATTGAGGAGAATAAATATTATTTAAGCTGACTTCCACCCTCAACCTAATTTAACTAAGTCGTTAATTTAATATTTTTAAGCCCATAATCTCAAAACATTTAAGCCTTTATAAAAATATATGCAAAAAATACTTCTTTCCACTTGTTGGCTTTAAATGGTAACGTTAAATATATTTCTTGACCGATAATCTAAAAATTGCAAATAAGTTCCAGAAGATGTTGAAAAAGTACTTTTTTGTTCATTTAATATATATTCGATCTTAATCTGGGTCGATAGTTCTCAGATTCATATATATAGGTATACAATCTCAAAAAAAAGTACTAAAAATGTAAAGAAGTATTGGACTTAATACGCTTTCGGCCTAAATCTGGATAAAAAGTCGGTAATTTTACTTCTCTAAAGTGATAGTCTGAAAAATTGCAAATAAGTACCTAAAAGTTTTCAAAAAGTATATAGATTTTTGGCCTCAATCTGGGTAAAAAATTCGTAGTTTCACCTTTTAAGGCCCATAATCTCAAGAACACAAAAAAGTCCAAA
Source organism: Melanophora roralis (assembly GCA_963583895.1). Classification (NCBI taxonomy): domain Eukaryota; kingdom Metazoa; phylum Arthropoda; class Insecta; order Diptera; family Rhinophoridae; genus Melanophora; species Melanophora roralis. The sequence continues at coordinate 119,643,234 of OY757187.1, forward strand.
ATATGCAAAAAGGTACTTTTGTCGACCAAATTGGTTTTCGAACCCAATTGGGGTTAAAAGTCATTAATTTCTTATTTTTAAGCTCATAATCTCAAGAATAAGAAAAAGTACCGAAAATTCAAAAAAGTACTTTTTGTTCACTTAGTTGACTTTTGACTTTTGAGTATAGGTAAAAAGTCTTTAATTTAATAGCCCTAATAAAAAGTACCAAAAATTTTGAAAAAGTGCTTTCTGTCCGCTGACAACACTGTTGCCTCATGTGTTGTATACGTCCGTGCACACATAATTTTTTATTTAAACACATCTAGACAAAAAAGAAGAGTAAATATCTTCCTGTTCTTCTTCTTCCTGGATTTATAACATACATATATATGTTGGCCTGTGTGTGTGTGTGTTTGTGTCTTTGTGTTTTTAATGACAAATGAAATATTTTGTGTATTTGTCGAAATTACTTACTTACATGTGTTTAGCCTTTGTAGGTTTAATTTTCTTGTTTTCAAATGTTGTTTATACCCTACACCATCTTACATGCATTAGTGTTGGTATTTTCAGAACCCATTTTTTCGATTTTGAGTTTTATGGTCAAATATTTGTGACTTTTTTTCAATAAAATCTAAATAAAGCTATTTTTGTGCCAAATCTGAAAGCAGGCAAGAAGGACCCTGACCGTTAGCAGTAAGAGGGTTAATGGGTTTTACAAAATTATTTTGTATAAAAATATTTTTAATTTTGGCAAACGAGAAGTAACCATTAATGGAAAGAGTTGCTTCTATAAAAATGTGAAAAAGGAGCAGGGCGGAGGTGGGACTAGAGGGCCACCTTCCAGCGCTGTATTAGCGTATTTTTTTTATTAAAAAGCTGATAAATCAATTTTATGTAAATATGGTTGGTTTTCATGAACACCAGCATATTGCGCAACCTTGGTACCCCACTTAAGTCATGACTGCCCAGAAAATTGTGCCTCCTGGCAGCTAAGGCAAGACATTTGCAGGGAAGATGAAAAACAGTCTCGTCGCTTTTCGTGTACCCATATCTACGGCAGTGGCCATTATAGGCGAGTCTGAGTCTACTTGCGTGTCTACACCCAAACCCCAACCCAGAGCCTACATGTATCCAGATTACTTCACCTGCTGTCAGCTACTTTAAACAAACTTGCAACTGATTCCGCAACAAAAATATTTGGAGCAGATTTAGGCATAGCCAGCCCGTATGCATTCTTCATTACCAAAGTTGCTATACGTTAGGATCTAGACTAAAGTACTAATAAATAAGCAATTCAGCCTAGACAGCTCCTCCTTATATTGGCTGCCCAGTTTCGACGTCGTAGTAAAGCGAACTATCGAACTAAATACAGATGTTGACAAAAATACCACGAATATTGACATTGCACCGCAGTCTTAAAGACTCATAGACAGCAAATATCTTGGCCTAAAATACAGTGCATCCATCACTCTAACGATATAGGGAACTAATACAAAAATCCTTGGAGTAGACGCCGGACTGTAAGCCACAGGCCATCTTAGATGCGAGTTTTCTCACGTCATAATTTCTCACGAGTTACCCCACCCCCGATACTCAATTTTGAAGAGTAAAAGAACTCCAAATTAAAGTATATATGGAGTGTAACATAATTGAAAGGGTTGTTTAGGACTACGGGTAATGTTCCCAAAATCCCTGCATGGCTTAATCACCACCTGACTGTCAGTTAATACTTACACTCGCTTGAAAATGCTCGGTGTAAAAAGGCAGGGCAAGATCAACTGCCATCTTGCCGGACAGAAAGGCACTGCAGTCATCAAAAAAATTCTTGGACCCACGGAAAACCACAGCGCAAACTCCTCGATCAACCTTAAACCCATCAGTTAAAAAGGTTCAGGTCCTCTGATCTGGGTGAAGACCCGCCCGTTAGCAATATTCTTTATATTTACATCAGGCTTCGCTATGGATTTTTGTTTCGTAACTGTGTAGTCACTGCTACATTTTGTGTTGCTCATAATCCTGCCATGTCTTTTGGGTGCCTGCATGAAATGTCCCATTGCCCCTAGTCGAGTTGTAGGTGTCTTTGTAACATCTTTTGAAACCAGAATTATATAAAAACGAACTCACAAGATCCAAAACAATTACTCCATAATTTACATCGAATTCACGAAAGTCCTACTTTCAAGAGTCGTCTTTAACCCGCATACAATTTTAACAGATATAAGTTATGGCGTTAAATTAAATAACTTGCGGAGGAGGGTATGATATAGTCGATGTGGACCAACTATAAAAATCTTACTTGAAATTTTTCAAATTTTTAAGAAAAATTACTTTTTGCAAATGTGCTGCTGTAAGTCATCGCCACTGCAAGGGTGTGTGTGTGAGTGTTTAATGTTTGTGTGCGTGTACACACTTGTTCAAATATAAATGTATTTTTTATTGTTTCATGTTCTGCAGTTGTTACAAATAAATATTTTTATTTTATTCTGCTTTTGGCATTTTATGCTTGAAGTATTTTTTTTTCTTAATTTTTTAATTTAGTTTTTTGCTTAAATTTTATACTTTTTTTTCGTTTTTTGCTTAGTTTGTTTAAATATTTGGCCAAAGTTGAAATAAGACACCGTCATCGTTCTCGTTCTCGTTCTCGTCTTTGTCATCAGCATTAACATTATCATTATCGTTTAGATTTAATTTTTTTCTCTTGATTATTTTTATTAAATTAGATTTTTGTTCAAATGTGTCTTTATTTGTCAGACAAAACACACAGCCAAACACAAATTGTGAGGTTTATGTATGTGTGTGTGTTAGTGTGTAAATGAAATGATTTTTCATTTCCATGAAACCATATGTTTGTATGTTAAAGTATAACAAAGAAAAAAACAATGTAAAAACAACTTAATATAACACATGTTAACAATATTTTATTATCATTTATTGTTTTGGGGTCATTTTGTTTAAACGCAGATCTTTAACAGGCTTTGTAAGAATTAATTATATTTTTTTTGTCTTATTAAATATGAGCCTCCATTATTAAAAACAATTTTTATATTGTTAAAGATTAACTAAACAATGTTTGAAAAATTAAAAAAAAAATACTATTAAATTAAAAACTTTGGTTTTTATTAAATTTTATAAAAGTTGGCCTGTGTTGGTTTGTGTGGGGGCTTTTTGGAAAAACAGACCGTTAATATTTGTATTCAGTATAATAGTTGGTGGCATAATATTAAACGTGGCATAAAATGGGCCAATCATATTTTTGTTTAACAAAGTAGTTAGTAGCAGGGCAAGTCCATTGCGATGGTTAAACCATTTTACTCACATTTGGCTTATAACTCAAACATTTCATAATTTTTATTTAAAACAAGTAAGAGCGCTATATTCGGCTGCGCTGAATCTTATATACCGTTCACAACATGTAAAGGTTTTTACCCTAATTTTTTTAAGTTTGGAAGGAAACCCCCTTAGGGTGTGAAAAATGTTGCAAAAAAAATAAGGATCTGCATTTGACCTCTTCACGGGCAGCCTGGAAGATGTAGGGGGAGGGGGACTTATTACAATTTCCCAAACATTGTTTGGAATCCTCTTAGGCGATAGAGAATGGGCGATAAATATATTTTAGGAATATGTTTGAGAGGGGAAACTAATATGGGTCGGTCGTACACTTTGTTTCTCTAAGGTCTACTCTGGGGAAGTTATGGGCGTTTTTACAGAATTTTTGTAAATTTTGTGTGGCCGGTCCATTGGGTTATGGTAATAAGGAGTGAGTATGTCTTAGGAATATGTTTGAAAGGGAAAAGTAATAGGGTCTGTAATACATATTATTCCTCTTAGGGCAACCCAAGGGAGGGTGTAGAGGTTTCTACCCTATTTTTTCAAATTTTGTATGGCAACTCGGTTAGGATAGGGCGTGAGTATGTTCCGCAAAAATGTTTGTGAGGAATAATTAATGGGAGTCGGTGCAAGATTTGACCTTAGTAAAAGCACCCTGGAAGCTGTGAGAGCGATTAAAGAAATTCAAAAAATTTAACTTTGCATGGCAACCCTGTTATGAGACGGGATAGATTGTAAGTATATTCCACAAAATAGTTTGTGAGGAGTAATTAATGGGAGTCGGTTTTTATATTGCACTCTTGTAAGGGAAGCTCCGGGGCTGCTTCAGAGGTTTTTATGTCAAAATTGTAGAGAAATAAACAGAGGTGGGTTCGGTTTTTGGCTTATATAACGGGTAGTTATCGTGATTTTTCTGGATTTCAATAGCGATTTACTCACAAATATTGCTAATAGTTTGATACTACCTATGTAACATCTGGAGGCTTTAACCATAACACGGACAAACGGAAAGACGGACAGTCGGACATCGCTAAATCAATTTCCCTATCTATGAGGACCAAAGAAAATATATACTTTAAGGGGTTGCAGATGAATATTAAAAAAAAAATACAAACGGAATGACAAACTTATATATACTCTTATCACTTATGTAAATAGTATAAAACCCCTTTAAGTTTTTTTTATCATAGATGATACATTATTTCTACAAAAAAATATATTTTTTCTCAAGGAAAAACTTTTGAGAAAATTTGACAGCTGTGACTAATTCATAAAAACCTAAAAAAAGGAAGAGCCTTTAATTCAATATTGATCATTGTAAGCTCTTGCAAAAAAAAAGAAATATAATTTGAACCAGTTTTCTTGTTTATAAATTATTTTTAATATTTTTTAGACGTTAGAAAAAAAAACAATTTTTCCCCATTTTCGGGTGTTTTACGTGGAATTAACTAGCATAAAGCATAAGGACACCTGGGAAAAATTCTGTCAAAATAAAATTATATTTAAGTCATTTAAAGCCCAAAATGCTTATTTAAAAAAACATATTTCTCTGCAAAAAAAGGTTTTTCTTATTGAAATACCTTAAATTACCTGAATTTTTGGGACACCCTGGGCAAAACAATATTATTATATTAACAGAAATACTTAACACCATAAAACAATTGCAACAGAAGTAGTAATAAAAAAATAAACATAAAAGTACTAGAAGAAGAAATGGTTAAGTTCTATTAATTTAGGGATTATTACAAGAAAGGAGAAAGAATTTTATTGTTAAACTTAAAAACAACAACAGTGATAACAAGGAGAATATAAACACTAGAAAAGGAGTTTATATTTAATGTGTGTTGTTGTTGTTATACTACATTTATATAAACAAACATAAAAATTGAAGGTCTGCAGCGGATAAGTTTTCAAATAATTTTTTAAATTTGACGTAAAAGAGGGTATGCACTTGTATTCGCTTGAAGTTATGAGAGTACGAAAAATAATTTACCCGTTGTATGTGAAATACAAACAATTATGAATTCCGTACAGTAGAAAAAGTGAACGTAAACATATAATTGTATTTTTAATCATAACTATGATTGCATTTTTCGCCCAAAACTTACTACAACTATAGTAAGGTTCTGGTGATCATAATAATGATTATCGTAGCCATACAAAGATGAAATTGTCCTTAATCATATTCCCGTGACCACACTTAACCATCCTTTTTCTTTTCATGTGAAAAGGGATCAAACAAACAACAGCTCCTTTTTGTCCTTAAAGATAAATGGGCAAAGTTGTGGGGAATAAAAATTGATTAACAAAAATGGATCCACGTTACTTTTACTTTCAACAGAGAATTGGGTTCTCCAATCAGTAATACCCACATGATGTCCCAACACTTTAAGGTAAAATGTTTTGGCATTTGTCTGGAAAATCTTTTTACTCGGAAGTCACGCATATATTTAGATGCCAAATTGATATAAATGAAAGTAAAAGCAGCCCCAATTCATTGTTGCATTAAAACATTTAAAATGGTTTTTTTAATTCGCAGGCTAGAAGAACATTCCAATCAGCTTGCTCGAAACATTATAAAACTTGGCGGTCACATCGTTTGAATAGAAGACCCACCATTGCCCGCAGATGAGATCATCGGAATTGATGATCACTTGATTTTGGAAACTATTTCTTATAAATTTTTCTAAAAATATTTGGGTTTTAAAAACAACATTACTTATTTTCGAAACACAACTGAGACGAACGACGAATTTTTCGTTGGGTATATTCGTCTTAAAAAGTAAAACACATTTGTTCATATGAAAATATACACAAACAGTGCGTCGACTAAAATTCGTCATGTGTAACGAACTCTGCGATAAGTTTATTTCTATTTCTTACGCCGACAAATAATTTGGCACAGATTGATTATTTTTCTTTAAATTTGTTTATATTTTGATATTAAATAATGTTTCTTTATACTTTAAGAACTATTTTAACTTTTTATTTATAGCAAATTGAGTGTACAATGTATTAAACAATTTTATATTTAATAAACGTTTTATTTCAATTAGTGCTTCTTTTTTAAGAAATATGGTCACCCTATCAGCTGTTTTATTCATTCTAAATGTTTTTCAGTTAACGAATTTACGAAACGAATTTTAACAGATGAATTTTTCATGTAGTGCGAAATTTGTCGTTCGTCCCAGTTGTGCTTATAGCATTAATTGGTTCACTAGGGATGCAAAAAGACTTATGTAAAGGGTTTATAAAATTCGGCATCAGCTGAACATTTCGCTTTTACTTATTTCTTATATAAGAAAAATTATTGCACCTTATTCTCTTTCGCCTAAAGTTACTACTTATATTTCTCACAGACTTTGGAATTAAATTCAAAAGGTAGCAATTGGTGTACTATGGCTTTTTTATTACTTTTTCTTTTACTTGAATTTTTAAATTTAATTCTTTTCATTAAGCTAGCGTAACAAAATCCTTTATAACAAATTTTTATTGAAAAAAAATATTTTTTTTTCTTTAATTTCCTTTATACAGAAAATGTTTGAGAAACACTGTCACCCATACTTGGATCCATATGTACACTTACACAAACAAAATAAGATAAACAAAACAAAGAAAGATTAACAAAATATAAAAAAAAACAAAAAAAAAAAAGACTTAATCTCCTGTTTAAGTAAGTGCCTTAACATGACACCTGAAGCGAAAAGTGGTCATTTGCAAATAAGTGTTTTAGCAACAACAAAAACAACAACCATAACAAACTTTTATTTGTTTGTTTTTCGACAGCATAAACTTTTATTCATAAAAAATTGTTTATGTATTAATGTTAACATCTTTTTTTTTAATAAGAGAAAATAGGGAAACTTGGTTATTTCCCTTAAAAAAAAATTGTTTTTTTTCCAAATTGCCACAACTGAAACAAAGAATTAACAAAACAAAATGAAAAACAAAAGAAAACTTTTGCTAAATTGGCTAAAGTCTTTTTACATTTTTTTTTCGTTTAAATATAATTATCTGTTCATTGTTTATTTTAAATATTGAAAAAGCTTAAAACACAATTAAACTTAATACTTTAAACAATTAGAGTAGAATTTGTTAATTTCATCTTCGCTGAAAACACATCAAAAAAAGTTGAACAAGAAGCAGCCGTAATTGTGCTGATGGTAGTGGGGAAAAAATAATAAAATTTTTATGAAGACATAATCCAAATAATAATTTTTGTGGGCATTTGTGAATATTAATTTGTTCGTAGAGATATTAATAAAACAAACAAAAAGAAATGTTTTATTAATAACGCAGTGACAGCGGTCAAATTTAAAAGATAATTGAAATCATTAGAAAATTGAAACTCATATTTTTGTTTCGAACTCCTCTAGAGTGAATGTAAAGTCAATTAAATGAAGCTTAATGCTACGCATTATCGTAGATTACACAAGCATGGGGCATAGTGTGTTTCTATAGGCATTTGTTTTAATATTTTTAGGCAAATATGTTATACGTATTTTCTTTCGGTCTTTTATAGGGAAATTGACCCGTTGCCCTTTGTCGAGCTTAGACCTTACTAAGAACAGTCTTTGAAGCCAAACTAATAGATTTAAAATCCAAGGTTACAAACAGGTTTGCTGTAGGAATGCTTTTTTTAGCACAAACTATGTAGAGTCCTTTAAGTCTCTGCGCGCTCTCTAGATGCCTGCAATCAACTTGATTTTCCACTGCAGTATGCCAGCATGACTATTATACAAAGTAATATAGACCTCGCTTTTGGAGTGGAGATCCAACTAGACTTGCTATATGGCTATATGACTCCCTATAAATGATGCTGCATGCTTAGATTTTCGCTTTTACGTTAAAACAACAAATCTTATTTTAATTAATGTTCATATAAAAGGTGGGCCAATGGAAATCACCCTATTGGAAGATGCTATTATTTTTGCAAATGCTGGCCAATGTCAAATCTGTTTTTACATTTGTAAACTAGACACATGTAGAATACAAGTGAATAAGCCATGGGGCGATACACTTCCCAAGAACGCAGAATAATCGTGTCTATATTTTTGCGTAACAATTCGTCTGTGGTGTTGGCACAGCGCGAATTCCGTTGTCGATTCCCCCGTCGTTCGGGACCGACTACGCAAACACTGCACCGTTTGGCCATCAACTTTGAAGAGTATGGGACCACACAAGACTTTGCTAAGAGTGGCTAGCTCTGGAGTGCCCGTTCTGTTGAGAATATCGTGGCTGTTGCCAAGGATGCCGAGCTGTCACCACCAGACGCCGTGCCTTGCAATAAGCCATTAGCCGGTCGTCCCTAAGGCGAATTTTGGTGAAAGACCTACGCATGCTCCCGTGCAAAGTCCAGTCCATGCATCAGCTGCTGCCTGTCAACCGCCAAACGTGTGTAACCTACGCCCAAGCCATCCTCAATCTCGAGGTCAAAGTGAAAGATTTTTCGACCAAAATCATAATGAGCGATGAGGCTCATTTCCACTTCAGCGGGTATGTGAACAAGGAAAACCATCGCTTCTGGGTCACCGAAAATCCACAAGCGATGCACGCGGAGCCAATTCAGCCGCTCAAAGTGACTGCATGGTGCACTGTTCACGCTGGAGGAGTCATCGGGCCATTTTTTCGAGGACGCCGCTATTGAACGAATAAGGGCTGGAGGACATGTGGTTCCAACAGGACGAAGCAATGGCACACACTGCACAAATCACAACCGATATTCTGAAGGCGGCGTTTCCGAGTCGCCTTACTTCTCGTATTTGCGATTTACATTGGCCCGCAGGATTGCCCGATATCACCGTTCCAGATTTTTTGGGGAATTTTTTGAAGCCCGAGACCCTGGAAGCCCTTCAGGATAGCATTCGGCATGAGTGCAAGAATCTGTTGCTTGAAGTTCTCTTCGACGTAATGAAAAATGACATAAATCAAGTTTTTAAAACAAGCAATTGTGACGGCGCCCAACAACATCGGGTGATTTCTTTTGGCTCACCTTGTATAATCTTATTGGTGGGACCAATTGTATGCCTTACCTAGACCCTGTTCTACAGTTCCTATTTGAATAAAGTTGTTTACAAGTATTAAAATATCGCCTAAAAAATAAATTTAGTTTGAGTTGAGGTCCCTTTAAAAATATAAAAAAGAAAGAGAAAAGATGGCATCCTTTCTTCCATTTGGGCAGAGAGTCCTGCTTCTAAAAGGACATTAAATTATTGTAGCCTTAATTGAATATAATCTATTATAACAATTATAAATCTATCTACTAGATTCAATCGCATGTACATAAATCATGATTATTTTTTAAAATCTCTCATCTTTAAATCGTGTTCAGAATATTATTTTATTTGATTATTTTCAAATCTATCTTATGCATTTCATTCCCCCTTTTTACGATACTGTCTTTGCTTATCATATTTTTTTAATCTTGAAACAGACAGGATAAATAAACCCATATTTCTTTTATTTATTGGTCATGTCCTGTGAGTTTTTGTAAAACAATATATGGGAGTGTGTGTATGTGTGTGGGTGTGTGTGTGAGTCAGTGAGGAAATGTGTAAATATTTTATTTATTTTCCATAAGAATGTTTGTAAGTAGGAATGTGTGTATGTTTGTTAAAAATATTTACCTATCGGTTGGTCTGACAGTTTGTCTTTTTTTTTTTGATTTTAAATTTTATTAAAACATCCAAATACATCCAAACAAACATATACAAATACATACTTTTACACACAAATGTGAAATTTTTTTATCATTGTAAAACATTAATCAAAATATAGATTTTTAATGTCAAAGTTTTCTTTTTTAAAAAATTTTCCAAGATAAATAATCAAACAAACTCCAACTGTCTGCGATTTAAATCCTAAGCACCCTCTTTAGCTCTAAGTCTTGTGTCATCCTTTTTGTTTGCTTCTCCCCCTTCATCCTTTTCTTCTCTGTGTTAGGACAAAACATCTTGGCGTTATGTATTTTCTATGGACTTTGTAATAAAAATAATTTTGTTTTGGGGCTTGTAAATGAATTTTATATTTCTTGCGTTTTTTCTTTTAATATTTTTGTTTTTTTTTTCAAAAAATGCTTGTTCATCTATTGGCCATTAAAAAACCCCCAAGACCATTTTAATGTTTGGTTATAAATTCTTAGAGCTTGAAGGACAACAAGTAACCTACAAAAATAAAAGAAAAATTCTCTACTACTGCTACTACTAGGCATTACAGTGGAGAGCACAAAAGAAGGTTGGATGGAGAGTGAAAGGCTGATAGAATAGAAAATTTTGTTTTTGTGTTTTTTTTTCTTTTTTCTTGAAAGAAATAAAGGGATTTTCGGTGTTAAACACAATTTGATGAAGCTTATAATTTATGGTTTTAAAACAAGTTGTTAAGCAAATATTGTGGTAGACATATTCATATACAAATACTTATTTATACACTTATGAGTTCTAGAAGTATTTGTGTGTAAAAGTGTGTGTTAAATGAGCCGTTAAGTATGAGACCAGCAGTTGATTTAGAATTGAGTTTTATTCTTCTTCTTTTTTTTAGAAATTGATAAATCATTTTTAAGTTTATTTCTTTCCGTTGGCCCTTCCGTCTATCGGTATTGTGATTTAAAATGGAGACGGAAGTAAATTATAAAAGTTAAAAAGAATCTTATCTTTTCATAATTTAAATATCCTTATTGATGGCCTTTTTTATCTCTTTTTTTTTGTTGCAAATTTAATAGCCGAAACGTTAAAGAAATTTAAAAATTAAGCTTTTAACTTAAATTGATGGAAATAGAGTTTTATAAAGTCCCTTAATGTTTAAGGTTATATAAGTGGTATTTAAAGGATATTAGTAAGTAAATTTTAAAAGGATATATAATTCGTTAAGTTGTGTGCTTTATTTTCCGACTAAGGCATTACGCATCTGCCTAAGGGAGCTTAGTGGTTCGCTTTCATTGAGTGGAACAGGGCTCGAGATTAGAGGGAAGTAAAAGTAAGTCAAATAATAAGAACAAATACTGGAGAAATTCGAGATACCTGGTATTCGGCTCCATTAAAATAACGATGATATTTTTACAAGTGTAAAGAAACTACGAGAGGCCTTCAATTGTCTAGAGTTAAAAACACGAGCTGACACAATGAACTAAATGCAAAGAACAGGTAACTGTACGCGTTCGAGTATCGTTAACTCTTTGACTTTTAATTTAAGAATTGTTGCCTGTATGCTAAATTATAAATAAACCAAATGAGAATTATTAGCGGTTTGCCGATGTAATAAAGGTTTGTAGCGGTATTTTACAAACTTAGTGAAAATTAATAATTTGTTGGAACGACACGATACCATAAAAAAAAATAAAGTCTAAATTTTACTTAAATTTGTGTCTCAAAAGCAAATAAAAGATGTTGCTTTTGAAACCATTAACCTTGTGTTTGGTCTTTGTATTTTATTGCAAAATATTTCTAAAACATATGTGTCTCTGCTAACGCTATTAACAGTGTCATTATAGAAAAGTATTGATGGCAATCGTTATTTCTTATTATTATTTCTAATAGAAATGTATTGTAACGATACCACCTACATATCTTTTATAATACCCTTCATATAAGTGATAAGGATATATATAAGTTTGTCTTTCCATTTGCAATTTCTTTAATATCCATCTGCGACCCCATAAAAAATATATTTTCTTGGTGATTATAAAAAGAGAAGTCAATTTAGCGACGTCCATCTGTCAGTCTGTCTGTCTGTCTGGCTGTGGTATGGTTGAAATCAACTTCTAGAAGCCGAGAGACATAGACCCGTAAGTAGTACTAAACTTTCAAAAATATTTGCGTGAAAATTGCTATTGAAATCCAGCAGAATCGGAAAATAACTGACAGAGATATAAGCCAATAACCACGACTACCTCTGCTTATTTCTCTAAAATTTGTAAATAAAAACCTTAACAATTGGCCTGGAGTTGCCCGGTGCAATGTAAAACCGACTCCTATTAAAATTTCCCCACGAACATTTAAATGGAAAATATTTACACCTTATCTTCGCCCCCAACAGCTTTGCCACTCAAAGTTAAATTTTGTTTATTTTTTTTATCGCTCTTACAGCTTCCAGGGTGCTGCTACAAAGGTAAATTGTAAGACCGAGCTCGATTAAGTTTTCCTTCCAAACATTTGAGTGGAACATACTTACCTCCTATCTTCAGCTCCTAACGTGGTTGTCATACAAAATTTAAAATTTAAAAACCCCTACAACTTCCCAGGAGTCACCACTATAGGAATGAAAGGTATCACAGACCCCCATTAGTTTTTCCTCTCAAACATATTCCTTAAACATACTTACCCCCTATCTTCCCCCCCTTAAGGGGGCTGCAATAAAAAATTTACAAAATGATGTTTAAACGCCCATAACTTCCCCAGAGTTTGCTTTAGATAAATAAAGTGTACGACAGACTCCCATTAGTTTCCCTTCCCAAATATATTCCTAGAATATACTTACTCTCCATAGTCTTCGCCTGCCTTGTTCTTAAGAGGGTAGTAACTTCCCTTTAGCATAATAGGGTTTTCACCCATTTTGATCGTGCTGGTGGGAAACTCTAGTCGGAGCCTTTGTTGCGGTTGGCCTCTTTATTCTTAGTTACGCATTGGTGTCAGACTCAAATTGATTTTATGACTTGAGATAATAATGATTTGTTTCGCCACATGTTTCGGTGGAGAAAAGTAATTAATTTTAATTCTGAATAACAATACTTCAATATTTCATTGCTACTTTTGGTGGATAAGACTTTTGCAGGGACAGGTAGGTATATGCCGCTTAGAGATTACCTTAAAATGTTGAGGCTAGAAAGAGGTCTATTTGGCACCAAAGGAATCAAAAGCCAGTAGCTTATGGGCCTTTAAGTTAAACAAGGAAAATATTTCATGAAATTGACATGGTTGTTGCTGTAGCATGTCATTGAAAAAGAAGCATCATTGACAGATAAAAAGCAATGGAAAAATGCGCAGAAGTAAGAAGGCAGTGGTATAAGCTCTATATCACAAATTATGAATAACGCTGCCATATGTTGAAGCCCGTAAATGGTTTGGGTTTCAACCAAAATAAATTGATCATAAGTGATTGATGGTATTGAGATGATAAGGAAAGTATAAAACTATAAAAGTTGAGGTCTGGAAGCATTGTATATGAAAAGTGGATGCCCTAAGGATACTTAATTTAATCATCAGGCACGATTGTGAACATTCGGCCAAGATATGTGAAGGAATGGTCTTTGTCGATAATGTTTGGTAGCTTTAATCAAAATTTAAAGACAAAAAATAAGTGTTCTTAGTTATCACAACACTAATGCAATGTGTTTGCTTGGCTTAGTACTGTGTTTTAGAACAAAATTGTTGACTGGGTAACCACTGTCATATTACTGCCCTGAAGGTAGGTAGTTACGTAAATGGATGACGTATGTCTGGCTTTAAGCTTGTTACTCCAATGAGCAAAATACTCCCTTTTCTGCGAAACTATTAGGTTTTCTTTGAAAAAAATTATTGAAACTGGACAAATATCCGTTCAAACTGCAAAAAAATGCTGAGTGATGCCTTTCTCTAAAACCGCTTACACAGGAAAGGCTTACTCTAACTTAAAAACTAGCTTTGCAACAAGTTCTGGCTTAGCTCTTTACATTTCTTAATTTTTTTACAAACTCTTACCTTAAACCCATTTAAAATTCTTTACATGTTTACCTTTTTATTTCTGAAAACCTTGTAAAATATCTGAAGTATGACCTGCTGTAATCTGATGCTTCTTTTTGCTGCTGGTGATAAGAGAAAAACTTTTGTATTAAAATTACAAAAGTTTTATGTGTAAAATTTTATATAAAAAATAATTCACATGTCTGTTTGCAAACGAAATAAAATAAAAAGTAACAACAAGAAACTTTTTTAAATCCTTTAACAAATACATTTACAATTTATATTTTATAATGATTTCCAAGGAAGTTCTCCCACCCCGTTACACAACACCTTCAAACATTCAAAACAAACATAAAGGAGAAACTGTCATTGCATCCTTTTATTTGATTATTTTACATTTGTTTCTTTTTTTGTTTTTGTTTTCAGTAGGACTCTTTACCATACACTTGTAATAAACTTGTAAGTACGTTTTTATAAAATACAGGGTGTTTGGGGGCATATTTCTACTTTTAAAAAGTTGTGCGGATTTGTCAGTTATGACGTCACAGTGTTCAAGTGAGCATTTTTAGTGGGTGAAGAGATTCCGCGCAACTACTTCGACTATGAATGTTCCACAGCCCACTTGATCTTTCAGGACTTCCGAAAACATTGAACTGATTGAAAGCAGTACGGCAAAAGAGCTTCACTGGTTTATCCAAGAGCGATTATTCATGAAATTTTAACAAAAGAACTGAAGTTTCACCCTTTTAAAATTCAAATCGTTCAAGATCTGAAATAAAGTGACTTTCATTTAAGTAAAATTTTGTTGAAACGTTGTTGGAGCGTTTTCGAACTATAAATCCCACCTTTTGAAGCAATGAGTCTCATTTTTATTTCAACGTCTACGTCAGCAAGCAAAACGGCCATTATTGGTCTCCCGGAACCCGCAACCCTCGATTAAAATATCAAAAACCATTGCAATTCCCCAGGGTAACTTTTATTTAAGCAAGAGATAATTGAAGCAATTTTTTCAAAAACTCTCGAGTCCAGACGACAAATGTCAATAGTGAAAATTATCGACATCATTGTTACGGAATTCTTTTCTCAAAACCTGAGAGCTCTTCCATTGTACTTTCCACACACGTGGCAACTGCATATACAGCAAGAGCTTCAATGAATTTGCTTCGGAAAAATTCCCCCAAAAACTGATTAGTCGCTCTGGGAATACCCCATGGCCAACGAGATTGCCCGATCAAAATCTGATGGAGTTTTTTAAAGGAATACCTTAAAGGTTTATAATGACAATCCCCAATCTTTTGTTGCTTTAAAGAATAATATTTGCCGAGAAATCAGCTCAATTGAAACAAGTTTACTGCAGCGTTTGGCACAGAACACAAGGCTCCGTTTTGAACAATGTGTTAAACTTAACGCAAGATATCTGGTTGACATGCTCTTCTATCGTTCAATGCTCTTAATAAAACTTTGTGTCAATTATTATATTTTTTATTTAAATTTAAAGATATAAATCTGCCACCAGACACCCTGTATTACCCTAATACTTTTATATCGTTTTTTCTTCTTCTTTTTCAGTCTCATAACAAACCTGATAACAACATTTTAAGGAATAAAGAAAACAAAGTTTAAAAGCATATAAATTTCTATACAAGAAAAATATATGTGTGTGTATGTCTGTCTGTCCGTCCTGCCGTTCTTCCAACCATACGTTCCTTTTGAATGCTCTGAACAGGTTAAATTTAAAAAGTTTCAAGGTATTTTTTTGTGCTCTATTCTATTTATTTATTTCTAACGAGATATAATTTTATATATTTTTTTAGCTGCTTTATACTTTATGCGATTTATAACTAGTTTTTCTTCTTTTATAAGAATAAAATAAGCAACAAACTATTACTAAAACGAATAAAAAAAGACTAGTGAAAAACTGAATTTTTATCTCAACATATTGTAATTTTATTTTATATCTATTGAATAGAAAAGAAAAACAAATAGAAAACTAGGCCTCGTATTTTATTTTCTGTTTTTTATACAGTGGGGGAATTTGTGGTAGAAAAGTGGGAAAAGTTTTTGAATTGTAAAAGTGTAATAAAATTTTAATGAGTTTTTTTTTAATGCTTCAATAGTATTAAAAGTAGTGAGATTTATGTTTCCAATTAAGTTCAATGTTGTTATAGTTAAGAGATACTAACAATTGCATAAAAAACCGTTAATAATTAAGAAACTTATTTGATATTTTATATCCTTTGAACTTAGATAAGGATCTAGATTAACCCACTTTTAAAAAAACAAATTTTATTCTAAAGTAAAAATTCTTTAAAATTCTAAAATTCTAATTTTAAAGGTCACAGCCATCAGAGTTTTCAAGTGGTTATTATGATCAAAAATTATGTTCTCTTAGTGTCTACTTGCTATTATCCGCTTTGAAGCGTTCAATTCTTGGTAATCAAAACGCTTTTTAAAACTAAAACTTTGAACTGTTTGAGTTACAAGCAAATATGTGAGTAAAATGGTCACACCCGTCATAATGGAATTTCTTAGTTCCCGCTTAATTTTTGTTGATACACTCAAAATTATTTCTACTCTTTTAACTTTTCAGTGTAAAAGTGTATCTTTGTCCCTTTCGAAGATTAAAATACATTTTTAATAAAACAAATAAAATAAATTTTATTAAGTTGACAGATCTGGCAACTCTTTTAAAATTTTTAGCATTTCATTTACAAAAATATATTCGATAAGACAGATTTTGACATTGAACCATTGATTGCATTTGATAATTGCAAACTCATTGGTAATCGGATGGTGTTTTTAAGAAATTTACTAAAGAAAAATTCTTCAAGTTAATTGTTTAACCAAATGGGTTCTAGGATTTACTACTTTCATTGGGTAACAATACACAACTAGCAACCATCAACTGATCTTCAGGATATACTGTGCAGAGTGAGTTTTAAACCCAAACCAGCTGCAAAGCTGCTGCCATAAAACTACCGACATATTTAAAGCGTTTAAAAAGTTAATAAAAGTTAAAAATATTTCTATAAAAATATAAAATATTCTGTCTGTAAGGAAAATTTTTTTTTCTATACCCTTCACATATGTGATAAGGGTATATATAAGTTTCTTATTCCATTTGTAATTTCTTTATTATCCATTTGGGACCCCATAAAGTATATATGTTCTGGATCCTTATAGATAGGGAAGCCATTTAAGCGTTGTCCGTCTGTCCGTGTTATGGTTGAAATCAACTTTCTGAAGCCCGCCGATATCGCATAGACCCGTAAGTGGTATCAAACTGTCGCGAAAAAATCGGTATAGAAATTCAGCACAATCGCCCGATAAATGACCGAGATATAAGCAAAAAGCAAGACTACCTCCTTTTTTTCAGTCTACAACAACAACAAAGAACATACTTTTGCATGTAATAATAAAAAAAAACAACAAAAAAAGAAAAAACAAAAATTTTATTAGTATTACTATTCATACATATAACAGGGTTGCCGTACAAGGTTTAATTTAAATATTTTTAAAATCGCTCCTACGGCTTTAAGGGTTCTCCTACAAATGTAAAATGTAAGACCGACCCAAATTATTTTATCCATCCAAACATTTTTGTGGAACATATTTACCCTCTATCTCCAACCCCTAACATGGTTGCCATACAAAATTTAAAAAAATAAGGTTAAAACCCATACAACTTCCCCGCAGTCGCCCCTAGAGAAAAAAAATGTATCACAAACCCCCATTAGTTTCTTTTCCCAAACGTATTTATATAACATACTTACCCTCTTTCTTCACGCCCTAAGAGGGTTGCCATAAAAAATATACAAAAATTATGCCAAAATGCCCACAACTTCTTCAGAGTTGGCCTTAGAGCAATAAAGTGTACGACCGACCGCTATTAGTTTCTTCTCCCAATCATATTCCTAGAACATACTTACCCCCTATCTCCACGCCCTAAGGGGGTTGCCATGCCAAATTTTTAAAAAGGATATGAAAATGCCCACAACTTCCTCAGAGTTGGCCTTAGAGCAAAAAAGTGTACGACCGGCCCCCATTAGTTTCCCCTCCAAAACATATTCCTAGAATATACTTACCCCTATCTCCATCCTCTTAGTGGGTTGCCATACAAAATTTGTAAAAATTAGGATAAAAACCCCCTACAACTTCCCCGTCATCCGTGGAGCGTTAAAAAATTATACCGACCACTATTTAAAAATTATAAAGATTTAATATTTCGAAAGGTCAATGTGAAGGATATATAAGATTCGGCATAGCCGAATATAGCGCTCTTACTTGTTTAATTATACCCTTCACATAGTGATAGGGTATATATCACTTTGTCATTCCGTTTGTAATTTCTTTATTATTCATTTGCGACCCCATAAAGTATATATATTCTGGATCCTTATAGATAGGGAAGTTGATATAGCCATGTCCGTCTGTCCGTCTGTCCGTCTGTCCGTCTGTCTGTCTGTCTGTCTGTCTGTCTGTCCGTCTGTCCGTCTGTTGAAATCAAGTTTCCGGAGTCAGATAAAAAGATACAGATCAGTAAATGGTGTCAAACGATTACAAATATCCCGCTAACAATCGCTATTTAAAATCAGCAAAATCGGTTCACTATTGACCGAGATATAAGCGAAAACCCAGAGTAACCCATTTTTTTTAGGACAAAATCCGTGCATATATCCCTATATATCTCAGTAAGTATAATCACTTTTGCCACAAAACTTGGCACGGATACTCCTAAAGAAGGGACCTAAATAATGGAAAAAGTTTTTTCCGATAGGACCAGGGAAAGGGGTATTTTTCCTACAATTGCACAAATTTATTGAAATATTTTATGCGCTATATCTCGGAAACTATAACAGATATCGAAATGAAATGTTCTACATAAAGTAATTGGGCAATAAGGGCTACGCCTTAAAGAAAAAATTTTTTGGGTGGGGGCAAAAAAAGGGGTAGCTCCCATACAAATTAACGATTTTTATGAAATATTCGAAACGCTATATCTCGGAAACTATAAAAGATATCGAAATGAAATGTTCTATAAAAAGTAATTGGGCAAGAATGCCTACGCTTTGAAGAAAAATTTTTTTGAGTGGGGGCAAAAAAAGGGGTAGCTCCCATACAAATCGACAATTATTATAAAATATTCGATACGCTATATCTCGGAAACTATAACAGATATCGAAATGAAATGTTCTACAAAAAGTAATTGGGCAGGAATGCCTACGCTTTAAAGAAAAATTTTTTTGAGTGGGGGCAAAAAAAGGGGTAGCTCCCATACAAATCGACAATTATTATAAAATATTCGAAACGCAATATCTCGGAAACTATAAAAGATATCGAAATGAAATGTTCTACAAAAAGTAATTGGGCAAGAATGCCTACGCTTTAAAGAAAAAATTTTTTTGAGTGGGGGCAAAAAAAGGGGTAGCTCCCATACAAATTAACAATTTTTATGAAATATTCGATACGCTATATCTCGGAAACTATAACAGATATCGAAATAAAATGTTCTACAAAAAATAATTGGGCGAGAATGCCTACTCTTTAAAGAAAAAAATTTTTGAGTGGGGGCAAAAAAAGGGGTAGCTCCCATACAAATCAACAATTATTATAAAATATTCGATACGCTATATCTCGGAAACTATAACAGATATCGAAATCAAATGTTCTACAAAAAGTAATTGGGCAATAAGGCCTACGCTTTAAAGAAAAAATTTTTTGAGTGGGGGCAAAAAAAGGGGTAGCTCCCATACATATTAACAATTTTTGTTAAATTTTCGATATGCTATATCTTGGAAACTATAACAGATATCGAAATCAAATGTTCTACAAAAAGTGATTGGACATCAAGGGCTACGCTCTGAAGAAAAACATTTTCGGATGGGGGGGAAGAAGGGGTAGCTCCCATACAAATTAACAATTTTTATAAGATTTTCGATACGCTACTTCTGGAAAACTATTACAGCTATCGACTTCGAATATTCTACAAAAAGTAATAATCAAATGATCCATACATTTTGGAGAAAAAGTTGGAGAAGAGCAGGGAGACTAGAACATTTAATAAGTTTTATTAACCTTTAAATATGAATAATGTCGAAAACTTTTAAAACTCTTGACCTCAAACTTTCCTCATCTATTTATATTATTCATACGAACGTTAAAATTTTGTAAAGTTTTCTATGGGCTTAAAAGGCACACAAGGTATTTTTATTATATTATTTGCAGTACAAAATTACTCGGCTGGGTATATTTAAAGACCAATGTGAAGGGTATATAAGATTCGGCACAGCCGAATATAGCGCTCTTACTTGTTTTTACTTAAGTTCATATTTTAATATTTTTTTTCTTGGAAGAAAATAATAAGTTCCATTAATACTGAAAAAAAACTTTATTTAAAAAATCAATTTTTTTTACCGATAATAGTCGAGTAAAATGTTATTTCGCAACCAGCTACGGACTTAAATCATCAGCACTCTTTGAACAATAGTAGTTTTTTTGGAGGTAATCATTAGCTATTTAAATAACATGTTAACCAGAAAGGCAAACGGAAATTTTAATTTAAGTCCAAGAAAAAATACAAAGCATTTGCATATTCTGTTCTGTGTAAAATTTAAAATTTTTTTTATTAAACATAAACATAAAAATAAAATCTGTTTATTTTAAAAAAAAAAGTTGTTTTAGCAGCATAAGAAATCTAATAAAATATCAAACCTCTAAAATAGCCTGACATAGCTTTACTTTTACCAGTTACAAAATCACTTCTGAATATAATTTTTTTCACGTAAAAAGTTTTAATATTTCTGAAACAAATTTTTCCCATAAATATTCATATTGATATTGCAAATACAATGACAAATCCTTTTGACTGGCATTTCACTTCTTTGACAAGTAAAGGGGCCAGAAAATAAACTAAAATCTTTATAACTGCAAGGCAAACTAAAATAAGAAAAAAATAAAATTTATGCATAAAACAAATAATGTCGGGATTAAAAAAAAAATTAGGCAAACATGACAAAAAAACTGCAAAAAAATTTCCATAAAGAATGAGCATCCTTGCAGGTATAAAAAACTAAACCAAAATTTTTATAAGAGAAACTAAAAATATAATAAAATTAAAAAACGAAAATAAATAAATAAACGAAATGTTCAAAGTGAATTAACGCCTGAACAACAGAAAAATCTTTAAAAAAATTTTTTTTTAAGCAATTTATTTGTTTCTGCTCGTTATTTTTGGTAGAAGGCCAAACAAACAAAAAAATTTAGTGACAAAAAACAACTAAATAGCATTAGTAGTGGCAACAGCAACAACAACATCATCAGCAGTTGCTTGTTAGTTGGCAGCCAAATATATTCTGCAAGCAGGATGTAAACTCATACACTTGTATGCTTAAAAAAATACACAAAATGTGCATTAAGTTTTAATACTATTAAAAAAATAAACATATTTAAACTAAAAAAAAATAAACAAATAAATAAGATCCTGTAAAGAAGTTCTCAGGCTTTAAAAAAACAGAAAAACAAGAAGCGTAAACAAACAAAAACATTAAAACAAATAAGCGTAAGGAGTAAACAATATTACAAGGAACAAAGACTACAATTGGAATTCCCTTCTGTTTCTTTATTTTGCAAGAAATATAAGAAAATAATGAATGAGAATCTTACAATAGTTTTTAAGACATTCCAAGTTTGGTTTGGTTGAATTTGTATGTTTGTGTTTGCACTGACATTTGCCATTAATTTCATACTTGAGTAGTTACAAGGAATTTCAAAATTTCTGTAAAAGTCTTTGGGATCAAGAAAAATTATCACGAACAAAGTTCAAAAGCTTTATTATGTCGTAAAGCCAATTAAAATGTTTAAACACAAAGCTTTAAAAGCCATTTTATTTTTAGGAATTTTAATTAAGGATATGATTGAAGTCGACAATCAATATAAAGAATAGAAAAAGGATTTCTTAAGGATAATAAAAACACAGGTTGTCAATAGCAGTATTATTTAGGGAAAATCTAATTTTTTGAGGAAAAATTCTACTTTAAAAAACTTTTTTAACAACTTTAAGCAACAGTCTGTGAGACCAAATTCTTCGGAACATTAAGGCCCGACGATGAACTTTGATGAAATTGCACACCACACTATGATGCAAAAAGTATGCAATTTCATCTAATGGAGTATCTGTGGGCTGAAATTACTTCAATTACTACAGACGCTTAGGGTTTTACGTGACACCTATCCTGCGGGTAATAATTCACTTGGTGTAAACAAAGCGTCCACCAGCGACCCAGAATGGCTTACCAAACCACCCAGGCTGCAATTCTCTGCCATGACTCTGTGCAAGCCATAACATACCCCTTGCTGAGGAGTTGGGCTATCTAAACCCAAGTTGCATCTCTAGTTTTGGTCTCGCTTTTTCCAATCAAAACATATCCGCGCCGACAAGACACATCTCCACACGCTTGTGAAACAGCACCCAGCCTTAAGCAAGAAAGATTATGATTTTCATGTCCCTCCCAACAAATGCGAAACCCAGCTCTGTTTGAAGGACCTTTTCTCATTTAGACAAATCAAATTTCCCACTTTTATCAACGCTTCATAATCTTCTCACCGGCAGTCAGGACCGAGTCATGCACATGCTTCGACATGCCAATGCCGGACTTCTCATTTATTTGCTACTACTTTGACGGGATCTTATTTTAGATCCTAGGGTCCCCAGCCGTAGCCAGTTTTCCTATTCAGCTACTTCCAAACACACTTACACCTTTTCAACTAAAAGCCTACTTCATCAGTTGCTCATGTACCTGGGTAGACCCGTCAAAACTAGAGACTCTACCTTGTGACCATTAAGTTCATATAAGACCGCTTACGCAATCACTCTGGGGCCCTCACAGGACCGACCCCAGCATATCAACTTTCGTTCTCAGTTGCCCCACCTGGGGATATCCACAGCCACCACGTGAACTCCCGAGGGAGACCTCACCATTAATTAGTTCATGTAGTAGTAAGCACATGGGGCCAACTGATTCCCGTAGTACCAGATTGGACTCTGGTCAGCCTCAGAAATCTACTTCCATATAATTCCTCCCGATTTCTATTTTACAGATAAGGTATTGGTACCCTTAAAACCTTGTATTTCTGTGCCACTTATTGGTGATGTTCATGCCACAGCGACAACAAGGACAACCTGCCTCAAGCCAGACCAGTAAGTTAATAACCACTGATCCCTTTTAGCCCTAAACAGATTGTCTTCAATTTAGCCATGTCTGTTAGCCTTCCAGTAAACTGAAAGTTACCCGGTTGATACCACGAGGAGGTAGACTTAGGCACTTGCGCTGATGGAAGGTTGCCCAAGTGACCTCCTCTTACATCATATAACTTATCAAACACTCCAATTACTACCATTTTGTTTGTCAGAATTGCCGTTTAGATCAAAATATACTTCGTCAGACCCAAAACTGCAGTTGAAGATATTTTCATCCTCTTGAGGAGTTTAAATGATTTTTCAAATTTCAAGCGAATCGGGAAGTCTGTTGTCTTCGGTTTGCTTGCTTATTGAATCTTATTTAGAAATAAGTTTAAATCTTTTTTGAAAATTGTCTGCAGCGACTGTCGGTTGACCTTTATTCGAGCAGATAAGCTCCTTGTTGAAACTCTAGGATCGGATTGTATGGCAGCAAGGATTTTAATGATAAGGCCTTCTTGCGATTGTGCCACTTTCAGCAAAATTATTCAAGAATCTCATAGTTCATGTGCTAGGATGAGTGCCGCCAAACGTGCGCCTTAATTCTCTTTGGACGGAAACTATGGACTATAAAGCGTGAAAGTGGCGCACTATCCAGATTCTTGTTTCGTTGTCTCAATTCTCCATAAAAAAACGAAACAGGTTGGTTACACCGAAAAAAGTTATTACGTTTTTTTGGAAAAGCTTTCATCAGTCACCCTGTATATATAAGAAAAAAAAATTGTTTTAGTTAGCGAAATAGGCTGATTATCGCTAATAGAAAACATGGTGTATGCGGATGGAGACACAGAACATGCGGTCTCGAAAGTATCATTTAGATGGAAATAAGCATTCTGATTGACTCTTACACAGCGGAACCCTTTTTCGAAAGGATTATCTCCGTTATATTCTCCATTGGTAGGGGCAGATGAAATTACTTTTCGGGAACTGTCCATCTACGGAGATATACAGATAGGTCTAAGGGGCGAACTGGTGCTGCAACGGGCATATTAGTTGCTCAAACAGGAGTCTAGACAGGCCAAACATAGGTAGCAGGGCTGCGGTGCTACAAAATATTTCTCAGAGTTATTTGGCCATTCAATAATTAAATATTGAAGTTTAAAAAAAAATAATTTTTGCTGTTTTCTCTCCTAATCTCTGCAGCATCATTAATTACATTTACACCCTATTTCTAAAAAATTTTATTAAGGAACCCCTGTAAACATTTAAGATTATCTATTCAGGGTGCTTTTGTATTTCCGTTTAATTTTTCTTTCCTTTAAAGCTCTCTAACGACAATATCACAAGACCCCAATGCGTGTGTTTCCTTGTGTTCTGACTGCTAAGGAAACGAAAATGTTTTGCACTTTGTGCAACAATTTTGTTGGCAAAATAAAGAAAACCAAAACAGATGAGGAAGTGGCTAGAAAAGAAAACAAAAACAAGGAAGTTGGCAGAAAAATGCATGGGACGTTTATTTTATATTTTATTTTCTATTGGAATTAACGGAAGTGCACAAAAGCGGATAAGTGGCAACGTTCAGCCAACGAACAAAAACATAATGTTTGTTTATTTGTATTTATAGAAATTACAACGCGAACAACAAACTGGATTGACAGAAAGATACACAGACAGACAACACAACAAATAACATTTGCCTTTAGGTGATGCATGGGAGCATATAGTGGCAGGCAATGTTATGGTAAAAATATTCCAAGTTTTACTTTTTAAACACTTGAGCAAAAAGAAAAAAACTGTATCCAAAGTAATGTGACACAAATTTTCGTAATGTTTGTTACTATTTTTGAGATATCAGCAGCTGCTGGTACATTTACAGCTGCAACTTACATATTTAATAAAAACTATAACAACAATTATACTTCAGTGATTCTTCCAGGCAGGGCAAAGTAACTTTTTAAAGCAAACAAGTTTGTGGAAAAATGAGAACAATAGTTTTTTGTTAAACCAAAGAGAAAAAAACAAATAAAAGCACTTAAACAAATTCGGTAATTGTTTAACAAATTTGCAGCTGTAGATATCCAAAGGCAAGGTTTAAATAATGGGTTGGAGATACCAGGCAGCTTGTTCAAAGTATTCGATCTATTAAAGGACACGGGTTTTAACCGTCTTAATATTCTTTTTGTAGTCATTGTTACCACAGATTTAACACTATGAAAAATTTTGTCCTTCTGTCTTAATGTCTTTTCTTTCTTTCTGATTTAATACCTGGTTAGTATTCTTTAAAAACTAATCTTTTCCTTAAAACAGGAATCTAACAGATAAGTTTGAACTTGAATGTCTTTCACAAAAGGCGAAATGATGTCGATCTTATATGCTATTTCACTGCTACGTAACTGGAAGTGTCCTTAGAGTCTGCACTGGAAGATGGGCGGGGTAGAGAATGTACCTGTCCAAGAAGGTTTTTGATCTAATGGACTTCAGAGGTGTTAAAAAAAAGCGTAGCTTCTGTGAGACTATTGAAGGGGGAACAAGAAAAAAAAGGGAGGAAAGTTATATCCTACGTAGGCGATCGGAGGCATATTTTAATCTACCTTGACTGATCTAATACAGGGGCACGTAAAGAATACTGTCACTCTGGTTAAAATCTAATGGAATTGGTGTGTTTGATCTGGTGAGAAATTTTCTAAAGGGTTGCTACTGGAGGCAGTTAAACAAGCTTCAAAGAAGGCTTTCAGGTTTTATAACGGGAGCCCTGGATACGGTACTAAAGCATCTGCCCTTGGAACTTCTTATGCTTATAATGCAGAGAGGATTTTTAGAATTTTTTTCATGTTTTCCTTTTAGGTTAAGTATAAAACACACAGACATACTCGCAAGGAGCTGATCCATGCAACAGTTGAGAGTTACAAACGTATGATGCCAGTTTATGCATCTAATTAGAATCTGTATCAAATTCCTTATTTCGGAATATAATGTGTGCAAAAAAGCAAGAAGAAAGTGAAGTTGAAGCTGACCAACGATAATCATAAAGTGAAGTGTAGACCGGTAGTCGAATATCTTATGTAAGCTGTGATGGACAGCAGACTTTAATTTAAGCTACACATCAACGACGAATGCGAAAGACCTTTAATTATACGGTTGGAGATTTTACAATACTCTACGCTATTCACACAGGGATAGCATACAGGCCATGAAGAAGAATATAAAAAGAAAAGTGTTCTCGGTACATAGGCTACATGTGCTCAAGATAATAAGCGCTTTTAGGGCAATATTGGACGACTCGGCTTACGTTATAGCAGTAATGATTCTAACAAATGTATAAACAGGGCCATGGCTCACTTAGATAATACCTTTAGAGCCTTTAATAGCCTGCAAAGAGAGAAAACAGGAAGCACATTGTGTTCTTTGTTGTCTTAAATACATCAAGTGGATTGGCAAAATTACGAATCCATAAGTTTTTTTATGATCTGGCTAAGACTGTGAGAAACAAAGATATCCTAAGGGGACTTTGTTTCCAAATAATTAAGGATCTTGGACAACTAGAAGAAGACAGATGATTTGACAAGAAGAACGCATTAGTTCCAATGGTCTCCGCTAAGTGGTAACAAGCAGTTGTTCCACTAGGATGTCTGTTGATGATATCGAGAGAGTGTAGTTTAGTAAGTATGCATCAGGATCGAATTAGCTTGTGGTGCGCGTTATTAGTGTTTATGACTTTTCCTTAGTAACGACTCGATATCAAGCAAACAGATACACACACACGCAAACTCACACACACGCACACACAATTTTAAATGAAAACATACTTTAAGGCGCAATAAATGTGATAAAATTCAAAGCAAATAGATATGTAACCGCTAATAAATTTAATTAAATTTGAATAAATTATTAAATATTGTCTTAAAAAACTCTAAATATGCACACCTGCATACCTACATGCATACATTCACATATGTTAACAAATATCTATATGACGCATTCCACTGTGCTAATAAGTACGTACGATGTAATAGACATATCGAATGTATATTAAGTTAAGAGATGTGTTATATGGGCAGTTCCATTGTGATGGGTGTGACCATTTTTTTGTTGCATCTTAAGCCCCTGAATTTTTTACTAAATAAAATGCTTATGACGATTCCCAAGAATGATAAGTTGGCCACTGGAACACTATGGCGGCGGATGCAAGTTTACAACTGCTAACCTTTAAGAATTTTAATTTAAAAATCCTGTTTAAGGTGTTTTAGATTTTCGAAAAATAATTCCTTCTGATTTTGATTTAAATAAAAAAAGGTACACCATTACAGGTAATGTAAAGAACACAGCTGATAACAATTTCGTCTTAATAAAATGTGGAAGAGAATGTCAGATTTATTAGCTTTGTTTGAAATTAAAAATTTGTTTAACAATCACTTTATTAATCACAAAACAAAATGCAGAGGGCAAATTTTTTTAATATAATTTTACTCTACCTGTGTAAATGTACCCATAAATAAACAAATAAACAATTGTAACAATATTTTAAAATTTTTTTATTTTCATTTAAATTAAATTGGGTTAAAAAACATGGACAAAGGCTAAGACATTGAAACCACATATAAATATACCCTTGTTTGTTTGACATTTTGCAAGGAAGGCCCCATACAGGTACTTAATACATATTGAAATAACAATATACGTTAAAATATAGATACATACATCTACAACATACGTACGAGTACCTACATACTTAACTATCTTTAAGGTATTTACAAAGACCATTAAATAAATTAATTTTCTCTTTGGCAAATGCTAGTGAAGAGAAATTAAATAAATATAAAAATGAAATTTAACATGAATGCAAAAAAAGTTTTTTTCTCAGAGTTGTTAATGTTTACATTTTATGCTTTTGACGCATCCTGCTTAAACAAAGCTAAAAATAAAATAAAAATACAAATGCTTAGACTTGAATACGGCACAAACACATAAATAAGTTGTTTTCTTTTTCTTATTTTTCTTGTTTTTGCCAACCTAATACCAAATGTAATCAAGTCTAAAGGTTTTCTGTGTGTGTTCTTTCTTTTATTGCTTGTTCTTGGTGTGTTTGTGTTTAAAACAGGCAGCAACCATTTTAATGTTGAGAATTCTTTATAATGACTATTTTATCTTTAATCTTCCACCTGGTACAGGAATTATAAAAACAACAATAGCACAAAGAGATTACAAACACTGAAGAAATGAAGCAAATGGGAAAAAAACTGCATGTTTTTGTCATTTTTTCAATTAATTTTATATTTACGCAAACATAAACACATGCACTCACTATTCCCTGTTTAATCTTAACAACCAACAACTACAACTATAAATTATACAACTACTTTAGAAGCAAAGACGATGATAATAATTACAAGAGCAACAACAACATTTGGTAAAAGTAAACAAGAAAAAAACCTCAAGTCATACTCGTAATTGTAGCATCCGTTAGTTTTCTTTATTTAATTCCCTTTAAGACTCTTATACACTCTCTCGCTCTCTTTCCTTTCATATTAAGAATTGCCATTATTATAACGGTGAATAAATGTGCGTGGGTATGTGTGTGAGTATATTTAGAAATACACGGTACAACCAAACTCATGTGCAACTTATAAGAAATTTTATTTTATTTAAACATAAAAAATATTTCTTTCTATTATATTTTTATTATTTTTTGTGTAGAGGGCAGGTTGTTATATCTTGTAATAAGCAAAATATTACGTTGGCGTTACAGTTAAAGCAATTTATAATATTTATTTGTAACGACAAATCCAGCACAAATACGTTATACTTAATGCACTTTGAACGTATGCGAATGCCTTTTATATTTATAAAATAACATAAGCTGAGCTTGATCAGTACAGAAGAATTTAGATTATAGGACGCACATTTGTCGGCATTTCTTGCATACAAATTGTGGGTATTAACCCTTATAACGAAGTGTGGAGACTATTTTTAATTATTTTGTATTATGCCTACTTCTATTTTTTTTCAACTAAGAACCTCTATTTTATGCAGAGGTGTCCCAAATCACCCTTTTAGAGGATACCCTTAGTTTTGCAAATGGCAACCAATGTCAAATCTGTTTTGACATTTGTGAGTTAGAATAGAGAATGAAAAAGCCATGGACCGATACATTTCGCAAGAACGTGGAATAATCGTGTCTATTTTTTGCGTCGATTCCCCAGCTTTCGGCACTGACTGCGCAAACACTGAGCCGTTTGGCCATCAACCTTGAAAAGTGTGGGACCACACAAGATGCTGCCAAAAGTGGCCGGCCCCGAAATGCCCATTCTGCCGAGGATATCGCCGCTGTTGGCGAGGATGTCAAGCTGTCGCCAGAAACACCGACCATATGACGTGCCTCGCAATTAGTTATCAGCCGGTCGTCCCCAAGGGCGAATTTTGGGCAAGGACCTGCGCATGTTCCCGTACAAAATCCAATTCGTGCACCGGCTGCTGCCTGTGGCCGCCAAACGCGTGTAGCCTACGCCCAAGCACTCTTCAATCTCGAGGCCGAAGGAAAAAATTTTTCGACCAAAATCATAATGAGCGCTGAGGCTCTTTTTTACCTCAGCGGGTACTTGAACAAGCAAAACTATCGCTTCTTGGGCACCAAAAATCCACAAGGGATGCCCAAGGAGCTATAACACCGCTCAAAGTGACTGCAAGGTACGCTGTTCACGCTTGAGGAGTTATCAGGCCATTTTTTTCGAGAACGCAGTTGATAAAATGACAAAATTGGAAGGTGCGCGCTATAGGGCAATTGAATGAGTTTCGAGTGGAGGACATGTGGTTAAAACAGGACGGAGCAACGGCAAAAACTGCGTGAGCCACAAGTGATATTCTTAAGGGGGCATTACTGTGTCGCCTCATCTCTCGTTTTGGCGATTTACAATTCCAGACTTTTTTTGTGGGAGTTTTTTAAGTCCCGTGTCTACGTGAACAGGCGTGAGACCTTTGAAGCCCTCAAGGACAACATTCGACGCGGATACAAGAATCTATCGCCCGGGGTTCCCGCCGAAGTGATGAAAAATGCCATCAAACGACCCGTACTGCAACTAATTTTGATGTCGCCTATTTGGCCGATATCACTTTCTCGACCTGACTTTTAAATTTCAAAACGCGCATTAAAAAAAAATAATATCTTTTAGTTTTATTTATTTTCCCTTTGAAAACAGAAATGTACATAATTTATAAATCTACTTACGAATATCTTTAATGTTTATTACAATACGACATTCTTATGTATAAAGTGAAAACCAGAGATCAGGTTTGAGTCGTTTTCTCGCATTTCAAACTGAATCATAAAGTTTCAATATAAGTGCGTATAAGTTATTGAAATTTAACAGAGCTAACGTACGCATACTCTCAACCATGTTGGTTTATAAATTCAGCTCACAAAGAACAAAAGTACTACGTCGTACCCAAACTACCACTGTCCCATATTTTTTGATTTGCAAAAGTACCCACGTTGATTCATTTTTTAAAAATTTCACCTCTGTGTTCCAAAAATTGCACACCTGAAGGAACACCTACACGTTCTTTGCAAATTATTATTAATCATACGTCCACTTGTTCTTTATTAAATATTAATCATACGTCTGTGCATTTTGTTTTAACGATAATAAAGGTATTTCATTTAAAGATATTTATGGTCAACAAATTTAATGTTTAATTTATTAAAACAGAAAAGCTAAATATGTTTTTTTTGTTTTCTGTAAATAAAAACATTTTCTGGCCAGCTTAATGAAAAATTGCGTTTATTTCATTAACAACAAAAAACATTTATTTATATTTAGTTTAAATGTTAAACAAAAAATACACAAAGTAAAGAAAAAAAAAACAAATTCCCTAGCCACTAAATAAAAGCAATATTGATTTAAAATGAAATACCAATCAGATCACAAAGCAAACAATTAAATTCACGAATACCACATGCCGCATGCTCATGCTACATGTGAGTCAGTGTTTGTGTGTAACTATGTGTGTGTGCGTTTCTTTGTGTGGTTTTTGTCATACCACTACAATTAAAAATAAAATATATTATTTGAGTTTTGTTTTTACTTTATTTTTAGCTAAAATTCTTTATCCATATCAATCACAGTTTGTAGTAGATATAATAAATAAAACAAAAACGTTAATTAAATGCATTAAACACAAAATCTATTGCTAAACAATTAGAAAAATAGAGATGAAATTACACAAAACCGTTTTTAGCTTTTAAAACTAAAAAAAAATTAATAGAAAACTGCACTATGAGAAAATGTAAGGGCAGGATTTTTGCAGCTCTTTTTAATGGGATACGCTAAGCCGCAACAAAGATCCGGTCATTTTTTAAAATTATCTTACAGCGCCAGCATATAATAACACCATCAAACCTATATTATTAATTGTATAATATTTTTTTTCTCTTAACGCTTTTTGCATAATGAGAATCAAAACTGGCCAATTATTATATTGTAATTGCGTTAATTTTCCGGCAAAATGGTTGTCCACCAATTCGAAATTAATTTGTGATGAAGCTCATGAAAGAGAAAACCATCTTTTTGGTGTTTCCCCTTTCAAACGTCTGGCTATGAAAAATTATTTACAATTTTGTTGGCCTGGAAACTTGTTACCATTCACTTTCTTAACACTTTGCCATGCTTCAAAACCAGATTATCTTTAGGAAGTTTTAAGCTTCTAATGTAAAAAAATCAAGAGCATTTATATAATTAAGCTTTCACTTTTAAATTTGTCTTTTTCCACTTTTTTATGCACTCATATGTACAGATGGGTCAACGATAAAAGCTGGTACTGAAGTGGGTATTTCAGGAAATTACTTAAAATCGAATGGTCAGTAGTGCAAGCAGCTAACAGGACGAGACAGGAAGGAGATGCAAGTGAGGAAAACACGATCATCTATGTGACTAAAAGCAATGAGCTTCAGTTAAGTGGGTTCGAGGACAGTCAGGGAGTGCAGGTGATAACTGTTAGGATGCGAAATTATTGGACTATGCTCTGAGATAGCTGAAAATTAGTTTTGAACTTTTTAAAACAGTAGAAAAATAATAGTTCAATGAAAACAAAATACTATGAATGAGAATCATAAGAGGATTAGAAGCAAGAAGGCAGGGTTCTATTTAGTCTAAAGAACTTTAAATCTCAATAAAAAACTATTTTACACATGGCCCCCGATATTACTGTTGAATTCTATGACGTATTCTAGCCAGCAAGTTGAAACTTCCCAGAAGCGCTTCTCCTAATACTTTACATTCAAATTAGAGTCTTGGACAGAGGCAAACAATATGTTTTTCAGTCACTATTTTCTTTATTTATTCATACAACCTAGAAATGTTTGTAGCTTTCTTATCTCTTCTCTTCTGGTCATAAATCTTATATTGCTAAGACTCATGCGAGGCTTAGTTATATTCCTTAGATTATCTCTGCTGCTATTAGGAAGAACTCTTAATCAGTTTTGTCACTACAGGTAGGTCCTACCTAGGCCCCGGTATGTTAATTACCTTGGGTATGCCCCCATTATGGAGATTTGATGGTAGAATTGAACCACAGTTTTAAGGTTAAGTTAGGCTAGGCAGGCCGTTTGGTGTCGAAATCTCTATTGAAAGTAGCACCATTGAGTCAAATCAAGATCCTCTTTTTTTAGATTAAAAGAGGCCTAATCAAGCTGCAATGAATTTAAAATAATATATACCGATTAGATTTTACATTTGCATTATTTTAAATTAAAAACAAAACCTTTGGAAACACAACCGCCCTATGTTTTTGTCTATTTTTTTGATTATTTCAAGTTAATTTTGTGTTTGCAGTGAATGTTAAAATATTTTGACTTTACAAAAAACAGGTTCTATATCAGTTAATTTTCATATGAAAAGTGCCACGCCCACTAAATAGGTTACGCCCATTTTTAGCGGGAAACCCAGTCATATCAAGACATTTTTTCACACAAATTTATATGCTTAAAAGTGTTTTTAAAAAAGAATTTTTCCTTTCTTGCATTAAATTTGTCATTGGTACCACTGTGCAATGTTGGCGATTGTGACTTCAATAAAATGCTTGCATATGCCAATGAACTTAAATGGCTCACAGGTAGCACATAAAACTTTTTTACTTTTTTTTGATTCTCACCCTTTTTTCTACACTATTTACTTATTTAGTTTCCAAAATTTTGAGCCCTTTTCCTTTAGCAGTATAACCAAACTAGCTGCTTGATAAACTAGTTTAATTCCTTAGTTAGCCTAGATCGTAACGATGCAAGTATATTTGGAAGCCCACAAAAAGGGTAAAAGAGTTTCACCTCGTGGTATTACATATCACATATTCCCCTTATAGTAACATAATATATCACGAAAGTTGTCACTCCGGTACCCAGCATATAACTAATCCAACCCCTTGGCACTGCATCAACATGTTACTGGCTGTTATTTAGTGATCTATGAAGTCGTAGCAATAAGCTGAAGCATACGACTTGTTATTGAAAAGTTCCTTTTTATGAAGGTTCTATATATCTTCATATATTTATGTCTGTTTAAACTGCCCTTCCTTTGATGTAGGTATGTTGTTTATCTCCCAGCCTATCATATGATGGTCCGCTTTTATACATGTCATCCACTCTATGCTCAATGGTTTTGAGCAGGAAGGCTACAAGTTTTAAAACACTTTGGAGCTCCTGTTGCCGAGTTTGGGTTTTATTACCATCTCGGAATTTTGAAACTTATTAGGGGTCACTGAAAAGGTAAAGGAGGCATTTGAAATCATGACCATTTTAATTCTGGAGGAGAGCCATAAGAATTCCATGCAGCAGTGCTCCATTGTAACATCATTTTCTATTTTTTCTAATTTATTTAAAGGTCCTAATATGTTGGTAAGGATATGGGTATTTACAAGGAATTTTTTGTACTCGTATTTTAACCATATTTTCTCTCCTGGCTTATGTCTGATAGAGTCTGCATAAAAATTTCTCAATCATCAATACTTAACTACAGCTCAGAAAAGCCTTAAGAAGCTGCACTCATTATCTTATTATATTTCTCACATAGTTGCAAGGGTGTAAATCAATACTTTTGAGCCCAGCAAATCCATATAAAAATATAATTTACAATTTAGTACTAAACAATTTTTTAGTGCTTAAAAATTTAACTCCATCTTTTTATTTTTTTTGTAATTGTAACTGAAGTGGTTGATTTTGTTGTTCTATTTGCGATGACATGAACAATATAAAGTGACAGCATATTTTAAGCATCAAAATGAAAAAGTATATGTTTCTATAAAAAAATTGTATAAAAATTTAATAACAAAAACAACAACAGCTTACTTATCATATGTATGTGTGTATGAAGAAAAAAAAAAATAATAATAAAAATAGAAACATTTTTAAAAAATGTGGAGTTTTGTTGTTGTTTTCATTTTTATCAAAAATTAAAATTTACTTGAATATAGAAATTTTTATTTCATTTGTATGCATATGAACATACATATACATACACATACAAACCTATACATATAAAAAAGATACAGTCAGTCATACTGACATATGCATAAATAAACTCACCCACATACGAGGTATATGTGTTTGTGAAGTTTTTATATAAAAAAAATCTATAAAAAATATAACAAAAAACCTCAGATTTTTATTTTGTAACCAAATGAAAAGATACTGACACTAACGTTTTGATGACAGCTACAGGGTGTTGCTCCAGTGAATGAAGATTGATTTCGACAGTTAAAATTTTGTTTTATAAGAAAAAAATTGGAATCAGTTCATTCAGTATATTTTTTTGTCCCTTAATATACGAAAAAACGTAATAGATTTATTAACTTTGTCAAGAAATAACTATGCGGCATATGGAAAATCTTCTGGAAAAACACCATCTCTAACTGATGGCTCTGTAATGTAATATTTTTCATTAAAATTCCTTAACAAAAGCATATATGGCCATGGATCGGTAATCAGATACGCAGAACATACTTCGTTAAAAATTTAAATGCCATCCTTAAAGGGAGCCGAAGGGAAGGGTGCCTAAGCCAACCTTCACAACTTTAGGTAGGTACTCCAGCAGCTGAAGTTGATAAATCTTACAGCGAGCTGAAGATATTAGCGATGGAGAAAACCGAATGATACAACTTTATTTAGGCCTGAGGCGTGACAATCTGCCTTCTTGCAGTGGCGAGGGCCGCGGAATTTTATTGGGGAGGAAGTGGATAGAAGAGATGTAATAATCTGCGTTGATAGTCAGCGTGCGCCTAAGGCTCTAGAGAGACATTATGTCAGGTCCTGACTTGTGAACGGCTGTAAACGTGCTCTCAGGGCAATCATGGCGCAGGCTTAGGCTCCAGACCATCTTGACGTTTTCATCGACGAGACTACCGACGAACTTACTTAGTTGTGAGCCGGTGAGGCCACCATTGGATTTCTATTATGAGCTGAAAAAGATTTGGGTAATGGACAAGGTGGGCCAAATATGAAGGGATGGGATTGATTGCGGGATCTCCAGACTTCTTTGACATAGGCTGGGCAGGATGGACACTGACCTACTGCTCAAGGGGTGCAGGGGTATCTGAAGTGCATATTGGGACTCCCAAAGGGTACTGCGATATGAGACGTACAGGTACTCTCCAGATTTCTGTAGGTTGTGCTGGGATGTGAAGAGCATAGAGACGGTAGAACACCTTGTTTCCAGTGCGCTAGGCTGCAGATCTGCCGAAATAGATGGTTTGGAGGGAGCTTCTTAGATGCGCTTTGTAAGGTCTCTGGCTGTGAGCTGGGGAACATCATAGAATTTATCAAAGGGTTTGAGTGGCTGGGTAGATAAGGGGTTAAGCTCCTACGATTAATGACTTCTTTTGACTTCTTACGGAAAGCATTCTTGCTCTCTTTTCTCATTTCTGTATCACTCTACCTTGTCTTGTCTTTCCTATTTCTCTTTTCGACCCTTCCGAAGGGTTGTAGAATGCGCCTAAGGGCCTTTTGGGTGGAGGTTGCGAGTTGTACTCGCCACTACCCTTCGTAAGCTAAGCTAACCTAACCTGGTCTTAACTTCCTCTGAGCAAAATGCAAATAAAAGATTATTTTTTTAGGGAAAGAAGACATTTATTTCTTAGGTGAGGCTTAAGGGATCTTAATTAGCTCCATACTTGCTTTTAAATTTAAACAATTTTAGATTTTTAATAAATTCAGTCTTCCAATACTTTAATACAAGTCCTTTAAACTCGTCTAAACAACCAATAATATATAGAAACCCTAATAAGCATTGTAAAACAACAATACTTTCTGTTCTCACTATGCACGGAAGCGAATGCATGAAGTTGTGCGAACATACATTCTAATATATGCTGTATGTACAGCACACACACACACATACATACATGCATATGTGAATACAATTTATATTAAACAATAAAACTAAGCCAATATGCTCAAACTACACACACGCACACATAAATGCTTTATAACTGTATCATTTAAACGCAGTGTAACACCCGTTTACCCATATTAATATAAACAAACAGATGTGTGTGTGTGTGTACGTACATACTTATGTGTAAAATAATAGCTTGTTTTCGTTAAATCTTTTTTTTTATTTTTGAGTGACTGTTCGTTTTTGTTTTTCAATATTTTTAGATGTTACTCTGGCAGATTTTTTATAAAAAACATATGCGGATGGGGAAACCATAAAAAATCAAAACAAGAAAAAAAAACACTTGACTGAAATAAATTGAAAGAGAAAAAAACAAAATAAAAAAAATAATATTAATAAATTGATTGATTTACCAAAACAGGCATATTACAATATATCAGATGTTACACTTAAACGGTGTGTAATTGTAGTTACATGTGTTTGTGTGTGGCTGTGGCTATGTTGGTGGTGGCTGTGTGTATATGAGGGGTTAAGGTTACAAAAGTATAAATAACAAAATCACAGATTGTGATAGAGAAAAAGAAAATGTCAAAAACACCATAAAGAAATGTGGCGTAACAAAATTAAAAATTGAAAAGGCAATAAAAAGCTAATATTTATTAAACATATAGAGTTAGATGGAAACATAAACTATTAGATAAGAAGCAAAAAAACAAAAAACAATATGAATAAAAAAATTAAATTTATGACATTTTTTTACGTAGGTAACGGCAGTTGGAAAAATCAAACCCTTTAATATTTTAATTTAAGTTTTAAGAATTGTTTTTTAAAGCCACGGAAAACGGCCCAAAATAGGGAAAATCACTATTTTCTTTAAAAAAATGATGAATTTACAAACGTTTATAAGAAAGAAAACCAAAATGATCAAAATATAAATAAACTGTTTCATATATAATTTTTATTTATTTCTCATAAACTTAAATTTGTTAAAAATTGAATAATCGGCTCTTCTTTTTTAAGGTTTTAGTAAAAATGTCACACCCGTCACATTTTCTTAAAAGGGGTTTCCTCAGAAAAAAATAGTTTAATGTGGAAATAATGTATCAAAAACGGTTAAAAACACTTTAAAACCCCATATAATTTCAAAGAAATAAGTCGCGTCAAAACTCTTTAAAATGCAAATTTGTAATGTCACACCCGTCATAATATTGAACTTATCATTTGGAGCGAGAATAATGTTTTTTAAGAGTCTACTTACTATTAAATGCTTAAAAGCATATCATCCATGGATAACAAAGTAATTTTGTAAAACAAAATTTTTAATTGTTTGAATTATAAGGAAAATTGTGAGTAAAATGGTCACTCCCGTCACAATAGAATTGCCATTTTATAAAATATTTATAATTTAAATTTTTCTAAAAATTAAGTTTTAAAAATATAAAAGTAAAATATAAAAGTAAGAGTCGATTGTCATGCTCTTCAGCAATGCTTTCTTCAAATAAATTTTTAGGTAATCAGGGTCCAAATTGTCGTATTCGATTCCAATCGAAATTTTACTTGATCGATCCAATTGTCAATGCTTTTAATATAGAAATTTTAACAAGAACTTTGTAATTTTGCTTCCAATCAAATGCAACGATTGGGCCCAAGTTCTGTAACAAATAAATTTAATAAAAGAGAGCGAAACGATATTTAAAATTTACTGCAATAAAACAAAAAATTTAAGAAGTTTTAGTTTGTTTTTAATAATATTTAAATTTTGTTGCTTAACTTACTTAGTCAAAATAACATTAAGTGGGAAGATGAGTATGAAAACCAAAAGCAAAGCCTTAAGATCTGCAGGCCTTACAGTGAAGCAAAAAAAAATCGTAAATATTCGAAATTTTCTCAATGTTTCGCATTTGTCACCTGTCAATTTAACGTTATCTGACATAACCATACTAATTCAGGTTTACTCAAAAATTCTTTCCACCTTTTAACCTGTTATGTGTTCCTGCGGTACCTTCTGGCAAATTTCTGTCAACTCGCCCTTCATTGCAGCAAAAGTTTTTTTTGCATTTCTTAGGTTAACTGCCTAAAGTTTTCTGGTGGTTTATTTCTGATTTCTTTGTTAGGTCAAGACAAGCAATCCATAATCTGCATAGCAATCGATGTATGTATGAAACTTGGAAATTTAGCAAGAAGGTCCCTTTTGTACCCCAACCCTACTAAAGAAAGTGAACAGCAGGTGCCTGAAGGTGCTAATCCTCCTTGAGCATCGCTGGATATAATTTTGGATTCAAAAACTTGTAAACTGAAGAGACATGCTTTCGAAAATCAGCTCAATAGTAAATCCGGTTGCAACTATAAGAGGAATATGGCTGATTGGTTAATCTTTGTATGGACCATGGGACCTTAAACTTTCTTACGGATAGGTTTAAGATAGAAAAGGGAGGGAGAGCTGTAGTCTTTTCCCAAGAGCTGGTCATCAGAAAGTCATACAAACTTGTTCAATGACTTTAGTATATTGCGGTAACAGATGTAATTGATTTGGCGGCCAATTGGGCTGCTGATCTTGCCGTGTTCTTTTAGACTGAGAATATGTCCTCACTAATGAGCCCTCAAGGCTGTTTCCTAAAACTAGTATGTTTCCTGGTCATATAAGTGTACAAAAAAAATAAGTAAACCTTATGCCATGAAAAAATCGGAAAAATAGGAGAAATAGGAAATAGAAATCACGGAGGCTTGGATAAATATTAGGTTGCAGGCCATTGTTGGACAGCGGCTCACCTTAAAAGATCCTGGTGAATAGCTGGTGACTTGAATATGCTTGAGAGAACCAGAAGATAAGGAGGCTGTTAAACACATTCTTTGTTACTTTTAAGCGCTCGTGGGCTCTAAGGCAATCTATCTGCTCGAAATCCTAAAGAAATTCTTAAGTTTATTGCACCGAATGAATCAGATTGCCAAGACCCTAAGGATCTAGTAGAAATCTAACCATACACACACAACATACGTCGTAAGTTAACCGCTAAAATGTTTTAGCCTGCTGCCTACGGATCAACTTACAAACCCGTTTTCTAAGTAAACTTAAACATGTTAGTTAGTATAGGGGTTCAGCCTTTAAAAATTGATGCTAATTTTCTGATGTGAAATATGGAACATGATAACCTGGGGTAGGATGCCATTCATGTAGTTGTTCATGAAGGGTAAGCAAGAATACTTAAAATCTTCTGGCCTTTTGTTTTGCCAAATAATGAGCTACAAACACAAACTAATTAATCTTTGATTAGCCAAGAAATACCAAAAATGAAGTGGGGATGAATTTACTCACCCGATGACATCAAGTACAATGCCTTTAGTTGGCAACCCTAAATCAGTAGGAAAAGGTACCGCTTTTTCATACTAGCAGAAGGCAGTTAAATGCCAACATTATTATTGCGAAAAAATGCAAGCAAGGAATTTCAACGCACTTCTTAAAATTTTTCATAAAGTAAGTAACTTTTTTAATACTTTAGGCCCCTTCATTCAAATATAATTCTTATAAATATATTACGATGCAAGCGCCCTTTTTAAAACTAAAACTTAGCCATAATTTTATATTTAAGAAAAAAAATTTCTCCTATCTTTGGCCAAAATAATTTCTTTATAAATTAAAGTTTTCTAAATTTTTAAATCCTCTTTTTCAAACTACTTTAGCGAAAAGAGGGAAGTGCTTTAAAAAAAGTGTGGCAAAAAATTATAAAAACTGCAGCTAAACAAAAAAAATCTGAAACAAAAAACAAGAAAAGAAGAAACAAAAAAATGAAAAAAGGGGGCGGTAAAAGATTTACAAGTGTTTTGTACCTTCCACACACTTACTTTGAAAATTTGTAAAGTTTTTATGTTGGGGTTTTTTGATTTAAAGAAATAAAATATATCAAAAAGAAATTGTTAAATGTTTTTCATGTACGAGTTAGTGAAATAAAAAAAAATTATTGTGTGCGATTGTATGCATCACGTAGTAACAATTTTTCGGCAATAAATTTCATGGCTTGTTCTTTTTGTTCTTTTATTTTTTGTTTTTTTTTTATAAATTTACTTTTTGTGTGTTTCCAAGTTTTAAATAAAACTTTTTTGGCTTCTTACATTAATACGATTCTTACATAAAGGCACTTACATTTCTTGAGGAGACACTGAGTGAGTAAAGTTAGATGTTTTTTTTCAAGCAATAAATCAATTTTACGCACCACCTGTAAAATAAGAACAAATTTAAGTCATTAAATCAAAAACCAAATCAACATAACAACAACCACAATACATTTAAACAATTACGGTAAAATATTGCATAAATAAAGAGCAAGAGAAGCAAAAAAGAAAAAAAGAAAGAGAATTTTAATACAAAAGAAACAAAACCACATACTAACACCATAATAAACCGAAAAAAACACTCTTAACAATAAAACAAAAACAACAAAAGCATTTAAGAAAAACAAAAATAACAAATCAGCATTATAATGAATTTTTTGAAAGTATTTTTTTGATAAAACCAAATAACTCAAGTAGGACTAAAAGAAAGAAAATATATAAGAAAAGCAAAAAAAAAAAAAAATGAAAAGTTAAAGAAATCTTCTTTTTCTTAACTCACTTTCCCACCAAACAATAAAAAATAACAGCGAAGACAAAAAAAATGTGGGAAAGGCAAGGGGAGCCAACTTCATTTTGAGTGAAATAACTCAAGTGTTTTCAGCTGGGAAATTAAAAATGCAAAAAAGAAAGGGAAATTGTTCCTAATTGAACGCAACAAAATATGCAAATAAAACAAAAGAAATGAAACAAAACACAATAATTATAAACCCTCCGAAGTCAAAGAAAGAATTGAAGGTAAACATCTTCATTTGAATAAAACAAAAGTGATGTTTTTGTTTGACAAATGACAGCCTCTTTACTTTAAAAATAAACAAATACATAAGCATTGACACATATATATATTTGGCACATGATTTAATAAATCAAAACAAAATTTTATAGTTTTTTTTGTGACTAATTTTAAAGGAAGCTTTTTGCTCTAAAAAACAACTTTATCTTTAGTAAGCAAATTGTGTATAAATTTTAATATCAAATTTATTCAAACACACTTATTTTGTTATTCAATCTTTAAATTTACCCTTAACAAAACATGGGGACAAGTGTCACCACTTTGCCCTTGGTGGCAACAGTGTCAACAATGCGTCTGCACTTT
Organism: Melanophora roralis; assembly: GCA_963583895.1. Lineage (NCBI taxonomy): Eukaryota > Metazoa > Arthropoda > Insecta > Diptera > Rhinophoridae > Melanophora > Melanophora roralis. The sequence goes on from OY757187.1 coordinate 119,684,943, forward strand.
TATACCCTTCACTTTATCATTCCATTTGTAATTTCTACAAAATTCCTTGTAGGTAGGAAAGTCCATATAGCCATGTCCATCTGTCCGTCTGACCGTCTATCTGTCTCTGTGTCTGTTAATACCAAGTTTTCGAACTCAAATAAAGTTGCACAGAAAAAGTTTTAATATCAAATAATCAGAAATATTCCTGAAACAACCGTTATTAAAAGTCAGCAAAGTGGGGTCACTATTGACATAGATATAAGTAAAAACCCAAAAAAGCCTACTTTTTTAGGACAAATTCCGTGAATTTATCCCCTTATATCTCAGTAATTACAGCCACTTAATCTACAAAACTCTCGGCGGATACTTTAAAGATAGAAACCTAAGTATATTTGGGCAAAATTGCATCAATTTTGTCAAATATTTCATTCTCTATATCTTGGAAACTATAACAGCTATCGACCTCAAATATTCCAGTTACATAAGGACCTATATTTTGGAAACAAATTTTTTGAATAGGAACAGGATAAGGGGCAGCTCTCATACAAATGAAAAATTTGTATAAAATTTTCTCTTAAACTATAACAGCTATCAACTTTAAATGTTCTACGAAAAGCTATTTGACAATTAGGCCTAAATTTTTGAAAAAAAATTATTTGGTTGGGAGCAGGGTAAGGGGTACCTTCCATACAAATGAATAGTTTTTGTTAAATTTTTGATACGCTATAACTGGGAAACTATAACAGCTACCGAATTCGAATGTTCTACAAAAAGTAATGATACATCAGTTGTAATATTTTGAAAAAAGAAGTTGGAAAGGAGAAGGGGGAGAAGAACTTCTCATACAAAGAAAAATTTTCCTTAAACTTTTAATACAAATAGTGTCTAAAACAGTTAAAATTTACGATCTCCAACCTTCTACATGGTATTTTTATTATACATGCAAACGTTAAAATTTTCGTAAAATTTTCTCCTTTAAAAAACTAGAGTTGTTATGGACTTCAAACCCGGCCCAAATTATTGTCGTTACAAAATTTGCAGTGCAAGCTCAGTTGGATGTGATATAAAAAGACGAAAGTAAAGGATATACGATTTGGTACAACCGAATACAGCGCTTTTGCTTGTTATATGTTATAGCTTTGATAAGACGAAATTAATCTTTCGACAGCAAATAAAAGCTTCAGTTTGCTGTCAAACCCAATAATGTATCGGCACTATAATTGTTTTAATTATTGTTTATTTGTTATATACGCCTATATTGCCACTGGTTCCAATGTTCTTAAAAGAACTATCTAAACATCAATAGTAGATTTTCAATTAAAATGGTGGCAACGTCAACAGTGATTCATTTTAGATTTACTATTGATATTTCCTGCAGAGTATGAACCGACCAAAAGTATTAACATTTTTTAAGTAAATCTTAAATCAAATTTCAAGTAGTGCCAGACTATCTTAAAATACCAAAGCCCCAAGTTTGTTTCAAAATCGAGTTATATAGCCAATTACAACCAAAGGCAAAGTACAGGTTAATTTTTTTTCATTATATTTCCAATAGCTTTGTCCATTCTTTTACTTGGAAGCATAATGCTGTAATTGTTTTTATGGCGCTTAAGGATCTTCATGAGTGCTAAGAAATTAAGTTTTATAAAGCAGACTGTTAGCTGGACATGTCTTCTCTACACAATTAGTCCTTAAATATTATCTTGAAAGACGACAATAATTATGGGTTGAGGACAACTTAAGTTATTATTTGATCACAATTTGTCCGTTGGTTTGGATAAGATTTTTTTTAAATTAAAGAAAATTCACTGCTTTATTTTGGTTAACAGGCTTTTTAGCCGAATTTGCCCAGAGTATGGAAACATCAAGTAAAAGTTTAGGTGAATATTTCTTTGTTTGAAGGCTCTTCTGACGACTTGTACTAATAAATAATTGCTTTTGGCAATTTTATGTTATTGCCTAAAGACAATTGGTGATGAGAAATGCAATTTACCATTCAAATTTGATTTATCTAGGTTTTTAAAAAGTTCTAACACAGTGTTATTGTTAAAGACATATACCAGTCATACACGATGAAATTTTTTATGAAATAACTTACATGAAATATTTTCTTGTAGAAAAAAGGTATGAAAACGACCCTTCTTTTAAACATCCCTTGTCTAGAAACTCCAAATTTTTTGAAAATAATTTCTTAAAAAATTTCATCCTGTAGGTCTATTTAACAGACTTATAGACCTTTTTATATTGATGGAAAATACTCAAGCCTTTATATAGCATTAAAAACAAAAAACATTATCTCCTTACTTAGCAAAGCAGGTTTAAAAGCATTTTCTTTCTTACTTTCCAAATTTTTTTTTAATTTTAAATGGTTAATATATTAGTTTTCTTAGGAACGACGACTAGTAATTCATTTACGCCAGTACGTGAATTCTAAATAATTTATCAAAAAAATGAAATATTTCTTCGTTTTAACTTGCTCAAGATCCTCTTATACAATAGAGCAGTGGTTTTTTTAACAGGGACTGTAGTGAATTATTTTTTAGAATGGTCGTATATCAGCCTTGTAGCTGATTCTTAAGTAATTCTGTTCTATTTGCCTCCAGAAAACTTTTTGGGACCAAATTGTTGCATTTGGTTCAAACCGAAATTAAAAAATTATTAATAGATTTCTTATATTTAGATATTAAATCGATTGTGACTATTTGGCGCCTGGACTTGCTTTTAAATTCTTTCAATTTGCTTAAGGTCAGGGTGATTTGTGCTTTTGCTATTATTGAGAATCCATAGAAAAAGCTTCGTTGTACCAAGTCTAGTGGTAGGTGGAAGAAGCATGTTCAGCCGCTTTTTCTATGTGTTAGTGTATGATTTTCAGCATTTTTTTACTTATTTGCCCCTTTGGATAAGAGAAAACCATTAGACACAATAAATCCCAGCGATTATTAAGCGTAAATTGATTAATTTCGTTTATCGAAATTAATATACTAAATTTTGTGACAGAATAGAATTGCAAGTATTGCAATATTTAAAATAACCGCTGCGTATACTTATTATAAATTAGATATAAATAAATGAATATTACTCATACGCGTACATGGCTAATGATGCCAAAAAAAAGCAAATAACAACAAATTTTGTTGAATTAAGTTAAAAATTTCTGCACCATTAAAAAAAATTTTCGATAAGCATTAGGAAAAAATTAATATATGCAAAGTCAAAACGAATTTATCTTTCAAACTAACCCAAAAACAGAAATATTTGACTTTAAAAAAAAATTGATTGAACAAATATTTTATCACAATGCTAAGAAAAAATTTATATTTCAATGTGATTTTAGCACCCTATTCTATTTTTAACGTAACTACAAAAATTATGTTTTTCAAACTTCCCTTAAAGCTGTCACCATTCTTGTGAACATTAGTTAGGTTTCAATTAGAATAAACTATCAATACCAGTAAATTGTTGTGCCATTTTTTACTGTTGTTATTAAAAAAATGAAATTCCATAATCCACTGATTAAGTCAATAATTACATTTTTGGGATTTCAATGAAAGCTAGTATGCGAAGTAAATAAAATATTAATGTCAGCGTTCTTTAGAAACCAAGAAATAAATAAATTTTAAGTCAGAAATAAGTTTGACATAAATTTGTGGAATAATGTTGTTCATACTCCTATAGAAATTGCACCTTTTACCACAACTTTCGATTAAAAAGAAAACTCAAAGAACAAACATTAATCTTGTTCTTCTATTCCCTCATACTTTGATATTTGATTATTTTCCATTTTTTAGCTTTCTTATGCCGGGATTGTGTTAATGTACAAATGTTTTCAGTAGAACAACAACGATAACAACAACAATAATTTAAGCATTACTTTCTTTTGCTTTAAGTAGTTTTTGTTTTTTTCCCCATTTCCTGCTTTGTTTCTTTGGAAAAAGTAAAAAAAAAATCTAAAAAAGAACAAACTATAGTAGATGATTGTAAAATACCAACAACTTTAACTGTTTTCACAAACAACATTAATTTCTGCTGCAACAACAATAGCTATTTCTGTATGTGGCGAAAAGTGTCAAAGAGCAAGATGAAGTTTAAATAGAAAAAAAACATAAATAACAAAACAAAATAAAAGAAAACTAAATAAGTATAAGAGACCAAGAATGGCAGCGGCAAAACAAATTATAACCTTAAAACTTTAGTTTAAAAAGCAACTGATGGAACTATTAGAGAAAAAAAAATCCCATAAAGAATTAAAGTTTGCACAAAACATTTTCACATAAAAGAAAACTTCTTAACCTTTTACCTCTTTTAAACATTCATAAATAAAAAAGTTTCGGAAAAACACAAAACAACATGAAAAATTATGTTGTAAAACATATTTAACAATTTTATACTTGATTTGTAAAAAAAGCAGCCATTTGTATATAAAAACATTACGACTTTACAGAAAAAAGTTCGCGTAAGCATGCAACAGCAAACTTTATGATCTGGAGACGAATAATAAAATGCTTCGAGCTAAAGGTTTTGTGTTAAAATTAAGTTCGCATTTCGAAACCAAAATTTTTACTAGTTTTTGACAAAGACTGTTTAGAGTAAATATTAAAGCATATACATAAGTTTAAATGTATATTATTTTAAATTGAAAACATTTAAGTCTAAAATTGGTATTAGTTTTAATAAACTTTTCTAATACGTTTTTTAAATCCTTTAGTGATAAGTAATAAGTTTGTTATTATGTTTGTAATCTTATCGTCCGGCACTGACTGCACAAAAACTGCGCCATTTGGCAATCAACCTTAAAGAGTATGGGAACACACGTGATGCTGCCAAGAGTTGCCAGCCCCAAGGCACCCGTTCTGCCGAGGATACCGCCATTTCTTACGACGCCGTGCCTCGCAATTAGCCCTCAGCAGGTCGTCCATAAGGCGAATTTTGATCAAAGATCTTCGCATGTTCATGTACAAAGTATATTCCGTGCATCAACTGATGCCTCTCGACTGCCAAACGCGCGTAACCTACGCTCAAACTATCCTCAATCTCAAGGCCGAAGTGGACGATTTTTCGACCAAAATGATAATGAGTGATGACGCTCATTTCCATCTCAGCGAGTACAACAAAACAAAACTATTACATCACTCCTGGGGCAACAAAAACCTACGAGTGATGCACGAGAAGCCATTTCCCCCGCTCAAAGTGACTGCATGGTACGCTGTTCACGCTGGAGTAGTCCCCGGCCAAGTTTTTTAATGGACGCCGCTAGTCAAACGACAACAGTGAATAGTACGAGCTATTGGGACATGTAAGCCTAGTTTTTTGCCACAATTAAACAAATCAAAACTAGAGGACATGTGTCTCTAACTAAGAGGAGCAAGGGCACATACTACGTTAGCCACAACCCATATTCTGAAAATGGCTTTCCCGGGTTTCTTCATCTCTAGCCTTGGCGATTTACATTGGCCCTCTAGATTACCCAATTTAATCGTTCCAGACTTTTTTTGTAGAGTTTTTTGAAGTTCCGTATTTACGTGACCTTAAAAGCATTCAACGACAACATTCGACACCAGTGCGAGAATCTGTCGCCCGAAGTTCTCGCCAAAGTGATGTAAAATGCCATAAAATGAGCTTGCCTAGCAATCAATTGTGACGGCGCCCATTTGGTCGATATCATCTTTTCGACTTGGCCAATAAAATTCTAAAGACTTAAACACAATCGAAAAACAGAATCGATTTTTTTCATTTAGAAAAAAATGAGAGCCAAAAATCATCGGATGACTTCTTTTGCCCCACCTTGTATACAACCGCCAGTTGAACAAATAAACCTGGTATGTAAAAGGATTGAACATTCAGGAGCCGATCCTTAAATCATGGCCCCTTTAACCTTTGCGGTGGTCGTCAACAACAAAAGCATCCCGTTTTATTTTATTTTTTCTTATGTTTTCCATTGTATATCAGTTTTTTATGGAGGAAGATCGTACCAATAGCGTTAAAGATGCATTGAAGGGAGGACATTTTATAAACTATTCCAATACCATATCTCGAAAGCCTTGAAAGCTGTGGACTTCTAACTTGTTCAAATTAAAGAATCTAAATGAATTTGCACTTGCTTCTGAAATAGTAAAGAGCATCTAATCTTATAGCTGAAATCCTTTAAAAGCTAAAACTGGCTTCTAGTAACAACACTTAGCAGACATCGTGATATCTCATTATCTGTATTTTGGAAAATATTAATTAATAAGAAAATTTTTTATCAAACCCTAAAATTGAGACAAATGGCAACACTGACAACATCGAAGACTTCCACACATGATAAAAAAAAGTTCGAAACATGAAAAGGATATTGTTTGATATACAAAGTCTCTGGTGGTGATGGTCAAGTTACGCGCTGCACCATTAAAATTATCTCTAAGCATCAGTTTTAAGACTTTTTATACAGGGTGTCTTGTGGCACACTTATATTTTTAAGCTTAAATAAAAAAAGTTATCATTAAAGCAAAGGTCTTTTAAGAGCATTGAGAGATAGAATGTAAATCCGGAGCCTTCTGTTCTGCGCCACACGACGCAACAAGCTTAGTTCAACTGATTTCTGGACGAAAATTTCACTTTAAAGAGATTAAAGATTGTCATTACAAACCTTCTCTTTGGGATAGCCCCATAAAAAAAGATCCATGGGATTTATATCGAACTACTTTAGTGATCACAGTGTGTGCCCAAAATGACTGATCCGTTTTTGGGGAAAATTTTTTCGAGGCAAATTCATTCAAGCTCTGGCTGTGTGTGCAGTCACTCCATCCCGTTGAAACTACGTGTGTAAAGAGTACAATGAATAAGCTCTCAGGTTTGGCAAAAAGAGTTCCGTATTCATGTGTCAATAATTTTCACCGTTGACATTTGTCGCCTGGTCTCGAGAGTTTTCATAAAATGGTTCAATTAGCTCATGTGTGAATAAGCACACCAAGCAGTTGCCCTGGGGCTTTGCAATGGGTTTTGATGTTTCAAGGGTTGCGGGTTCTTGAAGACCAGTAACGGCAGCTTTGCTTGTTGATGTGGCCGTTAAGGTAAAAATGAGAAAAATGGAATTTACAGTAGGAAAACGCTCCAACATTATTTCTCAAAACTTTATGCCAAAATAAAAATCACTTTCTTTTAATTATTGAACGATTTGAATTTTAATCATATAAAATTTCAGATCGTTTTTAAAACTTGTTTGAATAATCGCTCTTGAAAGTCGCTTTGAGGCTGCTCTTCGCTTGAAGATAGACTGGGTCCTGGTCGTAGGTTATTCATAGCCGAAGCAGTTACGCGGAAATTCTGCACCCACGAACGAATTAAATTTACTATCACGTATTAGCCGAATACCAAACTTAGAACAAAATAGTCGACGAGCAATTACGGTAGAATCATTACTCTTAAAAAATGTCTCGACAGTTAACGCGCGACATCGTGACTGACAAATCCGCACAATCGATAAATCCAACGGCAGCCCCTCCCTTTCCACCGTTTATTACTTTTTAAAATAATCGTATTTAAAAATATAAATTTGTCACCAGACACCCTGTACAAGTCCTTAGTTAGAATACCGATACCAAAAAATGTCTCTTTATAAAAATAAATGAGAAAATTTTTTTTTTGTTTTTTTCAGCGACTGCACCTTTTAAGCTCTTTTACTATTTTGGTTTAAAAAACGTTTCCATTTTAAAGAAGTAAAATTACAATTTTTTTCTTAAATAATATAAAGCAGAAATGAAATTTAAAAAAACTGTAATAAATATAATTATAAATATAAATTTATGGCAAAAAAATGTTGGTACAATACACGAGTACGTATTACATTTATAAGTATGTATTTATGATTGAGAAAGACGGTTGCATTTGTATTATGTCTTCTAAAACTCTTCATAATATTTGCTGTTGAAACAGTAGTTTTTCAAGGGATTCTAAAGAGTTGTAAGAAAACAAAACTGTAACTTTGTACGAGTATTTGTTTAGGGTCTATGAACGTGTTTGTTTTAATTTATTTGCATTTATGTGCACGTGTGTGTGCATACATTCACGTACATGTGTTTCAGTGAATTTGTGGCTTTAAGTGTTTAGATAAGCACGAGTGTGTGTGTGCGATGTGTGACTATAGTATTTGAAGTAAAATAAAACTTGAGATTAAATTAAAGTTGTGTAGACTAAAGACGTCTCCTCTACAAATTGTATGACGTTTGAAGCGTTAAATTTTTTTGCAGAAAAAAACGAGAAAAATAAAAAACCGGCAGCAGCCCAGCCCTGAAAAGAAAAATTATTCCCTAAATCTGCTGTTTGTATAATGTTTTCTTAACTTTTCTTTTTATGTTTGAGTTTTTGTGGACGACAACGGTTTCGATATGGCGCGTAAGTATGTCATGTTAGTTAACTACGTACGTGTGCTCAAATGTATGTGTGTGTGTATCTTTGTATGTATGTTCATTTGTATTTATATATGTGATTATGCTCGTGTAAGCTTTACGTACGTGCTGGTGGGTTAGAAAAATTCACACGTTTTTCCTTTTTATATAAACACTTTAATGATTATTTTGTAGAGGTCTGGTGGGAAAATTACTTTTAATGGATTTGTAATGTATGAGAAATTGTTTTTTTTTATTTATTTATTTTATAAATTAAAAAAGTATTTTGGTACGGCTTTGAAAAAATTGTTGTTATTCTTACACGTTTATAGTTTTTTTTTCTAAAACACAGCTGACAGTTATTAACAGACATGTGTGTTTATAATCAATGAAAGGGGATTTTTGTGATTTTGTGTCTATAAAACACTAAAATATTTTTTATTTATTTTATTTTTTCCTAAATCTCGAAAAAAAAGTTTATTCATACTAATATAAATTATTTTAGAAATAAATTTGCTTAAGCCTTTAGATTTTTCTTAAATATTTCTTTCAATTTTCCTATGGGGTCTTAGCCTTGCTTTTGATTTTACCCTTTTTACACACATACACATACATACATACGTTAATTGCATTTGAATGTAAATTTGCTAAAGTTTATTGGCATTTGAGGTCGTTTTTCTTATCGTTCGTTATAGTAACTTGGTTTACAAGTACAATTGTATTTTTGTTTGTTTGGTTTTGCCGACAACATAAAGTCGAAATATTTTACTATCAAATTAACAGACATACACACACATATCCTTAAGGATTTAACTCGTTCACATAGATAAATATTGAATCTTATAGACACTTCATTTTCATTTAAACCAAAAATCCGTTTCTTTTTTTCTTCTTTGTTTTATCTCATATATATAACTTGATGGCGGTTTCAATTCATTTCGTTTTCCAAAAAAAAAAATATAAAAATATAAAAAAATGTAAAAAGAGGAGGTAAGAAAACAGAGTTAAATTTAGTTTTTAAGCAAATCACCATTTACGACCATAAAACCAAATCAACTAACATCTAAAGGCAACAACATGGACTTGCTATTGTGTTTGAAAAACAGTAAAGGAAATTAAGAAAAAGATGTTAACAAAGCAGCAATTTTCTTATCTAAAACCACGAAAAAATTTTAGAAGGATTCACAAAAATTTATAGGAAATTCTGGGTTAATGTTTAAACAACAATAGAACTGAATCTTAGTTAGCCGAAATTTAAGGACTTCAGTCAGAATTATAGTAAGATTTATGAAACTATTTTCTCTTTTCTTTTCTTTACTCATTTTTAAAAAAACGATGCATATTTAAAACTTGTTTTAGTTTACGGTATTATAATAAACTTTGCAAAAAATTGTTACACTCGACAATGTAGCTTGTCTGGAGGTAATATTGAATTCCGATCCCTGAATTTGGTGCCAGAGAATGTTGCAAGGAGTTCTGCAAATCAGTAAAGGGTACAGTTCACGCTGTAGCCATATAAGGATAGCAGAATAATTTAAAATATTTAATGCAGCAGTGACTACGTGCTCTTAAAACTGAGATTCATAGGAAAATCAAAAGTAGGTATAGAGGAAAATGGCTGGTTGATGATAGAAGGGGCTATTAGAGTGGTGGTCTTTTGTCGAGGGTTTGGCTTTGGAAGTTTATAAATCGATGTAGCACTTTCAAAGCAAAGATTCTAGCAGCAAAGATATTTGCTAATCTTGCTTAGCTTTATCAAAATGAGAGCTTCCAAGGGTACATGTTTGATGATGGTGATTCCTTACACACCTCAAATGACTGACGAATGCCTGATGAATTGCCTTTGGAAAGAGCAAAAAGTCTTTGCACCCTGTCCTGAAGGTCTAAATAGAAATGACTTGTTTAGGTGTGACAAAGGTTATCTTGTAGCCCGGGGGCGACGAAGATTTTACTATATTTTCGAAATACCTTACGGAGAAATTTTCATTTGGATGTTCATCTAGGACAAATGTGCTTTTAATTCCTCCATATTCATCCCTGATTACGGGAAGATCATTTGTAGTCCGCGTTGCACGAAAGTGGAACGCGATCATACCATATAAAGAAAGAAACTTTTCAAAGCCAGTCAATCGCTTTGTAAAGGTTATATTGGATAATTTGTAAGGTAGTTAAAGAGTACAGAAATTTGTTCTTGCTAACGGGCCAGCCACTGCCTTGTTTAGCTACTTATTTTGTAAATTTCAAGTTATTATTTTACATATCTTTGAGGGGGGGTTTGACTAATTATGAAATATTAAAAAATAAAAACAAATAAAAAAAATAAGTAAATAAAAATTGTATAACATTATTATCTGAATTGTTTAACTAAAATAAGATATTAGTATAAGTTATAAAATGTATTGCCAATGACATGCTACATGACAAATTCGGCCCAAAGGGCTTAGTGTCATTTAAAATAAATAAAATGAAATGAAATGAAATGAAATAAGTTTTTTAGACAACTAAGGATAATAGGAGACTGTATCAGCAATAAAAAAGAGATCATGATAGAAGAGCAGTACGACTGCATAGCGGTGATTGCAAGTTGTATGGTACACCAGGAGATAAGAAGACTTTAAACACTAGTGAATTAATTTTTTTTCCAAAACCTAGGGAATTTCTTTCTTGTTGCTAAGAACAAACTTCTGGTGAAGCAGCCCTGTATTCAGTACATAAATAATAACTGAAATCATCGGGTTATCAATTTTGTTGTACAATAGTACCAAAAACTCAAAAGGTGTAGAAATGGTCTTTGGCACCAGGCAGCCCAGCCTAGCGTTTCCTAACATACTATGAACTGCAATAAAAAAGCAAAGCTGATCTATAACTTTTTTCAAGCTATGGGCCATTTTTGCTCTGGGCAGAGCAAAAATTCCAGCAGCCCCATACTGTCGTAGTACGAAAACAAAATCTCGGGTCAGATTTTGCAGCGAAGGCTACTACCAGTTATAGCTCCAAGTTCAGTGACAATTTGGACCTCTTTTAATGACTGGCATCCCTATGTCACTAAGGAAATAGCATTCTTGTCTTGATCCATGTCGGAGATAGGGGACCTCACGCTGCTGAATTTTTTTCATTCCTGTCTACGCAGAGATAACCAACACTACTTATCAGCTACCGATTTTGTCCATTGTCAGGGACTAGTGACCACACGCCGAGAAAAATACATCATTACCCACTACAGATAGAGAGCTGCTACCCTTTACAGTTTTCGACAATTTACGGGGATTAGTGGGTCTACGGCCACACAAAGATATATCAAAGGCTTAATGTCAATACTAATTCACAGTTTTTTGGGCAAAAGGCAGACACAATGCGTCTGCTAATGGGCAGCATTTCACAGTCTGCGAAAGAACATCAATTAGTACAAGTCTAGAGACATGCATTTGATCATGACTCATTTGCTTGGTAAGCAGCGGAGCCTATTTTAAACTTCTTTTACCCTATGTGTCATGGTATATGGTTGTAATGCAGCTCCGCACAAAACCTTAAAAAAACATAAAGCTATCCCCACGATTCGGGTCCAAATCCCAGCCACCAAAATGTTTTCAGAAAGGCCACACCAACTCCAAAAACTTCTGACTCCCGTAGGACCAGAACTGAGCATCTCGTCAGGCCTCGTAATGGAGGCTATTGCCAGCTGAAACCCAAACAGTTCAAGCACTGGCCACTCCTTGTGGCTAAAAGCCCTTCCAATATCGACCACGGTCAGTGACTGGTAGCCCCACGCCACCAAGGATTCATTATTGCTACCTACAGGCATACAACTGTCATCCTCTTGTCACCATCATCTTGACCATTGCTAGGAAGAAGAGGCCTCACGCCCAGACAAAGTTAATCGACACTTGATTGTGAGGATATTATAGACAGTGGAATAAAAACGGACTATGTGATTGTAAAGACGAGTATTAAAAGAACCTTATTGGGAATAGTTACTTAAAATTTTTGCTTGGTATGCGATAGCCTAAATAAGACAAGTGCAGGTTTAGTATCGAATCTGCTAATTAAATTTGGGAAAAAAGCATCAGGGAGATCTTTGAATTATATAATAATAACAGTATGTTCCAGACAGAGATTTTTTCCATATTAAATGCCACGAAACTTATAATGTGCAAAGAAATAGAAAAATTGCTGTTAATTCTGACAGTTACACAGCTTCCAAGACTTTAAAGGCAATTCAATGTTAGTAAAAAGTTGTAAGGAGGCGTTTGGTAGTGGTAATGTAAAGATAAAAAGGAATTTGAAACGATAAGAAACTCATTCGCTGTTTTTTAAAGCCGAGTAATGATTATCTTTAACAATTTAGTTATATTTTGTTTTGTATACTGTTTTCAAACCACGATAATGAGTTAATTGCAATTAAAATTGCTTACGCCTTTGACTTTTGTACAAATATTGAAGTAATATTTATGTATTACAGATTTAATTAAAACGCTTACACATATACACATACAGACATTTAAAAACATGTCAATATAAGAGCAAAGCTACCTTATTACCTTCGCCAATTTCTGTGGTCATAAAAACAAACCGCCTATCTCAGCTTAAAAAAAAATTAGATTTTAATTACAATCATTATCAGCAAGATAATGAAAACATAAGTTGCTTAAAACTTTTAGAATTAATATTTTTATTTTGGATTAAAGAATTAAATTTAAATTATTTATTATTTGAATAAATATCTTATTAAATACGTTAAGTTTAATAACAAATTTTGGTTAAAATACTGTAATATAATATTGGCAACACTAGTGTTTCAATCTGACAACTGACAGCTCTATCGTAAAGTTTGACATTTTCTAAGTTATAAGTACTCAGAACGTTTTGACATTCGAGCGCTATTTGTGTTGTTTACAGAAACATAAAAGATTCAACTCGATCCAAAAATGAAATTAAATCATAAACATTTTCGTGCGATTATTTTTTACAACTTTCGACGTGGATTAACTCAGCAACAGTGCATGGATGAACTAAATTCTGTTTATGGCGATGAAGCTCCATCAAGAACCAGTATTAATCGATGGTATGGTGAATACAATCGTGGTCGTAGTTCACTCCATGACGAATTTCGTGAAGGTCCTGCAAAATCAGTTGTTGTTCCGAAAACCATTGATGCTGTGCATGAACTGATATTGGAAGATCGTCATGTGACCTATCGTGAGGTTGAGACAGCTTTAGGCATTAATGGGACCAGCATGCATTCAATATTGCATGAACATTTGACTGGCAAAACAAGTTTGTCGCGTTGGATCCCACACAATTTGTCAATTGCTCAAAATAAGGCTCGTGTCGATTTGTCGAAAGAAATGCTCAGAAAATACGATCGCGGTGCTTCGAATTACGTCTATGATATCGTGACAGGTGATAAATCCTGGATTTACGCGTATGAGCCCGAAAGTAAACCGCAATTGACTGTATGGGTGTTTCAAGATGAGTCAAATCCAACAAAAGCTGTTCGCGCACGAAGAACTTCCAAGCAAATGATCGCCAGTTTTTTCAGAAAAACTGGACATGTCGCAACCGTATCACTATAATAACGCAGAACAGTCAATTCTAAATGGTACACAACTATTTGTTTGCCTGTTGTCTTCCAAAAAATCAGGAAAACCAACAGCCGAAGATGGATCACTCTGCACCAAAACAATGCGAGCTCTCACACATCGGCTCAAACAACTGCATTTTTAAGCACCCAAAACATCGATTTGATGAGGCATCCGCCGTATAGTTCTGACCTGGCACCGAATGACTTCTTTTGATTCCTATACGTACAAAACAAACTTAGAGGTCAACGTTATTCGACACCTGAAGAAGCGGTTGCTGTATTCAGAATGCATGTTTTGGAGATCCTTTAATCAGAGTGGCAAAAGTGCTTCGACCACTGATTCGAATGCATGCATAAGTGTAAAGATCTTTATGGGGAATATTTAAAAAAAAAATAAAGTGATTTTTGATGATTAATATTTGTTTTTGTTCTCAAATCCCGAAACATAAAATGCAACCCTCGTATACATATAATTCTTTTCCTAAACCATAATTGTTTTTTTTTTCAAAAACCTTTTTAATTTTAAAAAAGTTAAATTATCTCAAAAGTATGTATTTTTGACTTAGGCCATTATTGCTTGTGACCACAGATTTATCAATATTTATCCAGCAAAAAAATAAAAAAAAACATTTTTACCAACAATAGAAATGGCACTCTATGTCTTTTCTTTCTCTTTCAATTAGAGCATTCTTGTGGGATTCAGGTTGGCATTGTTAACGGTTTCTTAATTTACACATACACGCACCTCCCAATCAAAAAGAGAAAACAAAATAAAAGTTTTAAAAAAAATATTTAAACCTAAAAGTACCTTTTCTTTCTTTAAAGGTATTTTGGTTTCTTTGATTATATTAGGGTTTCATTAGTGTGTGTGTGTGTGGCTGTGTGCGTATTTTGTAGCAAACAAAGTCTAAAAGTGTGTTTAAACGGCTAGAACTTTATGCCATTACAAGAGTTTTGTAAAGCAATCACATTTAATGCCATAAAAATTTGTTGTACTGTTGCTGGAAAATTAAAAATCCCTTGAAATTTGTTTATCTTTCTATGGCTTTGTTTTTGCTGATGCTCGTACAAAGTAATTGCTTAATAGTAGCAAACAGAAATAAAAACAACAATAACAACATTTAAAATATACAATGGATGGTAACCAGCCAAAGAAGTAATACTTTTCCTTTTTTTACAACTAAAAATTTTAGATTTTCTTCTCGTTTTTATTTATGTTTTTTTGTTTTTAGAAGGAAAAAAATAAATAATTTTTTTATTTTTATTTTTTTTTTTTGACTTGGGAAACTCCCAATGGAGTTAAGAGTACTTTTTTCGGAAAATACAGTTATAATGTGGTAAATGAGATGAGATTTTTCTAAAGATAAAAACAAATGAAAATTGTAGGAAAGTATATGAAACAGCAAAAAGAGTTGTGATTAAAAGTTGTTATATTATTTGGGATTAAGAAAAAAGGTGAACCAAAACTAAGGTTGACGTTTTGCCTGTTTTCTAATTGTTGCGAAAAAGTTGTAATCAAACAATTTGTATGTAATTTAATTACATTTAGAGAAGCCTGTTAAATCACAAACAGCATTTAGGTTTTTAATATAGATTTTTTCAGCGAAAATAAAATAATCAAATTGGTTAATAGTTTCTACAACAGTTATCTCTGTAGAGATATTTAATAAATATTTAAAAGACAGTTGAAGACTCTTTAAAGAAATTATTTTTAATAGTTTTAGGGCAATAAATAGAAAAAAAATGTGTGAAAGGCATCTTGAGGGCTGCATAGACTTTGTTTAAATCTTGAAAATAATTTTTTAAGTTAATTATTATTCCATACACAAATACGGCAATTTTCACCATAAAGGATATATGAAAGGAACCTTGTTCTGCTTTAGCTAAAAATTTCCACTTTGGTTCTTTCAGACATATTTATTTATTATTGTGGTACTCCTGTCCTTGCTAAGAGTTTTTCAAAATATATAATTTATGTATTATTAGATGACGGATTACAGGTCAACGCCATATTTTGCTGTAAAGGCTAAACACATTGTTTGAGTTTGCTAAGGGTTTCTATATTATTATGTTAGTCCTTCTAGATGAATTGCAAGCTAATTTAAAATTTTATGTATCTTAAACAAAATAAAAAATATACGGAAAGAACATACATTTTATTTTTATTTTGCTTTTATTCCCGCCTTTCTGTGTAAATATTAACATCTTGTGGAGTGTTACTGATCTCCAAAATATTTTCCACCGAAGGATATATGGAAAGTACCAGCCTCCTTGCTCCCACTTTGCTTAAAATTTGTTTTATTATTGTTGTAGGGGAGTAACAACACCATGCAAAGTTTTGTTGATCTACGACATATTTCACTTAAAGGATATAGGGGAGGTACACACAAAGAATTAACTAAGTAAACTTTACTTAAATCAAGCCATAGCGGTGTCAAAAGTACGGTGAGTACGGTTTTTCTTAAATCAAGTACGAAATTTCTTACTCCAAGTAAAATTTTTCAAGTACGAATTTCTTACTTTTAGCCACAATTATGCCAAAAAAGGATTAATTTAATTTCGGAACCGTACTTGATGTAAGCGCGAAAAAGATTGATTTAAGCCGTAAACGGGATTAATTCGAAAATGAAATGTAATTTTTTTGAACTTTATTAAAGAAGAAAAAATTTCATATTTAATTTTTATTTTATAGACACTTAAAAATTAACAATTTAAAAATTTCATTTTTTGTACTTACCGAAACTGAGATTCGAACCTGGGACTTTCTGCACTGCAGCACAAGCGCGTTACATCTGGGTCACTGAGACACTTTTTTTTTCAAATGTAAAACAATATATTAAAACAATAAGCTTTTTTCTGCTTAATTTGTTGAAGCAATACGAATAGGATTGATTTAAGAAAATGTAAGTACGGATCATACTTAAAAATTTTAAGAAAGATTTTGGATACATTCAAGAATAAAATTCTTGATTTTAGAAAGCGAGTTTTCTTTCTGTGTACCGGCATTTTGCTTAGAAATGTATTTCTGTTGAAGGTACCCACATTCTTGTCTAGATTTTAAAAATTTTTGTAATTGTGTCTTTCTAGATAAATTATAAACCAATTCCAGATTTTTTTGGATCTACATCATAATTCACAACAAAGGATATATATAGGAGATACCAGCATTCTGGCTCTGAATTGTGGGTTAATTATATCCCCAGTCCAAATATAAATGATGTTTGGCCTACAAAAAAGATATATGGAATGAACCCACATTCTTGTTTTGATTTTGCAAAAAATTTATATTTCTGTGTTCCTAGAAGAACTATAACTCAAGTTAAAAATTTATGATCAACAACAGATATATGGAAGGTACCCACATCCTTGTTTAGATTTTTTTTTTTAAATTTGTATATTTATCATTTTAGATGAAAGGATATATGGGAGATTGACAGATCAATGCTCCGGCTTTCCTAAACGTTTGCATTTTCATTGTTTAAGGGAAGCTATAGTCTCACGTCAAATTTGTTTGATCTACGGAGTATTTAAAAAAAATTTTTCTCAGATTTTGTTTAATTTTTTTACCTTTCGTAAACAATTTTAACCCAATGCCTTGTTTTGTTGATCTATAACATTTAACGAAAAAGGATATAGGGAAGGTACCCACATCTTTACTTAGATTTTGCTTAAGCTTTACATATTGGTCTTTTGAGGTGAATTATAACCTCAAGCTTAAATTTTTTTAGAGGTGTCTACATCCTTACGCAGGTTGTCCATGCCAATTTTTATTTACTTCCAATTTTACTAAAAAGAATATGTATAAAACAACCACATCCTTGTTTCGATTTTTCTGGAAATTGTATTTTTACTATTTTCAAAGATATATAGCTCAATGCCTAGTTTTGTTGACCTCTAACATATGCTACTAAAAGGGATATATAAGAGGTATCCGCATCCTTGCTCAGATTTTTGGAAAAGATTATAAGTTATAACCTTAACCCCAAGCCACAAATAATTGATTTTGGGCACATTTCTTCAAAAAGGACACATTGAACGTTCCCATGTACTTATTAAAATATTTTTATTCATAGACTGCCGTAAATGATTTAGTCCACTTTTTTTATATATTCTTTTAGATAATTTTTGTAAATTTCTTTTTTTCTTTAAACTTAAAGTTCATAGCAAACTTAAACAGCAAAACATTGCTGCTCTAAACACTTCTACAGCAAAGTTTTTCTGCAGTTCTCTTTCTATATTTTCATTCGAAATTTTATTTTTCTGCAACATTTCCTTCATTCATTACAGAACAATTTAAAACTTTAAAACATTTTCTTTCTAACATAATATGTGATGTTATTATTGCTGCAACTAACGTTTGGTCTTTAATAGAATTGAGTACAAATAGAGTTAAGAAAAAGCAAAAGTTTTCTTCAAGAACAATTAAAGTTTTCAAATTTTAGTTTTCTAAATAATTCAAGACTTATTTACAGAAGTAAAAGTTTTTTGTTTTTTTTTTATTTTTTTCAAAAAAGTGCAACAAACAAAATCATGAAAAACAGTTTAAAAAAAATAGAGTAAAAATTTAAAACCTTGGTTGGGAAAATTAAAGTTTTTAACAAAATTTATATCCTGCAATGCATCACAATTTTAAAGTTCAGCTTGTTGCAGTCACACACACAAACACGTGCAAATGCATTCAACCAAGCCAATAGCCTTTTGGAGAGTCTCACTTTCTCTGTTCTTTTGTCCGCAAACTTTCTCACTTCTACTTTTAAAGAATAAACAAACAATTATGTATACGGCATTTGTTTATTATTGTTGTTGTTGTTGTTAAAAAAGTTAAAGTTGGTATATTTAACAGTTTGAAAAACATAAACACGGATCCTTACATATTTCCCTCCATACAAGCATGTGTTTGTGCATGCACATGTACGTGTATATGTATGTATGTATAAGTGTCATACAAAAGTAATCCAGTCAGTGAGTGTGCTTAAGGCCCATAAAAAGAGTAAAACTTATAGTTTAAGCATCAAGTAAGTGGCCTAAGAAAATAACAAAAACAACAACAACAGCATTAAAAACCCTTTGGAACTCCGTTATGGCCACTTAAGCTATAACAATACCTTAAAATGTTCTTGATATTTTAATCTCTGTCCTTTGACGAAAAGAAAGCAGAAAATAACACAAAACTTTAAATGTAATTTAATTAAAACAGAAAACAAATTAACTCACACTACTGTATGAAATGACTGAAATTATTCTTTTATACACATACTAGCACACACACAAACAAACACTTATGTTTATTCAAGGTTAATTTGTTAACTGTTTCTGTTATTTTTTAACCCTTTAAAATGGGTGATACAGAAATTAACTTTTTCATTTGTTTTGTAGTTTAATTTACGGGTCTAAAAAGTTTTTAAAGTCGGGATCCTTGCATGTTTGTAGGAAAGCCGCTTAATGAAATCAACTTTCGGGAAACCCTTATGCCCTGCAGAATCTTAAAAGTTATTAAAAAGTTCAACAAAAAGATTTTTTTGGCAAAACAACTACTGAAATTAAGTCATACCTGAAAAAGCCTTTTGAGCTTTTAAATCTATTACTTAAGCATTCGGGAAGAAAAACATTATTTCGTTAAAATACTGTGGTGTAGGGTACATTACGGTCGGGTTTGACCAACTATAATTTCCTTCTTTTTTTTATTGCTGTTGATTCATAAAAATATTGTTGTTGTGTTTTTTTTACTCTCCTTTCATTTTCTGTATAAAAAATAAATTTTATAGGAAGCAAGGAAATGGCAGCAGCGGATGAATACAAAGTTAACACACAATCAAACAACAAAAATAAGCAGCAGAAGTGCCCCATGGAAAACTTACTACTATTATTATTTTGCGTCCCTAAAAGAACCCAATAGTTTTTGTTGTTGTTATTTTTATAATGCTTGTAGAATAAATAAGTAAAAAGTGGAAACAGCCACCACAAAAATAATAACAACAACGACATGCTTAAATCCTTTTATTTTGTATGTTAAGGGAGACAGTGATGAAACAACTGGGTAAGAGTAAATTAAAACAAGGGGCAAAGGACCAAACGACCTAGACATTTACAATAAAGTTGATAAATTTAAATTGTTGTTAAGGGATATAAAGGATGTTGAAAATATATTATTAGCGTTAACAAAAAGGATCAAAAACTGGTTTTAAAATATGCTTTAGTTTATTATGGTCTGCAGGAGTAAATTTCCAAGGACTAGTTGCCGAAAGTAAAACCCAAAATCAGGCAAACACCTTTTTTATTTAATATTTTACTGCTTTTTAAGAAAGTTAAGAAAAGAGTTATTCTAAAGTATATTAAATAAAAGAAATTATCTTCTTAATATCTGCTTGGTGTTATATTATACAGAAACCGTTTCAATCATTGAAAACCTTGTTGAACTTATATTTTTTTACTTTCAAAATCACTTTAGGAAAAATCGGAGCCAGGATTTGGAAGCAAAGATTGGTGTTATTAAAAAAAAACTTTTAAAATACTATTAATTATATTTCTGGAAACAAAAAAAAAAAATTAAAAAGCGGTTGAAGGATATAAAGTTCTCCCATATATACTTAATATATTTCCAAAGATTTTTTAACTTTGCCATGCGGATATCACTAGTCTAGAAAATCAAAAATACATGGAGGCTGCTAAATATCCTTTTTAATAAAGTTTTACTAAAGACAAATTAAATTTGCCTTTTGGGAAATTATTTGCCATGGTTTGTTTTAAAATACAAAAATGAAGGTTTTGGGATGCAGCAGTGAAACGATATGAGAATCTCCCGTATATCCTTTTTACCAAAGTATAGCTAAAGAGAAGTAAAGCATTCAAGTTGGCTATCATTCGTCCAGAAAGAAAAATATATCAGTTTAAAGAAAAATCAGAGCAAGGATAAAGGCACCTCCCATATATCCTTTTTAATCAAATATTAACAAGTAAAGTGTGCAATAGGGTTATTATTATTAGTCTGTAAGGACAAAAATAAAAGTTTTAAATTATATCAAAGCAAGGATGTGTACATTCATTTTACTTTTAAGTGAAATATTTCCGAACCTAATCAAAGCGCGTAATGGGGCCATATCTTATATAGAAAGTCAAAAATAAAGTTAAAAGAAAAATCAGATCAAGGATATTGGACTTTTTAAAAAACAATTGCTTAAAGCATATCAAGTACGTAACAGGTGTTTTGAATAGTCAAGAATATCCAAAATACAAGCTTTAAGAAAAATCAGATAAAGGATATTAGAACCTCAGATATATCCTTTTACGAAAATCATTGCCAAAGCAGAGTAAAGTTTGCAATGGGGCTATCATTTCCTTAGAGAGAAAAAAAAACAAGTTTTAAAAAAATCAGGGCAAAGATTTTGGAGCCCCCGATTTATTGCTTTTGTGAAATAAAGTAAAGTTAAGTTTGAAATAGGGCTTCAATTCGTCTAGAAAGACAAAAATAAAAATTTGAAAAAAGGATTTTGAAAGTGTTTACATCCTTTCTTCAAATATTGTCGTCCACAAATAAAGCGTGAAATAGGGCCATCATTCCAACTGAAACTCAAAAATACAAGTCTTGAGAAAAATCAGAGCAAGAATATGGAAACCTCTCATATAAGCTTTTTCGGTAACCATTGTCAAAGCAAAGTTTGCGATGGGGATATAATTCTTCTAGAAAGACGAAAAAACACGTTCTTAAATAATGTGAGAAGGATAAGAGAACCCCAGACTTATCGATTTTTATAAAATATTGTCGAAGACAAGTAAAATATCTAATGGGGCTTCAATTTGTCTAGAAAGATAGAAATACAAATTTAAAAATATAGCGGAGCAAGGATATTAAAAGTTTCTATATCCTTCCTACATATATTGCCGCCATTAAATAAAGTGTTAAATGAGGCCATGATTTCCCGTAAAACTCAAAAAAACTAATCTTGAGAAAACTCAGAGCAAGAATATTGGAGCTTCCCTTCAAACATAATGCTGTCGAACACAAGTAAATTGTGGAAACACAGCTATCATTCGTCTAGAAAGACACAAGTAAAAGTTTTGAAAAATTCGAAACAAGGATGTGGGGGCTTTCTACATGTCCTTTTAAGTAAAATATTGCCAAATAGGGTTTGCAAAGGGGCTCCTATTTATCTTTGAAGACAAAAACAAACAAGTCTTCACAAAGACCAGAGCAAGGATATGGGGACCTCCCATATATCCTTTTTAGTAATATATTTTGCCGGAGACAAATTAAGTGTGAAATGGGGCTATCGTTCGTCTAGAAAGATAAAAGAAGAAGTTTTAAGGCAAAGCTAAGCAAGGACATGGAAGCCTCCTATTAATCCTTATTAGTAAAGTCTTGATGAAAATTATTGAAAGTTACCTATATATCCTTTTTGCTAACATATTACCAGAAATAAATTTAATTTGAAAAAGGGCTTCTAGCCTCTTGAGAAGAAAAAAGATATTAAAATATTCCTGAGAATAAAAAAGTTTTATCCTGGAGCTAATATTGATCAAGAAGGCTAAAAATTCAAGTTTTAAAAAAATCAGAGCAATGATAAAGAGATTCACATATGTATATCCTTTTAGTAAAATATGTAAGATCAATTGAATTTGCCTTAAGTACACTTTTGTATTTGTTTTGTATCTTAAGGGGAAAAAACTAAATTAATAAAAACCAGATCATGGATATGGAAGCCGTCCATAAATTCTTCTGAGCAGATTATAATATTACATTTTGTGAATGCATTCATCTTTTTTTTATAATTTAATATATATTTTTAGTTATAAATTTTATCTGTGGCCGTCTTTTTTGGTTCCTGGGGGAAAACATAAACATATTTTTTTATTTTGTTTTAGTTTGAAAATGAAAATTTTTTAATGCCTTCTTAACAACTTTTCTTTAAAACTTAAGAAATTTATTTTAAAAGTTTATAACAAAAAGTTTTTGTACTCTTGACAATTATGTTGGAAAATTTATGCTTCTCACTGTTAATAAATTGTGTTTTAGTATGCGTGTTTGTGTACGAGAAGAAAAAGGATTGAATTTCTTATTTACTGTCGTTCGTCTTTCTTTTTATTCTGTTTTAAGTAGAAAAAAAAACTTGAAATAAAAATTGTAGTTGAGGGAAAAATTTGTAAAAATAATAATAAGTGTGTACACATGCATTTTAAATTTGTTTTTTTATTTTTTGTGGTTGTAGTTACTTTTTTAGGAAAATTTATATTTTCTATACATTATAGATGTATAAGTGCATATGTATTTGTGTGTTCTTAAACCAACAATAGGGAAACCCTTGAGACGATAAAGTAATAATATTATTTCTTGCTTGAGCTTTTTTTATCTATTTTCTAAGTTTGTTAGATTTTTCTTACAGAAAACATTTTTTCTTAACTGAAAACATATTTTTTTTTTAATTAAAACTGTTGAGAATAAAAAGGAAAAATTATGTTTTTTGATCTCCATTTTTATGAGTTTGTTTTTTTGGGGAAACTTAAACATATTGAATATTAAAATTGTTACGGAAGAAAACTTCTTTAAATTTTTTAATAATATTAGGACACAATGGGATTGTTTGCCAAAGATAAATTTTATCAATTGTCAAAAACAACTGTGTTGAGAAATAAATAATTTTTAAAAATTTTCTATTTAAAGTTTTTTTCTTAAAAAAGTTTTTTGCGGTTTATTTATTAGCATTTTGGTTTGTAATTTATTGTTTTAAGAATTTACCAGTAATATTGCCGGACCTTTTGACTTTTAATCCTTTAATATCTTTTATTAAAAATTTATTGTCTGCAAGTTTTTTAATGACCTTAGTCTACCTTTTTCCCCCTTACCTTCCGATTAGCTTTTTATTTACAACTATCCTCTTCAATTTTATACAGGGTGACTGGTGGCGAATTTATATTTTTAAATGCGATCCTTTCAAAAAGCAATAAACGGTGCAGAGAGAGGGTGGCGCCGTTGGAATTATCGATTGTACGGATTTGTCACGATGCCGCAGTGGTTGAGTGAGTATCGCGCGTTCGCTGTGGAGACATTTTTTAAAAGTAATAATTCTTACGTAATTGGTCGTCGACAATTATGTTCAAAGTTCGGTATTCGGCGAATACATGATGGGTCGAGTGTAAATTTCATTCGTTCGGGGGTGCGGATTTTTTAGTCACAATGCCACAGTGGTTGAGGAAGCATCGTGCGTTCACTGTGGAGACATTTTTTAAGAGTAATAAAAAAAGAATCTGAAGTTTCAACCTTTTAAAATTCAAATTGTTCAATTTGTGAAGCGATGAGGCTCATTTTCACTTTAACGGCCACGTCAACAAGCAAACTGCTGTTATTGGTCTCCAGGAACCCGCAGCCTTTGATTAAACCATCAAAAATTTTTGCATTGCCGAAGGTAACTGTTTGGAGTACCTTATCCACGCATGAGATAATGGGACCATTTTATTTAAAAAATTCTCTAGGCCAGGCGACGATTGTCCACGGTGAAAATTACCGAAGCATGACTACGGAATTCTGTTTGCCAAGCCTTTGAGCTGATCTATTGTACTCTTAACACAGCTTGTTTCAACAGAATGGGGCGACTTCATACACAGCCAGAGCTTCGATGAAGTTGTTTGCGAAAATTCCCCCCAAAAACTGATCAGTCGCTTCGGGGATATCCCATGGCCACCGAGCTCGCCCGATCTAACTCCCACGGATTTTTTTCTGGGGCTAAATGAAAGAGAGGGTTCATAATGACAATTCTCAATCTTTTGTGGCTTTAAAGGAAAACATTTATCGAAAAATCAACCCAATTGAACCAAGTTTACTGCATTACATTCTATCGCTCAGTGCTCTTAATAAAACTTTTTTGAAAATTTTTAAGATTTTTATTTAAGCTTCAAAATATAAATCTGCCACCAGACACTCCGTAATACTTTTAAGCCACAAATACCAAAGAAGTCTTATTTGTATTCTACATCTTTAAGGGATTAATTATGTGCCCTAAATTAACCATAGTTTGAAGGCATTTAATTAAAGTTAATGGCAGACAATACCAAACTCAATGACTATAAATAATTTAATTACGATTTTAAAGAAAGAAACTTTCAAACGAAAATTAATCTCTTTGCAAATTACAATAAATCCATTTAAAGAAGGGAAACCAATATCAAATGTAAAGATAAGAAAAACAGAAACCATCAAATTACAAACAACTAACTAATAACAATAACAATTATAAATGGCGGCAAACAAAAGTCAAGAAAATAACAGCAATTATTTCATTATAAAACACACACACAAACACACAATCGAACGTATTATAATGGTAACAATAACAACAATGGAATCATTAAAACCATTAACATTCCAAAACAACAAACATCTAAACAAATATATTTGAACATTCACCTCAATCTTTCTTTCTTGTTTTAATGAACAAAGAAACATAAACACACATACATCCCTACACACACAGACACATATCAACAACCAACATACCAAAATGTCAATAACAAAAATTCCTTTAAATCTTCATCTCAAATATCCAACTCCATCAATTCTCATCCTTATTTCTTAATTACTTAAACTCGTGTTAAATACAACAACTAGCACTACCATTCCACCAGAATTATACTCCTCATCATTATTAACCACCATAATAATAATAATGTTTATTAGAGAACTTAATGAATGAACAAATGTTTTTGTTGTTTTTTTTTCTTCCATTTTTTGACTTGTCGGCATGACTGGATAAATGAGTGAATTAGGGAATGAGTAAATGAATAAATGAATATATCCGATTTTTATTATAATTATTATTGGTGGCAACAGCAACAACAAAAGTTTAGAAGCAACAATGTTGAAATGTTAGAAAAACAACACAAAAATAATTACAGTAACAATTCAATCACAATTAAACATTTACAAACAAACAAACATACATAAGCACAGAGATAAAACAATGGGCGGCTGGACGAATGACAGCAAGGACAGAAAAAAAGGAAAGCGAAGGACGGAAGGATGAATATAAGAAAATTTTATATGAAAGGATGTTTGTCATAAGTCCCCATTAAATTAAATAATTTTAATACAAAACTCAACACCAACAACATGTCAATGAAATTAAGGCTAAAAAAGGATTATTAAATGTACAAATAAGGATTTTGGATTTTCCTTAAGATATTAGATTTCAATAAAGGCGATTAAATAATTAATTTTGATAAAAAGGGATAATATTAAATCGTTTAATATGCAAAATATGGTTTTATGAAAGGAAAATTTTTTAAGGAAAGAAGCTATATTGCGCTGTGCGAATCTTACAAAAAAATTTTCTAAGTTTGTCTTTTTATACCCAGTGATCTGGTCCAGCTAAAATGTTAATACTAAAGTAAAGATATTTTGTCAAAGGCTTCAAATGTTTTTTTAATTAAAAAACTTTATAAAATGGTTTTGCTTGTGGATAACTTTTTCCCGCAATATGGCGTTAGGGCAATTCCATTGGGGCGGGTGCGACCAGTTTGCTCACTTTTTTGCTTATAACTCAAACAATTTAAAATCTTAGTTTTAAAAAAGGCTATGATTTCAGAGAATAATATGCTTTTAAGCGACTAGTAGTAAGTAAACACTTCAAGAACATAGTTTCTGCTCACATTATGACTCGAATATTGTGACAGGTGTGACCTTATAAAATTGAATTAAAGGATTTTTACCTTAAGATCGATTTGCGTGTAATATTCTTGACAGAAAGTTTAATTTTTTGGTTTTTACAGTAGTTAAAAAAGTTTTTAATTATATTTAATTCATTACTTCTCCAAAAAAAAGCTATTTTTTTCTTATGGAAAGACTTCTTATAAAATGTGACGGGTGTGACGTAAAAGAAAATGAGCCGTTTATTCAGTATGTGATAATTTTAGGCTCTAACGAGACAAATAAAAGTAAAAAATTATTGAATGATTTTTATTCTGATCACTTTCTTTTTTTAGACCTAAATTTATAGATTTTTTTAATTAAGAATAAATCGATTTTTCCCAATTGGGGCCGTTTTACAGGGTGTCCGCCGGCAAGGTATATTACTTTGTGCTGCCACCATTTTGGTAAACATTAGTCTTGATAGTTCATATTTGGCAGTCGTGAAGTAGAGATGTGGCAAATTTATTATGGAAAAATTTTGGTAAGCTAACGTGCTTTAATCGCTTAAACATGGCAACCCCGATTTTCATGAAAAAATCATAATGTGTGACCAGGCACATTTTCATTTGAGTGGATATGTGAATAACCAGAATAGTTGGTTCTGGGCAATGGAAATCCTTCAAGTGATTCATCAGCCACCTTTTCATCCCTTAAAAGTGACAGTCGGGTGTGCAATTTGGTCAGGAGAAATCACTGGACATTATTTTTTTGAAACTGAAATTTGCGTTACGGTAACTGTCAATAGGAAGCAATATCGTGATGATTGAAACTTTTTAATGCCACAACTGCATGAGTTGTGCTTGGTTAACATGTGGTATCAACAAGACGGGGCAACAGTACAGCCAGGCTTACAATTGAACTACTGCAAGACCTCTTTCCACAACAAGTTATTTAAAGAAATGGTGATGTTGATTGGCCTCCACGGTCACCCGATTTGACTAATCCGGACTTCCTTTCGTGCGGATATCTAAAAAACAAGAATTATGTAAACAAACAAAATATTTGGAATGACAATAATGAAAACGGCGTGAAATGTGTGAGAATGTAATGAAAAATGTGTTTAGAAAGGCTTGCAAAGCTAACAGAGGCGGAAATTTATCTCATATTGTATTTCATATATAGATGCCGACAATAAATAAAACATTTATCAATATAAGATCCATTCTCTTTCATTTAATAAAGAATTAAAAACAAACAAACAAACAAACAAAGAAATATATCCGGCGGACACCCTGTACGTGAAATTGACCTTTAACATACATGAGCCATTTATTTTGAAAGCCGTGCTAGCCCTTTACTAAAACAATTTAAGACAACCATTGAAATAGTTTCACTTCTTGAGTATTTTATTGATTAACTTTTTTATTCTTTGTATCATTGCAAATTGAAATGACTCAAACAAGATGGTGCAACGATACGTACAGAGCGTTAAAATATCAGACAGTTAAGCTACACATTTTATGATTAAAGAGGGAAACCAAATAAGTTCCTCTCAGCCAATAGGGGCTGGTGTACCTCAGGGAAGTATACTAGGTCCAATTCTGTACTAGTTTTTCTTTTTTTTTTTAATTTATTAAAAAGATTGGCATTGTAAACCGTGACCTTATTTGAACTTTAAAGCCAAAAGAACTGCCCAATTTTTAAGGCAAAAAAAGGTTTCAAGCCAACTTAGAATAAGCAATTGCAAAGTAAAGCGCAGTCTAGAGAAGGCATTTTACATCAAACAAAACAAACGGAAGTCGGAAAGAGAAGGTACGGCTTTAAGGTGGCCAGGGAACAACCTTCCGTATTTGCCCAACCAAATACAAAGCATTTTTTTACCATCAAAATCCCTCAGTTGCGATTCTAGAGTTTCGACAAGGAGCTTATCTGATATAGGATTCAATTAAAAAGCAAACTCAACCCAACAGACTTTCGATTTGCTTAGAATTTTGCAAGCAGATCATTCAAGTTGAGGCAGAGAATAAGAACTCCTTGAACTCCATTTTAATGTCTGACAAGCCATATTTTGGTCTAAACAGAAATGTTAACAAACAAAAAATAGGGCTATTTTTACCTACAGATTCTGCATGAAAAGTCAGCCCTTAATTTTTTTAAGGAAATGGCATTGCTGTTACGTTCCATTGATAACGTTACTTAAGGAAATTAAAAGATATTTTCTTTTCAGAACTACACTGAAAGAAAATCCCTTTCAGCTCTGTGTGGTTTTAACAAGATGAGGCAATTTGTCACATAGCCACGCCTAT
The DNA here is from genome assembly GCA_963583895.1 of Melanophora roralis. Classification (NCBI taxonomy): domain Eukaryota; kingdom Metazoa; phylum Arthropoda; class Insecta; order Diptera; family Rhinophoridae; genus Melanophora; species Melanophora roralis. Next base: position 119,713,791 of record OY757187.1, read on the forward strand.
TATGACAGATTTGCGGCGAAAATTCTTCAATAAGCTGATTTCAAGAAACTTCATATCCTGTTGGCCCCTCAGGGCTACAGACCACACTGCACTTGTTTTTGTTTAAGTTGGGTTATTGAAAACAGGAAATTTGGATGATTTTTAAATCGAGTGCTTTAGCAATTAATTCAAACGATAATTGAGGCAATTCCTGCTGCATTCTTCCAGGAAGTAAACAATAACTTCTCGGTAAGATATCGCATATTTGACACCAAAGGTGGAGGCTATTTAAAACTTAATAAATTACTTTAACAAAAGTACATTTTTTTGTCAAATGAATTAAAAAAAATAAATTAAATAAACTTTATCAAAAAATATTTCAGTTACTTAATTTATCAAAATTCGTAAGCCACCCTGTATTACGAGAAAATGATTATATTGGAAGCAGTTATAGTCAAAAATTTTATTTTGTTTTGCGAGAGCATTTGTAAAGGGCAAAAGCGAAATAGTAGACTGGTTATCACTACTTTGATAATCTGACTCCACATCAAAGAATACCGAAAAAGGACCAATTACATCTATGCTTAACATGACAGTTGGTAGCATAAAGTGATGGTAAAATGCTTATTTCAGAAGGACACTTGTATTTCGACTAATAAAAAAATGAACTGATTGTCTTAAGTTTCAATAGGATTGAAAATAAAGCCAGAAAACTCATCCAAATTTAATTAAAATATCTTCAAAAATGCGACCTGTCTTCTTATCACAGAAATACAAGGACATTCAGATAGACGAACGCAAATGCTTAAATTGACTCAGAAAGGGATTCTGGGTCGACTAGTATAATTAAAAGTTAGTTTTAAATTGTTTTTTTATATTATTTTTGGGAGAAGTTTGTATCTGCATAATGGCCTAATTTCCTTTCTAGTCTTTTTTTCAAATCTTTTAGTAAATTCTTCCAAAGAAACAGAGTAATTCCTTATTTTTTAATACTGAACCAAACAAGCTCTCCATAAATTAGAAATCCTGTTTAAAATATTGAGTTTTTTAAAATTTTATATATTTTGGTCTTAATTACCTAAAACTTATCCTTCTCTTGCCTTAAGTATCATTTTCTCCTTAGATATCACTTAAACTATTGATGGCTGCCACCAGTAATTTCAAAATGAAAACTCAAAAAGTTTTAAAAGTTTTACAGATGTTCAGGGCTAATATAACCTAAAAAGAAATAGAAAAGCAAAAATAAGATAATTAAACTATAAAAACAACTGCAAACGCTATAACGAAATAAGAAAATAACAACTTAATTAATTCCTTATTTTAAAAATAATGTAAATCCATATTCTGTAACTTAATAGAAATAAATGCTAAAAAGTTGTCAGTTAACCTTTAACTAAGGAGGGTTGCTTGTTTACGCTATTGATTTTAAAAAGCCACCAGCAGACGGACAGACAAAAACAGAAAAAATAACAGACTCTAAAAATATTTTCTCTGCAAATAAATTAGGCTGTAATAAGAACAAAAAATGTACATTAGAAATAACAATTACTTATGAAGAAAGACAACAGGAATCAAATCAAAGTGTTGTAAGTAGAAAATGAAAGCAGCTTATTTTAATTATACAGATTTATTTGTATGTGTGTGTGTGTGTGCGTAAGCGGGTTTGTGTTTGCTTGCCTTTCGGTACATTTTCTGTCTATTTCTTTGTTTGTTATACAAGACTTGGTTGAGGGGTTGGGGGGGTTACTTAGATTTAAATTGTTGCCCAAAGCAATTTTAATTTATTCCGTTAATACAATTTTGGTTTTGTTATTAAAGAATTACCAAATAATTCCCCAGGCCAAAAGATTTACGGAAAAAGGCAATATATTAAGCTTCAAAAATTTTAAATGGGACAATTTAGATAAATTTTTAAATGAGAGCTTTTAAATGTGAAACTTACTTTCTTCATTTAACCATCGAACAGATTATACTTGTTCTAAGTGGTATTAAATGTAAAAAGTTTAAAGCTGGTTTAAAGAAAATAAAAGCTTTTCAATTAATTATTAATTGTACCCACTTCTGATAATTCAAAAACGTTTACAATTATGTATTATTTTTTAAGAGACAAAATATGCTACAAATGGGCTTCTTTAAGCATATAATACATTCCAAACTACTTATGTGCTAATGGTTTCACAATGGTTTCTTACTCACTAAGATGATTTATTTTTGGAAATGACGAAATGGTTTAAATACAATTTAAATTATTGCAGTAAAAATTTCTAAAATGTTGAAAAAATTAAAAATTAATTTTTTAAGATGCAATGCTTATGTTTCTCTGATAGATGGCCTTTCTTTATTACGAGCTTACGAGGACTGGGTGTTGAAAGTGTGCAAACATATCATATAAGGCCTTAAGAGGAAACTGTAAGATGTCCTTTTTATTTTTTCAGTCCCTTGGAAGTCTGCAATATTAGTCTTTACGATTTCTCGTCAATTATGGTGTTTTCCATTCTAAACAAAAATGTTGCAATAATTATGTGTAATATTTTTATCAGTTTACACACACACTTAAAATTTGTCCATTTTTATACCCTTCACATAGTGATAAGGGTATATATCAGTTTGTCATTCCGTTTGTAATTTCTTTATTATTCATTTGCGACCCCATAAAGTATATATATTCTAAATCCTTATAGATAGGGAAGTTGATATAGCAATGTCCGTCTGTCCGTCTGTCTGTCTGTCCGTCTGTCCGTCTGTTGAAATCAAGTTTCCGGAGTCAAATAAAAAGATACAGACCAGTTAATGGTGTCAAACTATTGGAAATATCCCCCTAACAATCGCTATTTAAAATCAGCAAAATCGGTTCACTATTGACCGAGATATAAGCGAAAACCCAAAGTAACCCATTTTTTTAGGACAAAATCCGTGCATATATCCCTATATATCTCAGTAAGTATAGTCACTCTTGCCACAAAACTTGGCACGGATACTTCTAAGGAAGGGACCTAAATAACGGAAAAAGTTTTTTCAGATAGGATCAGGGGAAGTGGTATTTTTCCTACAATTGCAGAAATTTGGTGAAATATTTTATGCGCTATATCTCGTAAACTATAACAGCTATCGACTTGAAATGTTCTACAAAAAGTAATTGCACGCTAAGGGCTACGCGTTAAAGAAAAAATTTTTTGGGTGGAGGCAAAAAAAGGGGTAGCTCCCATACAAATCGACAATTATTATCAAATATTCGATACGCTATATCTCGGAAACTATAAGAGATATCGAAATTAAATGTTCTACAAAAAGTAATTGCACGCAAAGGGCTACGCCTTAAAGAAAAAATTTTTTGGGTGGGGACAAAAAAAGGGGTAGCTCCCATACAAATCGACAATTATTATCAAATATTCGATACGCTATATCTCGGAAACTATAACAGATATCGAAATGAAATGTTCTACAAAAAGTAATTGCACGCAAATGGCTACGCCTTAAAGAAAAAATTTTTTGGGTGGGGGCAAAAAAAGGGGTAGCTCCCATACAAATCGACAATTATTATCAAATATTCGATACGCCATATCTCGGAAACTATAAGAGATATCGAAATGAAATGTTCTATAAAAGGTAATTGCACGCTAAGGGCTACGCCTTAAAGAAAAAATTTTTTGGGTGGGGGCAAAAAAAGGGGTAGCTCCCATACAAATCGACAATTATTATCAAATATTCGATACGCTATATCTCGGAAACTATAACAGATATCGAAATGAAATGTTCTACAAAAAGTAATTGGGCCATAAGGGCTACGCTTTAGAGAAAAATTTTTTTGAGTGGGGTCAAAAAAAGGGGTAGCTCCCATACAAATCGACAACTATTATAAAATATTCGATACGCTATATCTCGGAAACTATAACAGCTATCGACTTCGAATATTCTACAAAAAGTAATAATCAAATAATTCATAAATTTTGGAGAAAAAGTTGGAGAAGAGCAGGGGGACTAGACATTTAACAAGTTTTATTAACCTTCAAATATGAATAATGTCGAAAACTTTTAAAACTCTCGACCTCAAATCTTCCTCATCTATTTCTATTATTCATACGAACGTTAAAATTTTGTTATTTTTTCTTTAAAACTCGCACAATGTTTTTTATTATATTATTTGCAGTACAAAATTACTCGGCTGGGTATATTTAAAGACCAATGTGAAGGGTATATAAGATTCGGCACAGCCGAATATAGCGCTCTTACTTGTTTACTTTTACTTTTTACTTGTCATTTTGTTACCATTTGGGTCCTTACACTTTTCCATTGTCGTTTCTGTCCTGATCTGTACTGTACTGTACTGTACTCTTTTTGGTCTTTCTCGTTTTATTCTTCGCTGAAACCTATTACTTCACTTTACTTTTTTAGTCTTGTGTCTTTATTTTATGCCGTATTTTATCATTTCCAAATTCGTCAATTCTATACAACGTAAGTTTGGTCACACAAAATTCCTTCAGTAGCTTTCAGCTTGAAAACTGCGCAACGTTAAATTCGACGATCTGTCTTTCTTTTACACATTTTTAAAATGAGCTGCCATCACCTTTGTGCAGATCAGCATACATAATCTTTTGCATGTATAACAACAGGATTATTTTTTAGTTCAGAGGTAAATCACTTATCCCTGTCTCTAAAAAACTCTTCAACTTTTCTGATGTTGTTTTAGCCTCTAAGCTCAGCAAATGTAAAAATGCAATGAAAAGAGTGGCGGCTTAGATCTTTTAGGGCCCAAGTTCTTGCCTCTAGAAGTACAGTGTGACATATATATTAATCATATATTAGCCAAAAAGCACTTAAAAATAAAAAATTCTGCCACAACTAGTTGACAAAAAGGTAGAACAAAATATTACAAAGCGAAAAAGAGTAAAATCCTTAAGCATAATCTGCATCATTTAAAGGTTAACAGCAGAGTAAGAGTATTTCAAACACAAAATTTATTTTTCCACTTTAATCATTTTTATGCCTGTGATTGCAATTTTTGTGTTCAATTTATCAATGCTTTACTGTAAGGAAATCATACTGTTTTGCCACAGATCATGCGACATTCATATGCATTTTTAAGGTAAAATTATTCAAAATACATTTTTATATAAAACTTATTACAAATATAATTGACATTGCATGTGTCGCGGCTTTATGTGTCAGGATAAGGAGATCCTTATATGCTTACTGTGCTTATCAAGTACCTGTCTGTTGGCTAAAGTTTAAATCCGCTTAGTCGTTTGTGTCAATCAATTGCTTTAATAAAAAAAATATTTTTTAGTTAAAAGGAAAATTTTAAGGTTAAACGTCAAATGTGGAATAATTTCTTTATGTGCTTGGTACACAGTTGATATAAAAAGTTTTCTAAAAAGTCTATCATTTGGCTTTATTTAAAGTTTATATTCAATTTAAAACATTTTTTTCTAACCTTTTAAGTTTTATGATCAAATTTTTTTGCCTTCTCAGTGGGTTAATTTAAACTTTCTCTTATCTGTAGGGTTTGTATAAAAAATTTGTTAACAAACACCTTTTTAATAATCTCATGTATGTCTTTATATTGACAAGATGTTATAACGTTTTTAATATAACACCCTTTTATTTTAAAAGCTACCACACACACACATACATACATACACACATACATATGTACATACATATGTACATGCACACACAACACACATTAAAAAAAACTTTCTGCCACTAAAGGAATGTTTAAGAATTTTAAGTGTTAAAGATTTCATACAGAGATTTTTTTGAAAATTTTTTCATTCTAACAATTTTACACAAAAACTCACTTATACACCATACAAGCTAACACATATACACCCTTACACACACATACATATAATACATGATTGAAGCTATGGAAATACATTTATGTATGTGTTATAGAGGTGTATTAAGTAGGAGGGCCAACCTATAAAAGTTTGTGTAAAAGAAAATATATAAAGAGTTAAAAGCAAAAAAGGAATAGAGAAAAAATAGGTGTAAAGAGTTTGGTTACCACTAAAACCTTAAAATATTTAAATTATACCCCTGTTGACAAATAAAATAAAAAGAAGACAAACACAGTAAACCACACAAAAATTGTTAAGAGTATAAATAATTAAAGCAGAGAAAATAGTTCAGTAACTTTAAAAGTAGAGTTAATTAAAGTGTTGGTTAAAAGAAATTTATGATTTAATTTTAAAATTCCTTTTAATATGAAAATCGTGGCTAAATTAAAAATTTTATATGTAAGAAATTTGACAAACATTTTGAAAAATGACATTTGATTATTACGCTCCATTTGAAATTTTTTTTCGAAAATTAAATAAAGTTCTGCACAAATTTGTTTTAAGTAGTTTACCTGCTAATAACTCCTTAATCTTTTAAAAATATTTTGAACTTGTGAACTTACCTAAGGCATACAACACTAACGACTTTTTGTTTAAATCTATATAAGTTTTATGTATGGAAATCTACAACTATCAAGAAAACTATTGCTTCAGGAGTATCATTAGTAAAGAGACACTAAACATCTTTATCACCCAATTGGCCAAATTGTTTCTTTGCCGCTGTTTAAAAACGTTTTGAAGACATGTTCAAATTTATCATTGAAGGGCATTTGTCAATTATGTTGCCTTTTAAGGTAATTTAGGTAAAATCTTTTTTTAACCATAATATGTTGGTAAAAAAAAAACTAAAAAGATAAATAAGCTACACAGTGGGTCCTTTGGGCTTTTGTATGATTTTGCAGGCATTTGTATGGATTTTCTATCAACTATTATATTTATTAGAGTATCCTCCGCGACTGACTTGAACCTATCGTCAAAGAAGACGTGAGCACGTGGCTAATAGGGAGAATTTTTCAAACTAACAACAGACCCCACATAGATACATACACAAAGGAGAAGGACACTCCACGTCAAACTATATTCTGCTGAAAAGAATAAAGTTAAAAGAGCCTCTACCATTCAAATTGTTTGGCGGACACTTGTGATGCCCTAAAACAACACTTCAAGACCAAAACTTAATAACACTGACTGGACAAAGAATCACTTCTTAAAATAGTTTTAAAGAATCATAAATTTGTATTAAATGACACTAGGCATGGTGTAGGAAAATACGTCCGCAATATTAAAACATGTTAACAACTCGCTGACGACTAATGATCAGCAAATTTAAATTTAAAAACATAACTAAAAAGCGAGACAAAACTAAAGCATGCAAAAGCATGCTGCCTTCATACTCATCTAAATAGGGATGAATAAGGCAAAAATAAAGTGGTGAGATGAAGAATATATAAAAGAAAAGGTGTTGCCATGATATGAGAAAAATGAATGGCAGGCCGTAAATTTCGTTCTAACCCAAGAATTGACAATTATAAATAAGAGTATGTGTAAAATACAAATTAGTATTTCCGTATTCAAATTTCAATAAAACTTGGGTTAAATAGAAGATATTTACTACCAATGCTCAGTACCGAACAAAGAGTGCTGATGAGGAGTTGTAGCGGGCTCTGAAAATGCATTCCACTCGGCTAGTGTCGGGAAACTAAACTTTTTCAAAAATAATTCTTCAATTAAATCTTATCACAATAAAATTGAACCAATTAGCCTGATAAACAATAAGGAAATTAAAGAATCATGTTTTTATAAAAATAATTGCATGTGTGAACAACGTTGTGATGCTGACATCCGCACTGTTTCTAGACGTGGTTGGTGACATCATGTCTAAAGCCTTGGGTGTAATCAGAAAGTAGCCTTTGCGTTATAGTATTTTTAAATACGATTTTTTCAAGAAGTAAAAAACAGTGTGAAGGAACGTTAGCGGCGTTAGAATTATTGATAGATTTGTCAGTCACGATGTCGCAGTGATCAAGTAAGCATCACGCGTTTGCTGTGCGGATGATTTTAAGAGTAATAGTTCTTACGTAATTGCTCGTCGACAGTTTTGTTCAAATACGTATTGAAGCGAGTTTAATTTTCTCGTGAAGGCAAAGATTTCACGTAACTGCTTCAGGTATTAATAGCAATAGACGGCCACGACCCAGCCTAAATTTAAGGACTACCGAAAAAATTAAACTGGTTGAAAACTTTACGTGAAAGTCCGAAACTTTCAATACGGGAAAACAGTCTCAATGGGACTTCCAAGAGCGGTTATTCATGAAATTTAAAAAAAAAAGATCTGAATTTCTATTCTTTTCAAATTCAAATCGTTTGACAACTGAGAGCAATTGACTTTGATTTACGAAAACATTTAATAAAACGATGTTGGAGCGTATTCGCACTGTAAATACCATTTTTTTAAGCAACGAGGCTAATTTTTACTTAAATGGCTACGTCAGCAAGACGTCGATTAAGACATCAAAAACTATTGCATTACCCCAGGGTAAGTGTTTGGTGCGTCTAATTCACGCATGAAATAATTGGACCAATTTTTTTTTGAAAATTCACGAGACCAGGCGATTAATGTAAAGGGTGAAAATGATTGACACATGATTACAGAATTATTTTTGCCAAGCCTGCGAGCTCATCCATATTTTCACACACGTGCTTTAAACGGGATGGGGCGACATCACACACAACCAGAGTTTCGATGAATTTGCTTTGAGAAAATTTTCCCCAAAAACTGATCAGTTGCTCTTTGGGGACATCCCATGGCAACTGAGGTTGCCCGATCTAACTTTTATTAGGGGGCAGCCTAAAAGAGGGGTTTATAAATACAATCCCAAATCTTTTGTAGCCTTAAAGGAAAATATTCGTCTTGAAATCAGCTCAACTGAACCAAGTTTACTGCAGCGTATGGCACAGAACACCAGGTTTCGTTTTGAGCTCGACGGAAGACATCTGAATGGCATTCTCATTAAAAAAATAAATTCCTCATTTCCATTCTATCGTTCAATGCTCTTTACAAAACTTTTTAATTCAATTATTACGTTTTTGTTTGAAAATATAAATCAACCACCAGACACTCTGTAATTGAATACTTAATGTTAGTTCACCAGAAGCAAAAATTCAGTATTAAAAATATGAAAAATATACATAAGTTTTCCACGATAAAAATTAAAATTTTCGCATTGGAAGTGGTGTTTTGATCTTGGAATTATAAAAAATATTTTGCGTTTATTTTTGTTAAACATTTTCTGGACTTCGCACGTAGACCCCTGCCACAACTGACGCGCCTCTTATTATGTTCAGCTAATTTATACTTAAAAATTATAAATAACTTACGCAATTATATTTAATAGCTTTTGTCTATGATTCCAATTAAGTTCGTAGCATTTTTTTGCACATATCTAGAAACTAGTTAAGAGTTTTATGTTATTTGCACCAAAAATTTTCCTTTTGAAATATTCAAAACTATTTGTAGCATCACGTAGCTATTTTGCAATTTAAACTTTGAATCTGTTATATGTTTCACATAAAGTTTTGTAACAATTTAACAGGTTTGTATACAAATTTCTTAGATAGAAGTTTAACAGACTTTAATAAATTGAATGAAAAACGTTATGCATTTTTAAAAATATTCTTTTTGATTGTTTTGTTACTTTTAATTTAAAAGTTTTTTTTCGGTGACATGACCACAAATATGTGAAATTTGTCAACGTCATTTAAGGCTTTAAAATCAATATTTTATGGTTGAAAATTTTGTTTTTATGTTTTAACTAATAATTGTTTTTATTTTAGTAGTTAGACTTGTTTTTGCTGGTAATAATGATTAAAGTAATACAAAGTTTTATTCGTTGTTGTTGCTATAGCAGGCAGCCTAGAGCCTCCTTATTCTATTCTGCCTGGTCCTTTTTCCGTCTTTTTCTCATTCTTTTTTTTAATTAATGTGCTACCAGTTTGGTTTTCAAATCATTAATTTTAATTAATTCTGTGGTTTTTCATTTGATGCTAATCATAATGAGTGCTAATACCAACAACAACCATACACACAGCAGAAATAAAAATAAGAATATATCTCTACTACAACAACAATAAATATTTATCAGACAACAACACTAGCAACAAAAGCACCGCCATCACCACCTAAAAATAAAGCAACAAAAAAAATGAAAATAAAACTAACTGGGGACCATCATTTCTGTTACGCTGTTACTCTGTTTCTTATCGTATATATGAGTGAGTGTTTCTGAGTTTGCTAGGTTGTGTATGTGTGTGTGTGTTGCTAGGCATAGTTGTAATAGTAACTTTTGTTTTATGGTCTCTACCTCCACAAATATCAATACAATTCATTTATACTGTGCTTGTATGTGTGCAAGTGGATTTCCTTACAAAAAGAATACACGAAAAAAATAAAAATCTTGAAAATTTTTATTATGACCGCAGGGAATATTTAAGACGATAAAGGATCTGAAAAACAAAAAACCAAAAAAAAAAAAAATGTACAAAAATACATATAAACACAACAGCAACTAGCAAGGCAATATTAGACAACATCATTATAATTTTTGTGTTCATCTTTTTATACTGCTGGTATCAAGGACACCAACAAACGCTTTTGCTTCTACCGCCATAGCAATAAGGATTCTACACGTTTTTCTAAGGAGTGTGAGAGACAAGGCGGCAAACAAACACACACACACTCACTTTTAGCTAACTAAGTATAGTATACACCTCAATAAACCGCCTTTTACATTTACATTTAAATTTAGAAGGATATAAATGAGAAGAAAAAAAACCCACCAGAAACAAGGATGATAACAAAAAAAAAACGATTGTATAACGAAATGTTAAAGTCTAAACTAGAGAATTACTGACAGTGAAATGGCAAAAAGTCAGTTAGACATTGTTAGAAAAGTTGAAGCACCGACACATGCACACACAATTATACAAGTCAGGCCAAAAAGTCGAATCAAAAGATTCTTTTCTTATTTTTTTTACTTTTTTTTGTATATTTGCGTTATTGTTTCAATGATGCTGCGTTAAGGAAAAAGTTAATAGGGAAGGTATCCTTGGAAAATTACTAGGAAACAAATATTTGTTTAATATAAAAATATACGTATTTTTAATATTACTTTTAAGTTCGTTAATACATTTTGTGTAATATATACCAAACTGCTACACAAAATTTTTACAAAAATTTTTTTAGAACAAATTGGGGCACTCGATTCTTTGGAAAAAAAAAATTAATTTTTTTTCTCAATAAAAATAAAAATATATTTGCAATTTGTTTTTTAAAAAGTGGTCGACTAATTATCAAAAGTTCTATAAAAGCTCAGAAATATCACCTCTACCTGCAGCAGATGATGATTTAATTCATTAAAATAACACTTGGGGAAAACGAAAGTATAGAGCATAATACGGCCAGGATTGGCTGCCTATGACTTCTTTCATTTTATTAAGCCTTTAGCTTAATGGTATGAATCTAGTATACAAAGCCGAGCTTTTGATATCGCTCTTTGTTTATCACTAAAGCTAAAACGTTGCTAGAAGTAATTGCCTGGCCTTAAAGACCCAACTTAACCCTTTGGGTCCCTTTGGTATTCCGAGAAGAAGAAACAATTGCTTGGTGATTCCATATAAATACTTGATATTAAAAACTTCAGAGTGGTGCACGCTCTCTTCGCAAATCTTGGCAGTATTGTCTTATCCAATAACAAATAGCTACTAAAGGGTTCAAATCGTCGCATATGATTCGAATCGGGAATGTAAAAATTCTTATTAGATTTCCTATATTAAAGACATTGACAACTCGATCGATCGAGTATGTCGAATGCGATGATTTAGCTCTAGATCTTGTAAGAAATGAGACCTTTTATGATTTACACAGAATGTGTTAAATGGTCTCCCTATAGTTAAGTGCACCACAGAAATGGCAATCATTGCTGGCCAGTCGTGCTACTCATATGGAATTAACCGCCCTCATCGCTACTTGGAGTCTGCAATCGCTATTTTGCCAGGATTAAAAACCCCATCACCTCCAGGTCATACGATTTTCATGTAATTATATGGCCTCAATAGGAAGTAGTTGACCTTCCTGGCTTTGATCCATTTAGAAGAGCTTATTCCCCTTTAATGGAACTGAAAAAGTAACATAATCACTTGCTGCGCCAGCATGATCGTCATCTTATTCCGCTTAATACATAAATAGATCCCTTGCACGCATAAACAACTGCAGAATATGTGGAGTACGCGGCGAATATGTCCTTTTGGTTACAACGTGACTTTCAAAGTGTTATTTTTGACAGAATCGGTCAAAAAAATTTCAACAAGAGAAGGCAAAAACATAAGTACCGATTTAAAAAATATCTGAGAGAAGCCAAATCATTGTGAGAGCTGCATCTGAAACCCGTTGGGTAAACCTATGGATTGATACGTAATTTCTTAAACTAAGGAGTGGAGCTTCTGGCACGATGTTTTTTTGAAATCTCTATACTTTACCATAATTTTCCTGGCGCAGGCTTGGCTCTCAGATATTTAAGGTAACTACAAAAATTATTTCAGGTCTTAAATGGGGATTTTTAAGGGGGTTTCGGGGAAGCATTATAACTTCCAGGGCGTTTGCTATTGTAAGGTGAATTAATGGCATTTATATATCCGATAAGAGAAGAAAATTTGTCTGATATGTAGTGGGTAGTGATTGGGACAGTAGCACACAGATAGATCCCTTGGCGATAGCAGCTTGAGTTTGTGCATAGCCCATTGCTTGAACTACATATCTTTTGGCGTATTTCAGTCATTGCTGGAGAATAGTGAGCAATATTTGTGTCCCATTTAAGCCCAAATAAAACAAAAACACTTTAGTGATAGTGCTTCCAAAGAAAAAAATGGTGGCAAGGTTTTGTGTTTATACCACTAAAATCAGTAATTAACATCTAAAACTTGTACCGGTACTGGTTACTGATGGAGTTATCTGGGTGCACATGTGTGGTTTTAAAAAGTCTCGGCTAAAAAAGTCAGTCTACCTGACTCAAAGTTTGAAAGAGTATTTTTTGTAGTTTTTCAAAATATCTCTTAGTGATATTGCCATATCATTATATATACTGATGGCAACTTCGGTCATACTGTTCCTGTGGGCAGTCGTTAATTTAGTTGATATTTAGTAAATTTTATAAACGGGTGGGGTTCTTTGTTAGGCAGAGATCTAGATGGATCGAGCTCTGTAGCAAGGTGTTCATTAGTTATCTAATGTCATAAAGTAGAAATATTGAGCACGTGGCTTGTCGACCTTGAGTTCAGGGTAACTGACGTAAATTATACTATATCTTACCCAATTATTACTTAAAAAAATAAATTTATCACAATAAACTGAAACGTAGTAAGAAGTATTTAGAGCCCGTCCAACCAGCCGAATAATCAATATAAACATACGGCGACATGGTAATATGTGGTCTATGGTTTGGCCAAGCGGGCTATATGTTTGTTGAACTGATTAAATCTTGCCAGACTGCAATACGAAACCTTTACCGACTGCAACTGATTCGCTCAAAAAGCACATTGGCCAAAGAATGCGCACAATCGCAGGTTTAATATAAAACTCTAATATTGTATTATGATAATGCTTTGTCACATGTTGCAATGCGTATTTCAAACTAAGCTGTTAAAATTGCTAAACCTAAATTAAACTAAAATTAAACAAAATTTTTTTGCGATGTCATAGGACACCATGGCCGCAATTACCAGCCACCTTCAATTTTATGCCCATGCCTGTAGATTGGGACTGCCTTTTAGCGAATTTTGTTGAAGCTGTCAGAAAGCAGAGGAGACTAAAAGTATAAAGCACTACTTTGAAACCGACAGACTATATAGCCTTGCCGTATGTAGTCAACATTGACCTATTATTACCCAGGGATAGCGGCTGCTTTGAGGGTAGGAACTAGACATCTGCATGACTATATTCATTTAATTGCCTATACACAACAAAAACAATATTCATTCAAACATTTTTCATTCTATGGAAGATAAATAAAGTTAAGCCAGTAAAAACACAAGAAAGAATGTATTGTGTGTTACACTCAATGATACAAGAAGAACACATTCATTTTACAGTTTTCGTTTTGAATGTGTATAAAACACACTTGAAAATACAAAAACATAGCAAAGTCTCATTACAGTTAGAGTTTTTATAAAAACATTCAGGTGTTTTTTCGAGTTAATGAATGTTTAACAACAACAATAACGACAAATTTGCAAACACAAATGAATAATAATTTTTTACACCAATCATACAGCAATATTCACACATTCTATTCAGTATTTATTTATATGAATGTATGGGTAATATTTTGTTTTCGGTTGAAGTTGTTTTTTATTTGCTTTCGCTTGTGGGTTCATTCATTTAAATTGTTTAACATTGAATGAAAAACAATATGTTGTTGGAAAACAAACGAATGTATTTAAACGGGATTTGGGTGTAGTCAAGCAGACCTCTAGTAGGAACTACTAAAAGGCGACTATTACCAACCATATACATTGATCTCTATTTCGATCTATTTGTCAATCTAATCTTATTTATTATTTTTATCTTCCTATTCCCCTTTTTTCTGAGGTGTCACAAAGGAACTAAACAAAAACAGACCCCAGTTGGCTGCACCTCATTCTTTCACCATTTTCTACTTAACTTAACCTGAGTCTTTACAACACTTTTCAATTAATTTTATTTATTACTAAAATTTTTTTCAAATGTATTTGTCTTAATGTTTTTATGGGATACGTTCCCCTTTCAACTGATATCTTTATTCAATTCCTGTGAAGTTCTAGATTTAAATCTTTTCTTATTCCATTTGTATTTGTATGTATTTCAAAAAGTAAAATTTTTCTGTTAGTTTTTCGATTGTAAATGCGTTTTTATTTTTTTTTTTTTGTGTTTCATCATGCGGGTCTATTGGAAAAGGCTCAGATGTTCACTCATACAATCAGAATCACTGTTTCTTAGGAATTTTGCACATATTCAACGGTATTGTTTAAGATGCCGAACCAAAAGAAAATAAAATAATAAAAAAATGAAATAAGAAATAACAAATATTTTAACAAGGCAAAAATTGTGAAAGTTTTTGTATATTTTTTTATTCTTTCTTTTTCTATTTTCGCCATCGTAATCAAACTACAATTGTGACTAATGATAAGTTTAGTTGTTAAAGTTAAAACTGTGAATGTGCAAAATCGAATATGGGTGGAAAAGTGCAAACTATATAAGTAAGGAAACACTCATGATTTGTGTTTTACAGATATACCTTAACAAACATACTTACATACTTACATTTAAAATAAATAAATATAAAATAAAGCATAGAAATAAATATGGCTTTGATTCAAGTACCACGGTTGTTAAGGATTTTTCTCTTTATTTTAATTTTATTATATTTTTTTTTGTTTAGATTCTTTATGCTGAAATTCAATAAAATTTCTTGTAGTTTCTGTATGAGTTTGTACTTTTTGTCCCAAAGAAAATAAATGACAAATTAAATCGATATTTGATAGTTGTAAAAGAATAAATTTCCAAGAAATTTTTTTTTTTTTTTTAGTTAAAATCAATGGAGTGCAACCCACCACAAGCATTACTTAACATTTTCTTAATGGTGGCGTATGACTATTATTATTGTTATTTGTGTGGTTCATGAAATAAATATTAATCATACGCTGACAGTTAACGCAATTAGGAAGCGAAAAAAAGGACCAAGAAAAAGATATTAATCGTAACTTATTTCTTGTTTTTAAGTAGTAGAATCAAAAGTAATTGTTTGGGTACTTGATATATTTTGTATTAGGAAATACATAAAGTTCTCTATATATAATAGTAGTTTCCTCCAAGAAAACATATTTTTTTTAACGCAAAGTTTTCTTAATAAAATATAAAAATTTTTGGGAGTTCGGAATTTTCTTACACAAAATATTTTTTTTAGGAAATTATTTTAAAAACACGGAGCTTTAAATATTCAGTTAAACAAATTTTTCATCTGTTCTTTAAGTAAATAAAAGAATTGTTTTTAACTGTTTATTTACCTGGCCCAAAAATTTAGGTTTTTTTTTAAATTTTTGCTACGTGCAACACCTCAATAAGGAAAAAAAATTATAGTATTGAAGCCCATGCTTTTTCTAATACCAATTAATAAATTTTATAAAATGCTCTAAAAGAAATTTTTTGGGCAGAGCACCGAATAAATTTGCACATCCTTGTTGCAAACACGAACAAGACCTATTTCCGCTCAACTGTACAAAACAGGATGCTACAAGCGGAGGTCCGAACAATCACAGAATATTTATCATGGCACAGGAAACATGAACGTCCAATTGACGTGAATATCTGTACGGGTAGTCAAGAGTCAGTTAGAGCGGTTATTTTTAAAGGAACGAAAACTTGCACAAAAGATTGCAAGATGAGTAATAATTAATCTGAAAGTGGTCAGGAATGCATTATATTGATGCCTAGTCATTGCTTGACGATCGATAATGAAAGAGCATTTACCTATGAAATAAAATAGTAGAAAAGGCTACTGACCTAAAGAGTCGAACAATTTTAGATGCAGTTAAGGTGTACATAGAGGACCTTATTGAAAAATGAAATGGTTGGCTAAATAACTAGGATCTTCCAAAGCGGCTTAAATAAGGGTAAGGAAAAGATTATCCATAAACTAAGGAGACAATGATTAATTGAGATGATGAGTCTCCAGACGGCATACTTAAGTTTAAAAACACACCTTCATCGGATGCTGGCTGCATAAAGCAATTTCAGCGCATAAAGGGATGATATTTCTGTATCACCGCTCAGCTTTGCATAAGGGAAAGACCGATGTTTTATACGTGGTGTTATACTTGATTTTGCTTACTAGAGGTTTTCAAATTATAAGTTAAGGGACTGTGTTTGCACCGCCATATATTTGGAAAATTTTTTCTTCAATTTCTTACCGCTTAAAGCGGTAAGCCAGTCCATCAATGGCGTCAGTGCATGTCCTAGCCTGATTTTTTGTTTATTAAAATTTTAAAGAACTTTTGGCTTCTAATACAACAGGAATTTCTTTTCAAAAAATCTCCCTGATTTAATATAATTTCAAATTCAAATTTTTGAACTGCAAGCAAAAAAGGCAAGGATCTTAGTAACACAACTTAAATTCTTTTCTTTGCATATGCCTTTCAGCAATTATTAGCCTTAAATAAAAAATATATTATAATTATAAAAGCCGTTGCTCTCGGTATAAACCTATTCAGACCTTGGTGTACCTAATTGGTCTTCAAACTTACTTATGGTAATGGACCCCTTTATGTCCTGCAGTCATTTCGTTTATTCTTAGCAAAATTTTTTTGAATAGCCCCAATGCCTTAGTTTCTCAAATAATATTACTCAACTGACGGCCCTACTAAACCTCTTAAGCGCGCCTACTCGAGATTCGATTACCCATTTTATTGTAAACAATACAGAAGTGCTTAGTAAGCCAACCAAATTTAAAGTTTAAAGTATAATATAATCCCTTTTTATCTCCAAATAACCCAGGCTTAGTTAAGCGAGTGTTTAAGGCCTTAAAAACGGTTCCTTGATATTATAGGTACATGATACGCGCTGTCCTGAAAGTTGTCAATACATTCGTTTTCAGCGCACTACAAATAACACAAAGTTTAAAAGTCCATCTTTCTTATAATTAAGATGTCCGGTTAAGTGAATGTCTCCATCTTGGGACCTTAAATAATAACTGCACATTCCTCACCGCATTATGAATTGCTAAAAGATATATACATATCTACTCGTTTTTTACAGAAAATACTTTTATGCCATTTTTTTATATTTTTTTTGAGACGAAAAACACTCAGTTGTAGTAATGTTACTTATAGCATTGAAGCAGATAAAACTTAATTTATTGGAAGGAAGAAAAAAATTATTTAATAATTTAGGGAATTTAATTTTAGCTTTACAAAATAAAATATGTACTTTTTTAATAAAAAAATTAATTTATTTTTTTAATGGCTCTTAATTGAATTTCAAAGAAAACTTTTAAAATCTCATAATACTTTTAACAAAAGCTTTTTTTAGCAATTTTTTCTATTGGTTTTTGATAATCATTTTGTTCATATTATTTTCATTACATTAATTTACAACAATAACAAAATAATCTTGACAAATAAATTGTAAAAAACAGGGAGAGAATAGAATTTAATTCTTTGGTTAAAAATACCAGAGAGTAAAACAAAATCATAAGTTTTTGTTTTTGCAGAAAAACAAAACCAACACCAAAGCTTTAACCATCACTATTGCAAAACTTGCGACCGCTTACTTCCAAATATAAACAAACACAGTAACTTTAACAACAACAACAAAAAATTAATATTAATAAAAAATTAAGCAAGAAATTCTTGTTTAATAAAAAAGAAGAATAGGAAAACACAAATTTTGTAACATAATTTTTCATTTTAGCTGTTTTTCTATTATGGAATATTTATTGTGGTGAACAACAACTTATTTATCCCATAAACTACAGCATAAAACTTTGTTTATTGTTTGTTTTAGTTGATAGAGTTTTTTACAACTAATGCGAGGGTTGATAAAGAGTTTAAGAAAAATGTCTACTGGTAAAAATTTTTTTTAAGATTAAGGAGTTTTAATATTAAGTATTTTTTCTGTTTGATTTTATATATAAAAAAAATCAGCTTAGGGTATCAATCTATACATTAATGTAAATGACCAATTCTTGAACTCAAACGTGCTTAGCTCAAGACTAAATATTTGGAACGTTGGTAACTTTACTTATATAAATATCTAAATTAAGACGGTTTGTAAATTTTTACCACAAGAGGAAAAGTAGGTCACAAAAGAAAAAAATCCATCCAAAATAAAGTTTCAAATGTGTCATTTTCTACTTAAAAATTAAATGTCCACTTATGCGAGTTTTTTTAAAGTGTAAAAGTTAATCAAAGAGTAAAAAAGATACTTTTGAACCAATCCAGAAAAGGTACATTTCAAATAGCCTTCGTTAGATCTTGTTTACAAATAAAAATAATAAATACAATTTTAATTAACGCCTTAATAAAAACGCCCACTTGCGAAGTAATTTTTGAGTTTGAAATGAGATTAAAGACAATATAGAAAAAGGGTAAAGAAAATCCTAAAGAATTTTAAACTTTTTAAAATTATAAGATTTTTATTAAGATCAGGCAAAAATATATTTTTAATTTTTGGCTTCTTGCTAAGCAAAAGAGCTTTTAGAATATTTTTGGTTCCTTTTTGAGTTTCTTTTATTATGAAAAATATGAAATTATTAGCTTTTGACTCAGGTTGATGTCAAAAGTCAACTAATTAGATGGGAATGCATTATTTTCTAAAATTTTTAGTACTTTTTTATAAAGGGCTATTGACCTAGATAGATGTCGAAAGTGCATAAGAAATTGGCCAAAAGTCCTTTAACACATTTTTGATATTTTTTTTTAATTTTTCAAAGTTATGATTATAGAAATATAAGGTTGAGGTTTATTGGCCCCAATTGAGAGTTAACTCAAAAGGCTAAATGTGCTTTTAAAAATGTTTTTAATTTTATAAATTTTCTGGATAATAAGTACTGTTAGGGCGATTGACCTATATTGAGGTCGAAAGTCACTAGCTTACTTTTCAATATATTACGATTTTAGTAGTATTTAAAAACTTTCTGAGATATGGCTCTAGAAAAATAAGTCTTAGGCTTTTTAGCCCCTGTTGAGATAGAGAGTCAACCGAGTGGGCAAAAAGCAATTAATCACATTTTTTGTACTTGTATTTGAATTAAGGATCTAGATCAGATTTTGGGAAGCAGTAAAGAAGTATTTAAGAAGGGGTTTTTATTCTTTTTTGTATATTTATCGATGTTTTAAAATAAGTATTGATATCCACAATTCGGTATTATTATTCAAGGCTTAATCCAGAAATCAATATGTGTGTCTAGATTATATGCAATGAACATACATTTAATTAAAAATAGCAAATAGAAAAATTTATAAAAAACAGATTTAAATTTTAATAACCGATTTGAGTTTAGCAGTAAAATCTTCGTCTTAGAATGAAAATATCTTACTCCAATGCAATCTAATTTTTGATTTTCGTCATATATTTTGTCTGAGCCCTAGTAAGAAAGAATTATGGGCTTTTTATGCCATTTTTTTTTTGTGTTTAAAGCTTTTTCTGTTTTCATTACTTTTCTGGTTACCTTGTCTATGTATGTCCTATGTTATATATTATGACTTGGGTAAATTTTACTTTTGAAAAACTTGAATATGAAGTTTCTATAGACCCTCGTATAAGCATGTTTCATCCTTTTTTTATTTTTTATTATTTTTTCTCACTTCATTTCTTATAACAACTGCCAAAACTATTGCTATCAAAAGCTGCTAAAAGTGTATAGAAATACATGTGCTGTTGTTGAGGGAAAAATTACTTGATGGTAAAGAAAAAAAGTAATAAATAAAACAATTCGCAAATAAAAGAATAGCGAAAAAACTACATCAAAAAAAAACTTTCTTATATAATTCTTTTATTTTACACAATTTTTCACTAAAAAACTTTTTAAAATTCTAGATGTAATCATTTACAATGACACTTACAGGTACTAACGCACATAGATTAAAGGGGAAATGTTATGAAGTAAATACTTGGTTTTAAGCAGTGATGCCAACTCTTGAATCATCAAAAACACCGTGAGCACATAGAAATAGGGCAAAAAACCCTATACTCAGTTTGGCGTTATTGCTGGCCATTTTTCTATTATGAGCCTCAGAAGTATCGGCAAATTAATGAACTCCTCAAAAAATTACGTCATAAATTTTTGTTAAACAGCTGATTCCCAAACTATTTTCAGTAATATTGTTTCTAAAACTCAATTAAATAGATATTTTTATAAAAAGTTAAAAAAAAGATTTTGCCTATATTTAAAAAAAATTTCTGAAAAAATTTATATTTTTTATTGAAAATCACTGTGGGAGATCATTAAAAGCGCTATTAATACCCGAAAAGCACCAAAGTGGCAACGTTGGAAGTAACGCTAAAAAATAAAAATTTTATTATTTAGTTAACATATGCGTGAAATCTATAAATAGCGACAAAAATAAGCTGCGTAAAATAAAAGCCTGCATTTTTAAAAAGTTTTATTTTGAGTTTGGGACACTGCACCCATTGTTCTTCCCCATCCACAACGGTACGAGTATAATATTTTCAAAATATATAAGTTTTATAAAAAAAACTTTTGTTTGTTTTTAACAAAACTTGAGTTATTTTTATTTATTTATTTTTTTAATATTGAATTCGCTTACACTTTTTCTAACAAAACTAAAGAAGAATGATAGACAAGAGAAAAAAATAAAGTGTAAAACGGATAAAAAAACATAGTTTTGCTTTTAAAAATTAAATACAATTTTATTTAATTTTCAATATAAGACAAATGCGTTGAAACTCTTAAACCTCTTATTTACAAGTTCTTCTCTTGTTCTTCTAAAGAATGTACTTAAGAAATATTAATAAAGTTTCGCTTAAAAAGTTTTTTGTTGTTCAAAATATAACCAAAAAGAAAAGTTTTTTTTATGAATAAAAGAAAAAGGCATTTACCCATACATTTATTGCTTTAAATATTTATAAGATTTATTTTATAATATAAAATTTTACTGCTTGTACCTCTTTTAATAAATTTTTTTAACTCGTTTTTTTGTTAACTCTTTTTACCTTCTTTTTTGCATTAAAAGTGTTGTTTACAAGGTGGGCATATGTTGGTATGAGAATTAACAAATGGGGAAAATATTAAGTCTTTACATGTTTTAAATTTTTACACATCGTTGGGTTTTATTTTTATGTTGCCGGTGATGAAGTTGGGAATAAAAATAAAAATAAGGAAAATGAATGTCTTGCATACCAACCGAAAAACAACAAGAACTTTGGCAAACATACATAATATAATGCTGTAATAAGCAGCAAAATAACAATGAATAAATGAAGCAATAATATGAGACACGGATATTTATTAACTGATACAGCCAGACTATAGCAATAGCAGATAATGTGCGTAACAGGGACTTTAAAACCCTAATTTTATGTTTATTTTTTTTTCTTTATTTTTATGGAGAAACGGTTTTGTGTTTAAAATTTATTATATAAAAAAAATTTAAAAGAAAACATTGTGCACAATGCTTTGGAAAGGAAAATATTAATCAAATTCAAAGTTTTATAGAAAGTTTTTTTTTGCCATAAAAATATGTTTTTTTTTTCAAAAAAAATAATCCTATAAAAGTTTTTAATAGAAATTTTATTATTAATAATGAAACTATGTAAGAGTTTTATTTCAGTCAGCTAATAACATGAAAAAATTATTATTTATACGGGTAATTCCATTGGGATGGGTTTCATAATTTTGCTTACATTTTTGCTTAAAACTCAAAAAATTTAAAATTTTATTTCAAAAAAAGCTATGATGGTATGTTTTTAAGCAATAAATAGTAACAAGATACTGCAAGTACATCATTTCTGCTCACAGTGATAACTTGACGATTGTGACGGGTGTGATTTTTTCAGATAATTTTGACTTTAACATCAAGTTGTATAAAAATAAACTAAGAACAGGTTTAGTTTTTTGATTTTTACGGGTTTAAAGTGTTTTTATTGGTATTTGATTTATAACTTTTACAAAAGCTATTTTTGTTAAGGAAAAACATTTTATAAAATGCGAAAGGTGTGACATATTCATCAAAACTTAAAAAAAGAGCATATAATACAATTTGTAATTGTTTTAATTTCTTGCAAAATAAATTAAAATATAATATTGACCAGTTTTTTTATTTTAATTGTTTTCGTTTTCTTTAAAATTCGTTGGTTTTTTTAACAGAGAAAAAATTGATTTTTTCCAATTTCGTTTTACATGGAATTGACCAAATACAAAATGTAATATATGAATTATTCCATTGTGACGGAGGAGCTC
This sequence comes from Melanophora roralis, assembly GCA_963583895.1. Taxonomy (NCBI): domain Eukaryota; kingdom Metazoa; phylum Arthropoda; class Insecta; order Diptera; family Rhinophoridae; genus Melanophora; species Melanophora roralis. The sequence goes on from OY757187.1 coordinate 119,736,616, forward strand.
TTTATACTTAATATTCTTTTAAGATTTTGTATGCCTCAAATCTGTACCTTAAGAAGGGTACGATTGAAGTGCACCGTTAATCGTAGGTTCACTCTGAAGCAGTTTGCAGTAGTTCTTCACACAGAATTTTGACAAATCACAATTTCATCTATTAAAAAAATTTTTTTTAAATATCACAGTTGCAATGTTTTTATATTTAAATACAAAAATTAAGTACAGATTATTTAGAATATGGCAATTTTAAACTTTTGCAAAAACAGTTAAAGTTAAAAATGTATCAATTTTATTATATCAAGAATAGCATTTAATTAATCGATTTAAACCAAAATAATTATTTCTCTATTTAGAGCAGTTTTACGTGTAAATACTTATATTTTAATGTTTATAATAGTACCAAAATAAAATTTTTTTTATTATACTTGCAACTTTAAACAAATGTTTAGCTACGAAATCATATCGTTTATATGTTACAAAATAGGCCTAAAAACAACCCAAATAAAATTCTTTCCCAAAAATTTAAAAAAAGGGCCAAACAGTGGTTTATTTATGAGAAAAATGTTTAAGCGGCTAAGAAACGATGTATTTATCCAACCATGTAAAAACTTTGAAGCCACTGAAAGGCATATTGCCTAAAGGCCGGCAATTGGTATTTGAAGAGGACTGTTTCCTTCCCATAGCTCACAAACCCTCCAAAAATGCCACTAAAAAGAAATTAAGTGTTACACAAAAAATAATACAACTGATTTTCTATTAAAAAATTTGTATTTTTAGTATTTTAGTTAATCTTTGTTTCAATTAAAAATTTAATTAAATTTACTTTAGAATATTATATAAATTTAAGAGTAGTAAGAGTTTTCTTATTTAAATTTTTTTTTAAATTTATTTTTAAAGCTTTTTTGTGTATATTTATTTTATGTTTGCTTTGCAAATACAATTTATTTAAGTTAACATTTCAATCCTCAACTAGGATTCGATCCAGGTACCTTATGATTATAAGACGTATGCTCTATACAACCAACAAATTGTACATTTTGTGTTCCAGAGTGTTAGAATTAATTTTTTTAAATAATTTTGCGTTATAAAAATCACCTCAAATTAAAAGAATTTAAGTCAGTAAGCATAAACAAAACAAAAACCAGAAAAAAAGATAAAACCAAACAAAAGAGAAAATAAAAATATTTAAAAGTAGTAGAAAAAAATAAAAAAAAAATGATTGACGTAGTCCAGCATTAAGCCTTGCAGTTTTTGATTGCCAGGCCTAGACTCTACTACTGGGCCACAGACACATTGAATTTTCAAAGTGAAGAACTGTGGTATAAAAGGGTTAACTAAATAGTTTTTAGGCAAAATTATTTATTTTTAAAAGAGTTTGTAAATAAGCATCATTAATGGCATAAACTCTTAAAAATCAATTAAATATTTTATTATGTCAATAAACATTTTAATAAAAAATGGTACATTTTTTAAACTAAAGCGTTATTTTAACAATTATCTGGAAATAATTTTTCTGGGTATTTTTAGCTAAACTGATCATTAAAAACCTTAAAAATTAATCCTTTGGACTCTGAACTGTTATCTTTTAAAGATGGCATGGTCCTTTCTATTTATTCTTTAAAACTAAAAGTATTTAAGCTTATACTTATCCTTACAGTGTGAAGTTTCTCTTTGTATGTGGTGGGTTATGCTCACCAAATCTCGACCATACTTGAGTTAAAATGAAACATACTTTAAAAAGTCTTTTTATTTTTATTTATAAAATTTAAAAAAAAATATACAAAACATTTGCAATATTACCTTAATAAAATTTATTCTTACTTTATTCACTTTCGATTGCATTACTGAACACTGTGCCTTAACTTGATTATTATAATTTATATGAGACTTGAGTTTTTTATGTTCTTCCCGCCTCTTAGGAGATGGCGGTTGTTTGTTAAATTAACGATAAGCAGGAGTTTGAGTTTGCAAATGAGTTTAGTCTTACACAAATGTAAATACAAAGACGAAAACAGGGCAAAACTTAAGGTGCTGTTTGACTCCTACTGCCTTTTGTGGTAGAATTATTATTATGTTCTTCCTGCGTATAATTCTTAAACGGTTTTTTATGTATGAACGTGTATAAGCGAATTATTAAACACAATATTAAATTTACAGGCCAAAGCTTTTAAAGATTTAAAGAAGAGAAATGAAAATTTCGCTACAAAAAATTTTAATCCTCCCTCTTCACATTAAAAAAATCGGAGTCAAGTAGAGTGGGTGGGAGAAGGCATTTGCTTAAGCTTTAGCATCTTCGTCATCATCATTATCATAATAATCAGAATTATCATTCTTATCTTAAACAACGACTTTTGTATTCCGTTATTTTGGTTGATATGCGAGAAACTGATATTGCTTGCTGTTCCTGTTGCTGTTTCTGTTGTGCTTGAAACTTGAATGACATTTGGCCATAGTGTTTGGGGTAGTGTTAAGGCGTGTTAACTCTGCAAGACATTTCGCTGTCAATAAACATTTTCTGCTTCGATAATTTTACAAATCTGAATTTAAAATTTTGTATATTTTATTCCTTCCGCTGCCTAGTTGTTGTATTGTTATTCTTATTTGATATTTCATTACAATTCCTTGGAGTTTGATATAGAGAAGGGGGTTGGCTTTTGTTGATGGTGTTTGCTTGTACTTACACACAAGAAATGATTATTTTTTCTTGTTATAAAATATTTAAAAAAAACAGTTTTTTTGACAATTCATTTCACGCTTTAGCGCCATAAACATGAGTTAAAAAAAAGAAAAATAAAAAAAATCCTATAAACAACTAGTATTTCCGTGGAAAATCTCTAAATTGAAATAACAAAAAAGAAAACAAAAATTGACATGATTTGTCATGAATTTCAAACTTTAATTCAATTGAAACGTTGTTTATCGCAGTGTTTCAATATTCTTTTATTTATTTCAAATCCATTTGCTTTAATATTGAATTATAAAATAATTCCTGTAAACAAGGAATTAGAAAAAGATTTTCGTGGCCTTAAAGTGCCGCCATTGTTCTTTATCCAATAATTCTTTTTCTATTAAATTTAATGCTTTTTTCTTATGTTTTTTCTGTTTATTCTGCAAAACATTAGCATTTAATTTGATTTTTATATTTTCTATTGCCAAAGTGTTTTCGTTTTAGAAAATTGTTTCTAAATACTTTTACAGCTTTCTTTACGAAAATTGCTAGTTTTGTTGTTGCCAAATTGTCAATAGTACTTGTGGCATAGAAAAAGTGTAGAAAAAGCAAAGTAGAGGGTATTGCAAAGATAAAGAGATTATAAATATATCGTAAGACAGCAAATCAAAAAATAAATTCTGGATGCTATTTTTTTTTTTTAATTTTTTGATTGAACTTAAGCTTTTTCAGCCAATTTAATAATGATTTTATTTTGTTCATTTAGCTTTGCCAATTTTTTTTAATAATAATTATGTTTTTTTTTAATATTCTTTAACTAAGTTTTTATGAAACTTGTACAGAGATTTTTTTCACAAACTCTGTTCATTTTGGAATTTTTATTCTTTTTTAAAAAATAAAAAAAAAACATTTATATAGACCTTCACTATTTATGTAGCTGATCTTGCCCTGTCCGTTCAGTCTGAAAGTTTTTGAGTTAACATAGTAACCAAGAAATCCTTGCAAGCCCCACATCCTGTTTAATCGTCCAAGACTTCAAGGAATTCATTTGCAAAGTGTATATCGTAAAGGAGCTTTATATAAATTGGGTTTAAAGTACCAGGGTATTGGAGGAAAAAACATAATTGGAGAATTAACAAAGCAAGAAATTTCTATTTATGGAGACGGCAAAATTACGTTTGGGCTCAACTTTAGCGTATAAACTCTGCTGCAGGGCTAGAATCACTTCATGTATATATAGCCTCCAGGATAATGAGGGATCTTATGATCCGGGAGCGGTGAGACTCTTGCTATCTCATTGTTGTATACCGCCCTAAGTTAAAAGAGCGGCTTGACTGAACAGCAGGGGTTGTAGCTTCTTTAGTATATCCGAGTGTAAAGAGACTGTTAAGCAACCTCCATACTACTGTCCCGAACTTTTGCCCTCCAAACTAATTTAATTTTACCAGATTTGTTAAATTTTTAAAATGCTTTACTAAAACTCAATTTCAATTTTTTTCTGAAAAAAAACCTGCTGCCCAATACAACAATTTTTTTAAATATATTTACAGTGAACTCGCGAAAACGTGAATATCCAGAATCGTGAACATCCAGAAACGTGAACACTTTTTATTTAACATTAACTACTCTAAAACGTGAACAAACATTGAAAGCTTTAAAACGTGAACAGTTTTTTCTGGGGTTTTTTTTTGTTTACATTAATTTTATTAGTTTTGGGAGTCCTCAAATTATGCAAGAAAAGGATCTATAAGCGATATACATAGTTTTATTTGCAAAAGGTTGATTTTTGTGGTCAGATTAATAAGGCAATTATGTATTACCCAAAAAACTTAGGTTTAAAAATTTTTAAATTGGACTTTTCGGGTTAAAGCGTTGTTAAGTTTTGACTAGATTTGGATGTTTTTGAACTAGTAACAATGAATTGATAAAAAAAAATTAAATTCGTTAGAAAATAATTAAAACATATCCAATCAGAAACGTGAACAAAATCGAAAACATGAACACCCTTGGTAAAAATTAGTTCACGTTTCCGCGAGTTCACTGTATATTGTTAAATTTTTAAATATTTTTGCCTTTAGTTCTATTTTTATGCTTGTGGTTTTTTGAAATTTTATTTCATTTAATTTACTTAATGTTTTATTTTATAGAAAATGTTATTTACCAGTTTGCTCTTTATGTTTCTAGTTTTATAATTTTTTCTTTGAATTTTTTTTAATAAAACTAAATATGTAATATTAAACAATTACAATTTATTTGCATTCTTGTTGTTAAATATTTTAATTACACAAAACTATAGCATATCCGAGGGCTCAGTTGAGAATATTACATTCTGTTGCCTTTTTAGTCTCTCCCTTAGCCATTGCTATCACACATATAAATATGAGTAGTTCTTTGGTTATGTAAAAAACATTTTTTCTATGTTTTTATGAAATTAAATTTAAAAACAAATATATTTCAATAAAACAAATAAATGTACAAAAAAAAAAAAAAATAAATGAAAAACATGGTAAATAAAGAAACATTTTTAAAACTAATGAAAATTTAAACAATGTTTAAAATTATTTTAGGTAAAGTACTCTTTAGTTCGTAAAACTTAAAAAAATACAAAAATTATCTTAATGTTAAAAAGATAATTGCTTAAACTGTAATATTTTCTTTTTAAATTTTTTTATATTTAAATTAAATTTAGAAAAGTGCATACAAAAATTTTATTTAAGTTTAAGAGATTATAAAGTATGGAAACTGCTGTCAAGTTTTTGAAAAATAAATTTAGAGTTAAGCCATACAATAGGTTTGCCAAACTTTCTTTGTAAGAAAGTACGGTACGAAAGAAATTTGTTCAATGTATTAATGTTCCCTCTTTGAAATTCTTTAAACATTTCTTAAGGTGTTTTGTTAACAACTTAAAAAAGTTAAAACATAAGTTGCACAGCGGAACCCCTAAGGCAGACTAAAAGATTGAAATGTAAATAGACTACATGACATTTGGATGAGTAGGCTTAATATTGAATGAGAAGGGGTTAAACTTTTAGCTGGCTGCTGGTTTCTCGTTAATAGCCTTAAGGTGTTGTATAGTAACACATGTAAAATAAAATATTAAGGGATTAAAAAAGCAATACAACTTAAGAAATTAAAGCATCGCTGTTTTATTTTTTGTTCTCAAAAAGGGAGAAAGATACTACGTTCCAATTACGAAGAAAAGAGATTCCTTCCCATCAGTTACAAGCTACTACCCAGCGTATCGTGTGAAAGATTATAATCAATTAAAAAATTTGGTCATATAAATGTGGCTGTAGATCAATCAAATCCACCATCGACCAAATAAACAAACCACACTAAATCCTAGAACAGACCCAAAATAGACAGATTGGCATGTACCAACTTTTTTAGCTACAAGGCCGCTTTCGACTGTTTTATACATCCGAAAGTGTTCCATAATATATCTCAGTTTTGTTTCCCTGCAATACTAACCCAACTTTGTAGGTTGACTTTAAGCAATTCTCAATGTGGGAAAGCAGAAATTACTCTCAGTACCAGACAAGGAGGCAGACTCTCTTGTGATTTATTAGCACCCTCTTAGAGAAAGTCATACCAGACGCAATTGTGAATAGAACTATTCACAAAATAGCACATGTTACCTGCTTGCACGAGCAGTAACATCCTTTTTTGAAAAAGTCGAGAAAGGATCAACAAAAACGGGTCTGATAGAAAAATCAAAAAACAACAACAAATCGTGGTGTCAACGCACAATACGTACAGTAGACTTAGACAAATAATGGAATTTGAAAGCTACGACTTTAAAATAGTCAGTAGCTTTTTCTTCCTCGGCAAAGTCATAAAAAAACAAACAAAATCAGTTTTGAGGTAATGAGAAAAAAATATTAAAGAACAGTTTAAAAGCAAAATAGTTACTTAAATAAGTAACCTAATAATAAGAAAAAAAAACAGATTATAAAGAAATAAGTTTTTTAAAACTAAATAAGTCTAAATAAAAACATTATGTTTTATTGGCTTTTGGCTATTTCTTCTTCCTGCAAAAAAATTTATTTTTTATTGTTTCTTAGCAAACACTTCTAACTTTTATTTTGTCAAGTTTTATTTGCATAAAAAAACTTTTTTATGTTTTTTGTTGCCTTTAACCCATCCCTCTTGAAATTTGTTTGTGAGTTTTTCTCTTAATGGTTGCCTATTTTTTTTTATTCTTACAAATGCTCTTATTTGTAACAATAAGGATATTTGTATGTGAAATTTTGTTAAGAAAAACTAACTTTAGTAGATAAATATTCAAATGTTGTTGTGATAATGGCATATTGTATTCTTTTCTTACTTTTTCCTCGGAAAATTTTTTGGACATTTTTTACAAATTTTTGTTTTTATTGTTACATTTTTATTGCTGTTTATTAAAAATATGTTAAGCATATTAAATAGGTAATAACTGTTAATCATTTTAGATAAACATATGTTTAAGTTTTTTTTCATAATGGCAGTCAAAAAAAGTTTTTACTTATTGTTTTTTTGACTTTTTCATTTAATTATAAACGTCATATTAATTCAATATCGAGACAGCATAGAGTATAAGCTACATTTTACCAAAGTTGAAGTTAGGAGAAGAACAAAAAGCCAAAAAATTTGTTCGCAACTGATCAGTAATTTTTTCTAGGAGGGTAAAGTGTAAAACCAGCCCCCAACAGGAATTTTCTTCTGAGTGGTAATGAAAGAAATTTAAATCTGAATTTCTTAATGCACTAGAAATGTTAAAATGAACCTGTTTAACCCAAGTTTTTTTCAACTAGCTTTTTATGCTTATATAAAATATTTATTTTTTCCATTTGAAAAAAATTTAAAAGTTTCAAATATGTTACATTAAAAAAACTGTCAGTAGCAACTAGAGCTGTGCCAAATCGTTCATTTCAGTGATCGCTCAGTTTCGTTCAATTTACAAAAATTAACCCGTTCGTTCAATCGTTCACTTCTGAACGACAGTACGGCAACATGTTTTTTTTAAAGATTTGCTTTGACATAGCTTGTGGTTTTGACATTCAAAATAGAAAAAACTTTTTGTGAAATAAAATTTAAATAATCCATATATAAAAATTGTGTAAAAAGTGTATAGTAATCCATAAAAACACAAGCACTATAATAAATCAAACTTCTTAGAAAAAGACTGTTAAACCAAATTTAAAAAAATTATGGCAGTGCCACAGCGATGCTCAAAAGAAATATGTACGCACATTCGCAAACTTTTTAAAGCAACTCTTATCAATACACAAACAATCAACTGAAACAAAAGAACATAACATAAAAAACACATCTGAACGAACGAAATTGTGACATAAAAAAGACCTGAAGAAACAAACATTGAACGGAACACAATTGAACGAAAAGCGCTCAGTAAAATAACCGGATCACTTCGTTCAATTCGGTGATCCGTTCATTTTGACCCGTTCGTTCATGAGCTACACAGCTCTAGTAGCAACTTAGTTAACACAACACCTTAATATATGCTTTAAATTTTTAGCAAAAGACCAAATGTGAACGGTAAGAGCAACAGCAACAACAAAACATATAAATTAAAAGTAAAATGAATAACAAATTGCTTATGTTGCCTTTAACATTAGAAACTTTTTTGTAATTGTAGTAGAAGTTGTTGCTTTTGTTTTTTGTGGTTTAAAATTTAGAAAACCTACAACCACTTGTTAGCTAAGCTCTTAAATGTATACTATACAAATTCCTGTTGATATTACATGTGTATGAACAAAATTTGTTTTTCTTTGTAAGGACTAAAACTTGTCAAATGTATTTATGCAGACACAAACATATGAAAAGAAATTTGTTTGCTGGAGATCTTGGCAAACATTTTTTTATTTATAACAGGTTTATTAAAATTTTTATTTTAATTATATTTTGCTTAGGAAGGCTCAACAGAAAGGACAAAGGTTTTTTTGATCAATCAAGAAAGATTAGGTTACGTCATAAAGAGAGGAATTTTAAAACAGGATTGAAGTTCTGCAGGAAATATATTAAGGCCAGTGATCAACTTGTTATGAAATCCCAGCAATTAAAAAAGTTTTTGATAAATATTTCCTTTCAATTAAGCCACAACTGGTAGAACATTAGACAAAATAAACATCGTGTTTTAGCCTGCGCAAGAGCCGAGAAGTGGCAGAGAAAACACCTCATCCACCCATGTCTTCTGTACATGCCCTAAAATTGCGCTTTGCACATCTCTCAATTGATGAAGGTATGTTTGTAGATTTGAGTGACCTTCTGAGATACCCTTCTTTTATCCCTTTTCTAGCTTTAACTCTCAGGTTGGTGAGCCGTTAACCTCTAATCACCTCACGATGTTCAAGCGTTTATATGATATACAGTTGGTCATTCTATAACCAATTATTATTCACCTTCCGGGATTGCGACCTATCAAGATTTGAGCCTTCTTGACACAATCGCTTCAATTGACGCTTTGCAGTACCTTACATATACTCACGTTCCTTGGACTTGCGTTTTTCCTGAGCTTAAATAAATTTTTCGTGATTGCTTGTACCTTTTTTTGTAGACCAGAATTATGGTCTGAGAGGAAAAAGGAGATCTTAGATTTTATTTTAGAGTTTTCAAAGTAGCATTCCAGTCTCACTTTTTCCTCTGCTAAGTATAACCATGGATGTCGATCTGATACCAGTGCACTGAGCCTTGATCATTAATTGAGCTTAACGATTACACTATGTCCATATAACCCGCCAGGGAATCCAAATTATATTGGTAGTTATATTAATGTCCTATATCTGTCTGCTGTTGCCTTTACGAGCTTTGCTGCAGTGTCGGGAATTGCAATCTGGTAAATTTGATGTAATGTGCTTAAAGGTGCTTCTCACCCTCTTGATAAATGCCGACAGACTCGCTTTTAAAATTCTAAATAACTCCACTGCTTTCGAGCAATTAATACATTTAAATTTTTTTTAGAGGAGCGCGAGCTCCATAATGGATGGCCAGCCATTCCCTTCCTTTGGTTTAACTGGTGCCTTACATAGGCCTGTTAGAACCCCAACTAGCAGGTAAAAATCACCGATTTCCAAAGATTGTAAAGCCCCGTCGCCTTTGAGTTATAAAATCTCGACATAAACCTGAAATTTTGACTTAAACGGTTTCTGACTAGACTTCTGTTGGTTTTGCACCCACAGTATAGTTTGAAATCCTCAAGTAGAACCTTAGAATTTATTGCCTTTTCCTTGGGCCAGTAAACCACTTGCCTCGATTATTTGTCAGCTATCTCATTTATTTCAAAACCTCTGGGTTCTCGAACCCAGAATACGTGCATCTGTTTTCCAATCAATTCTTGACCGTTTAAAGGATTGATTTAGGGTTTGCGAAGATCGCAGACTAAAAGATTGAATGTTCAAAATGGAGTTGAGTCTGAGTGGAAAAGACAGAAAGAGATAAGCAACCAGATTGGCTGCCAAAATCTGTGCTAAAAAGACAATGCAGTCATCAGAAGATTGGAAGGATGAACTTACGTCAAGCTTACGATAAAAACTTATAGCTTTTGCTCACGTTTCCATCCAAAATTAGTCCGTTAAGAAGATAAAGGGCCTATGGTTGTTCAAATACACACCAAACAGCCACATTCCTCTGCTGCTACATTTTTTATTTCCAATAGTTCTTAAACATCGATAATGAACTGGGGTGAACTGTCTCAAATGAACCGACGTAAACTTTTCCGTTGCATCTATCCCTACTTTTTTCTAAAAAGTTTACAAGCAGCACTAAGCCTATGGTTGAGTTATGTAATACATTTTCGTTTTGCACAATGGCTCATTGCCTGTCGTAAACAGCATTTTTGGCAGAAAGCTCCAACAAGTGCTTCGTCTGACTAATCCCAGTCGAAATAGTAGGACTGATTATTCCCACAGTGACTTCGGTTGATTGTTCCAAAGCGGCTTAAGCTGAACGTTCCCATAGCGGCTTGAGCTGACTGTTTTCACTGCAATTACGACTGTTTATTCCCACAGTGGCCTTGGCTAATTGGTCATATAGCGGCTTAAACTAGCTGCTCCCTAAACGGCTTAACGTGACTTCTCCAACAATGGTTTCGGCAAAGTTTTCCCCATCTGACTGCCCCCACAACGGTACTAACTAACTGACTGCTACCACAGCGGCTTCCGCTAATTGTTTCTGTTGTAAATTTCTATTCTACTTATTATATTGAAGGTTAAAACATATACATCGTTATGTGCTAACACTGCCTGAATTTTTTCATACCCACAAACAACATCCGATGCTGATAATTCGCGAACACTGCCTAGCCTTTAGTAACCACGCTGCCTTAGTCCGACCCTGAATGCGTACTGACCTAATCCAAATTGCTGTCAGTGACTTCAGATCGATTTTGTAGCTTTCCAATTTTTATTCGTAACTGTATTTGGATCACATATTGAACTAAATAGTTTAACCGAACACTTTACCCCCGGGAAGTCAGTAGACCTGGACACCTCTATGCTATTTCCCCCAACCAAAAAGTACGTTATGAATTGTTTACAATATGAAATGTTTTACCAATATTTTGAAATTATAAACCATATATGTAATAAAAAATCAAAAAATCTATTTAGCAAGATAATTTCCATTGTAGAAACTTATTCAATTACATAAGATGTAGTTTTTATGGCACCCTTAAAAGGATTTTAAATTTAAATACCAGCTTGTGCTACAAAATATGCCAATTCTTATTATCCATAATGCAACCCAAAATGGTTTTCCTTTACTATAATGCAAGCAGTTTATTTTATTATAAAGATACAAAACAGTTTTCTTGCTTTTGTCCTAAGAAAATCCACATACTTGTGATGGTAATCTCAACATTAAGGCAACTTAAAAAAATATTATGCCATAAACTAAAGTTCTTAGAAAAGCAAAAAAAAAAAAAAAAAAAAAAAAAGGAAGGTCTGAATGCATTGCCTTTGTCCCATATCTTGTGTGACCATAACAATGTCTGGGCAAACTTCTTCATTAGTCTTATCATTTAATGGTTATATATGGATAAACATACATTTATGGTTGCAACCTTTTCATAAGTGGCCAGTTGCAGATTTTTACAATCATAAACTTACACATACTGGCAGTTAATCTTGATTTTTTTCTTTTTGTTTCTTTCTTTTTCTTTGCCATAGCTCTTGTTGCAATCTTCCTTTAGTCAGCTTTTGAGGTTGTGGCTAAACTAACAAAAAGAAGATTCTAACGATACACAGGCAAATATGCATACAACACTACATGCTTACAATGTTCTTGATATTTTTGTTGTTGCTGCATGGCACACATCATGTGGAATAAGGCATAAACAAGTTGATCTATTGTAACCACAGAATAATATATGTTTTTGTGGTCACTTCATGAACACAGTTTTAACTCTTTATTCTATTTAGATATGTATATCCCTCTCTCTCTCTCTCACACTCAGTTAACCTTTTTTGTTAGTTTCTAGTTTTTACCTGTTTGTATTGCATACTTTTAGTTAGATTCTATGTTTAAGTTGAAAACAACAACTAATGCCTGCTTTACACGCTAGACATGCATTTAGAAATGTAGTTGTTGTTTGTAAGTATGTAGTTTATTTTTTTGCAAAAATTTAAAATCTACTCTATTTTAAAATGTTGTTATTTTTAGAGATTATGGTAACATGAATTACAATATATAAAATGTAATATGAAAAGGCCCTAAGTTTAATGTAAAGATTTTATTTTTTTGACTTAATTTAAGTTTAAAGATTTTTTAATAAAACATAACTTTTTTCGTATGTTACAGCTTATTTATGTAAAGTTATTTTCTAAAATTCCCAAAATTCAAAAACACACAAATTTTTTAATAAAATTCCTTTCATGTTTCCAGGTGTTTAATAAATGTTTTTAAAAATATTTATTTTCATACAGCAATTTATTTTAGAAAGTAATTGAAGCAAATATTGCATAGTTTAAGTTTAACTTAATTGACCAAAATAATTGCATATTTTTAGGATATTTTTGATACATGTATGAAATTTTATATTTAAAATTTAAATTGACATTTCAACATAAAACTTATTTAAAACCGAGTCAATAGCTGTGTTCACCACAATTAGAAATAAATTTTAATTGAAAGTTTTCTGGTGAATTAAACAAAAAATAAAAGCAAGTTGATATAATAGAAATGACAGCAAAAAGTTAAACTAGTCACAAAGGAAAACCATATTAATTAGATAACATTAGATAATTATTCAACAAAACATACTTGTTTAAAGAAAAAAAACTGCAAACTTTTTAATAAAGTGTAATTCTTTTGAATTTTATGTAAGAGAACTAGCAGTTAACACGTTACTTCGTAAGCACTGTTTTAATTATTTTATATACAAAGAAGTTTTTTAAGTGTTGATTTTTTATATACATATAAGTATTTACCCAATCAAGAATGTTCTATTTCCTACTTCTATGTGAATAAGGCCTTTTACCTCAATTTGGTTTCAAAGAATATTATTTAAAAATTGAGATTCATAAAGGAATGGTCCTATAGTGTAAAAGATGTAAATAGTTCTCCTTAGTGTTAAAAAAAAAATAAAAATTACTTTTTGTCCACTTTAATGATTTTCAGCTGATTTCCGACTTCCAGGTAAATAATGTTAAATTTAAAATTTAAAGCCCATAATCACAAAAAACACAAAAAGTGCTAATAATTCGTCATTCCACTTAGTTAATTGCCTGCCCCAATATGGATAAATAGTCCCTAATTTCATACTTGCAGACTTATAATTTTACAAAAAGCAAAAAAATACAAATAATGTAAAAAATAATTTTGTCCAATCAAGTAAGATTTTAGCCTCTATAATGACTGGAAAACCTTGTGTCTGGGCCTTATAATTTAAGACGCAAAATTCAATTATTTTTTTTTGTTAATAAAGTCTAATGCAAAATATAAAAGGATTATTTTTTTAAAACCCTTAGTCTGACAATTTTTTCTTGAACTTTGACCCAATATTTTGTAGTTGCTAAACAAATTTTATTAAAAATTAATGTTCATGACCAATCAAAAGTACAAAATATTTAACTTTCATGATAGATTTTTTGCCACATACTGTAGACTCTGGACACTAAAGCCTTTTTTTTCTGAGTGTACATATTATAATACTGGTGAATGCATACTTCTTAAACTTCTTAAAAAAGTAAATGGTTTTGCTTGCATGGTTTTATTTAAAAAAAAATAATTGACTAAGTACAATTTAATAGAACTCAAATGTCCTGAATACCTAAACCGTATTACATTTATTTTTCTTACTCTCTATCTCTAATTTGTACCCTTTATTCAGCACATAAGTTAATCACATAGTTTGAAATTTTTTTTATTCCAACTCCTTGAAATCAATTAAGTTATGCCCACCTTTTTTTTTGTTTTCATTATTTGTAAGGATCTTTAAACACCACTAGATATCCTGGCCACTAGATATCTGTATGTCCTGGGTTTCTTATCAAAAGTCATCAATATCGACCTATTAGCGGCTGAGGCACAAGATAATAATAATGATTTGCCAAATGGTATGTAAATATGTGTAGTAACAGCAAAATAAATAACAAAGAGTATAGCATGACTTAAGGGGTTTTTATATTTATGCGAATCGGGAGCGAGGTAAATTGTTTAAGAAAAACTTGCTTTTAATGTCATTTCGGTCCATAATGTTTGCCTACAAAGGGACGACTTATATGTAGATATTATTCGGCTTCGTCTTTTCCGTTATTTCTTATTGTTTTATCTATATTCTACATACAGGTAGGCAACATATTTTTTTAACAAAGATGTATTAAAATAGATTACATATGTTTTGGTTTAAATAAGACTTAAATAATGCAATATTTTGTCATTAAAATGTTAACACATATACAGGTATTACTCTTATATTTTATTAAATGTTATTCTTTTTTGCTATGTTTCTTCCTAATTAAGAAGCCCAGACTTTGGGTCACTTATATAACTATACATTATTCTACATTTGTCCCTGTTCGTCAAACGTCTTCTTCACCCAGCGTAAAGCTTATCTGCGAGTAGCAACCTTATTTTTCACGAGCATAAAGCGGTAGGAACTTTAAGATCATAAAGATGATAATATAATACCGCGCGTTAGGTAGAACAGAGCGCTGCGGAAATGGTAAGAGAATGAGGTGCAGCCTGCTTGGGTGCATTTCTTCGGTCCCTTTGCAAAGACAACAAACTGAACCTCATATATGATACAACCAGTAAGCCAGCTAAGCCCTCAACTACTTGTTTAGATGCAACTAACATTTCCTTAAGCGACTGTCAACTTTTACTTTACATAAGGAAGATGAATCAAAAAGTTTATTTGCTCACTTATCATCATCCCAAAAAAAAGCTAAAAGCAACCTTAGAACAATATAAGTACACATTTAGCTTTAGGGCTTTTAGTACTACAATGCACATGCCGCAATGCGCCCTCAATACCCTTACTTTTCCTAAAGTCAAACTGGAACTTAAAACAACTCTAACGGTTGAACTTACGCAGTTTCTATATTAAACATTTATTTTCAATGCTTTTAATTTGACTAAACATATATTCACAGCAAAACGGCAACTTAAAAATTTAAAAACTTTTTCTCATTTAACAAATATCCATATAGGAAATAAAGGTCCTTAAAGTTATACAACATTTTTAAAGTCATAAGCTGCAACTATTTTGTCACTAAGTTTAATTTTTATTTTCAATTCATTCTTTTTAAAACTATCTTTTCTACAAGTCTTGCTTTGTCCTATACTTTTTCTAAGTCGTCATATGAGTAAAATCTAAAATTAATCCTTGAATGGTCTTAAGTATTTAATCTGATTGTTGTTTATTCATTTGTAATTTAACACTTTTAACTAATTTCAATTGTACTTTTTTTTTAATTTTGTATTCTCTTTTTATGCTGCTGCAGATATTTTCAAATTTTATCCAAAAAAATAAAGAAATGAATATAAAAAATGATTTTAATCCTCTTCATCATCACTTACTCTTAAATCAAGGGGTTTTAGTTATTCCCTGATGTATTTGCATTTACAAATACGTACAGATGCATGTGTAAATATGTAAAACAATTGAAATGATTTCGTTTGAATGAATTGAAATTGTAAAAATAAAAGTATATTTTAGCAAAAAAACGAGCAACTCAATATAGAAAAACTGTCGCTTTATACATAAATTTAAACACTCAAACACACACTCGCACATACTTAAGAATAATACTTTTAAGAAGGATTTGAATTTGTGAGACGGAAAGAGGAATAAATGCAAAAGATACAACTTAAAAACAAAACTAAAAGCTGAAAAGCAGCTTAAAATTTTTATCAATACTAAAACACTAAACAAATACATACGTTTATTTACACATACACATACACACACACACACATTTGCAAAAATACAAAATTTCCATTACACTTTGGGGAAATGGCGAAAAAAAATTGTGATATGAAATGAAAATATTTATCTAAAACAGGAAAAAATATATATAAAATAAACAAAATCTTGGAAAAAGAAAACTTAAAAAAAAAGAATTGTTTTATGGCAAAAGTATTGTTTAGAAATAAACTGAAAAAATGGCAAAAAATTTAAAAGAGAAAAAAATGGTAAAAAAAAGTGCACTCGGGTAGCAATCATGGGGACACCAGTACATTTATACACATCTCAAATTTTTATTTAAATATTCGTTTGTTTTTTTTTTTTTGTAAATTTTTGCAACTACTACAGCAGATTATAAAGATCGGTAAAAGGTCACAAAATCAGTTTTAGTCATGAAATATTTAATTTTCTGGCTGGTGTTGTGCTCCCCACAATTACACACAAAAACACGAAATTGTATAAAAAAATCTTACAGAAAAATAAAAAAAAAATTTGTTTTGAAAAATTGGTGAGATTTTTTGTTTCATGCTAGTGATGAGGTTAATAGTTTTGATTGTCTAGATGGTATTTGAATAATATATCACACAGGGTGTCTGAAGGCAGATTAATGTGCTCAAACTTAAATAAATAACGTAATAATTGGCACAAAGTTTTAATAAGAGAATTGAGCGATAGAAGAAAAATGCTTATTTTATTTATTTAAGAGTATTTTATTTCGTCGTGTTGAATACACTGTTTAAATACGAAACCTTGTGTTCTGCGCCACACGCTGCAGTAAACTTGGTTCAATTTAGTTGATTTCTTGATAAATATTTTCCTTTAAAGCCACAAGAGATAGGTATTTTCATTATGAACTCTATCTTAGAGGTAGTCCCATAAAAAAATCCATAGGAACTAGATCAGGCGACCTAGGTGTGTACATTCGTCCCATAGTTTTGGAACAACGTATATGAAGAGTACGATGCACGAGCTCGCAGGTTTGGCAAAAACAATTTCGTAATCATACGTCAGGCGTTCGTCGCCTGGACTCGAGATTTTTCGAAAAAAAAATTTGTCCAATTATCTCATGCTTGGATAATGCAAACTAAACAGTTGTCTTGGGGCAATGCAATGATTTTTGAAGTTTTTATCGAGAGTTGTGGATTCTTAGAGGGCAGTCACGGTCAGTTTGGTTTGTTGGCGTGGCCGTTTAAGTATAAATGAGCCTCTTCGCTCCAAAAGATGAAATTTACAGTGTGAAAACTGCCCAACATCGTTTCACAAAAGTTTTTGGTAAATCAAAGTCACTTGCTTTACGTTATTAAATGTTTTGAATTTTTAAAGGATGGATCCATTTTTTAAATTGTATGAATAGTCGGTCTTGGAAGTCTCAGTGAGGCTGGTGTTTTCCTTATTGAAAGTTGTAGATTTTTACATAAACTGCTTTCAACCAGTTCAATGTTTTCGAGAATCCTTGAAGAGTGATTGGGCCCTTTTCGTGGGACATTCATGGCCACAGCAGTTGCTCCAAATTTCTGTACACACGAACAAATTAAATTTACTCTCATTCCATCATGTATTCGCTGAATACGGAACTTTGAGCGCCTGACGGGAAATTCGCCCAGTCGATAGCTCCATCAGTTTTTAAAATAATCGTATTTAAAGATATAAATTTGCCACCAAACAACTTGTACATTATTGGGGTGGTATTGCTAAGTTGAACTGGCTGGTCTTAATGACCTTTATTTAATTCTGTCATTTTTTTAGTGATTCAAAACAAGGCGGAACGATAACACTGTAATTTTTGTCCGACTAAAATCCAAACCCAAGGGTGTTTTTTACAGCCTTTGGAAATGGCATCAGTCGAAGTTTGCCAATCCAGATTTTCAATTAGAAACAACCCCAGACAGTTTGCCTTAGATTATATTAGCGAAATCTCTACATAACCCTGAAGACTCTGCATGAAGTGACATTTTTACAGCCCGTCGTGGCCCTGACCTCCATAAAAGGGCTTAAGCTTTTACTGTATAACTAAAGTAGAGCCATTTACATGGGCAGGTTGAGCCCACGCCTTGCTAATCTCAACATGGAAAACAAAATCCTACGAACAATAATAACTGGGTATTTCAAAGTCAGCGATATATTCAGTTTCACTAGTTTTTAGCGAAATTAAAAAAAAAATTTTAAAATATTTAATTAAACGGCGACGCTCAATTGAAGAGGATGTACACTTATTACCACTGACGAATATGGAATTTATATAAACCCGTTTTAAGGAACATAAATTTTGGTCTGGCAATCGTTGGACTAAAAGTAAATTGTTACTTTTTTAGACTTGTATAATTTTAATGACTTCATTGAAAAGAAACTTCAATAATAATTGTAGATTTTAATATTTTTTAATAAGTAGCTGGTGCGTATCTTCAAGTTACTCCAACAGAATATTTTCAACAAGTTTGTAAATTTCCTTAAAAAATTTATATTTCTTGCAAATGTTTTTAAATTCAAAACAGAAATTAAATTTTCTTCAAGCACTTTCAAAAATTTAAAAAAATGTTTCTTAAAGAACTGCCCTAATACACAAGCAAACGTGTTTTTATAAATGTGTTTAAGGCTAAAATACATTAACAATAGTAAAACATAAAACAATTGCTTCAAGCCATGAGAAAAGAAATTTGCAAAGTTACAAAAATATCAAACACCTTGTTCCGTTTCCGTATCCTTTTTTTGGTTATGGGTCTCGTATTTATTTGTTTTTCGTATTCTTTTTCTCTTATTTCATCTTTAAAATTGCCAACTCTTTGACTGCGAAAAATAAAAACAAAACACACAAACACTTAAATGTATGTGTCTGTGTGATAAATTGATTGCTGTATATTTCGGTTCGTTAACGAATTACTGTGGGTTGAGGAATTGTGTTAAAGTTTTTAAACTTGAATATTATTAGAAGTTTTTAAGTAAATTTAGGATTATTGGAAAAACTTTTTATGGTAAATTGAGTAGATTAGAAGTTTTTAACATGTTGCTTGAAAGCGAATTAATTTTCAATGTGTTTGGGGATTTAGGGTTTAAAAAATTCGGGTTTGTAAAATCCCTGCGGGAAATTGGTGCCAATTGGTCGACGTACTCGTCCTGTTACAGGTACAAAACATGAATTGGACAAAAGTTATTGGTCGTGATCGGTTAAAAAGGCACACATCAAGTAACTGGTTAAAAGGTGTTAAAGAGGTTAGAAGAAAAATAGAAATGATGGTCCCTACACATTAACATACATCTGTTTTTATACATATACCACACGCGTATATATAAACAAAGTAGATCAAATAGGATCTTAAACAATAAATGCAAAATTTGCTTGTATAGGGTTGGCCTGTGATCCGTTCTGAGGTGTTAGTTTTGAACTAATTGTCCCCTCCAATGACAACGCAATGTAAAAGTGACAGGTTCTCTTCATATAAAGTGCAGGAACTAGAACCAGTCCCTACCCTAAGGGACCGTTTACGTCAATAGTCTTGGACCAGTCCACTTCCCCGTAGGGATATTTCTTACAGAATAAAACCAAGTCAGAACATTGCTTTTTTATATGAAATTATTCAAATTTTATTATTAACATTTCTATATATTGGGTTATAAAGTAACTATAGTTGATATTGCGTTTGTTTGTATTAAATATTATTGCTTCCGATTTTTGGTTTCTATCAAAATATCTAAATTCCTTAATAAATTAGAACATTTTTAAATGCTTCAAAAGGCAGATTTTGACTGATATGTTTAAAGCATCATTCATTAATAAAATCGTTTGCGCCAGGATGTACTCCCCTATAAAGGTTAAAGGTTTAACAAAAATTAAATTAAATAAGGCTGCTTAATAGAAGTTGTTCTACTATTTTTAAAAAAAATCTTTTAAGATTATCAGACCTGCAGTATAGCATTTTAATATCTGCCCCAATGTATTAAACTTTTTTTTTTGCTTTCTTTCTTTATCTGTGTTGTGTATGTTTTGTTGTTATTTATTTTGGTTTTTTTAGATTTTAGAAAATTATTACTTTAATGTCAGCATCTAAAGATGCATTCTCACATGTGCATTAGCTGGAAGCATTAGGGCGGTTGCAAGAAAATTATTAGTGATTTTTAAATATACAGGGTGCCTGGTGGCAAATTTATATAAATATTTAAATACGATAATTTCAAAAAGTAACAAGTAAGGGCAATATATTCGGCTGTGAAATCTTATATACCCTTCACATTGATCTTTAAATATACCCAGCCAAATTTTTTTGTACTGCAAGTACGAGTTTTAAAGTCAATAGAAAACTTCATTTGACCGTTCGTATGAATAATAGAAATATATAAAGAAGGTTTGAGGTTGAGAGTTATAAAAGTTTTTGACATTATTCATATTAAAAGGTTAATAAAAGTTGGTAATTGTTATGGGATGTTCTAGTCCCCCTGCTCATCTCCAACTTTTTTTCCAAAGTGTAGGTCTTATCATCGAATTACTTTTTTTAGAACACTAGAAGTCGATAGCCGTTATAGTTTCCAAAACACAGCGTATCAAAAATTTCATTAAAATTGTTTATTTGTATGGGTGCTAACCCTTTCCCTGCCCCCACCCAAAAAATTTTTTCTTCAAAGCGTAGGTCTTGTTGTCCTATTACTTTCCGAGATAAAGCGTATCGAAAATTCCATAAAAATTGTTTATTTGTATGGGAGCTACCCCCTCTTTAGCACCCACTCAAAAATTTTTTTCTTCAGAGCGTAGGTCTTGTTGTCCAATTACTTTTTTAGGACATTTGAAATCGATAGCTGTTATAGTTTCTACGATTTAGCGCATAAACTATTTTACCAAATGTATGCAATTGTAGGAAAAATAACACTTCCCCTGATCCTTTCTGAAAGAAATTTTTTAATTATTTAGGTTCCTTTTTTAAGAGTGTCAATGCCAAGTTTTGTGGCAAGAATGACTATATTTACTATGATATGTGGGGATATATGCACGAATTTTGTCATAAAAATGGGCTTTTTTGGGTTTTCGCTTATATCTCGGTCAATAGTGAACCGATTTTGCTGATTTTGAATAGCAATTGTCTCCAGAGTATTTCTAATAGTTTGGTTCCAATAACTGGTCTGTATCTTTTTATTTGACTGCGGAAACTTGATTTTAGCAGACGGACAGACAGACGGACAGACGGTAATGGCTATATCAACTTCCCTATCTATAAGGATCCAGAATATATACACTTTATGGGGTCGCAAATAGATAATAAAGAAATTACAAACGCAATGCCAACTAGTACATAGCCTTATCACTATGTTAAGGGTATAATAAAAGGGACGAAGGGAAGGGGGGGGGGGGGGGGTCGGTACTTGATAAATATGTAATGGAGCGAGTGTAAATTTAATTCGTTAGTGGATGCAGAGACTCCGCGCCAGGGTCCAGTCGATCTTAAAGGACTCCCGAAAATATTTAACTGTTAAAAAAAGTTTACGTAAAAAATTTTCTGAGATAGTTTGTAATGTTCCCTATAAGATCCATACAATGTCGTTTTCCAAGCTCTTTTCAGGTCATAATCGTTATATTTACATGCAGTATTGTTGCTTAAAGTTTGAAAAAAATTTAATCAACAAACAAATGTGTATGTGTGCTTAGTGAGTTGATTTTACTATAACATTATTAGAGGTTTTAAAAAACTTATCAAACCCGACCGCCATTACAGTTATCCAATATTGAACAAGTGTTAGTTCATTACTCTCAAAATGCAAATAAAATAAAATTTTTTTTCAAAGAACAACCATAATTAACTTCTATTTTAAAACAAATTAATATTACCAATTTCTTTTTGTGTAGGGTACGCAGTTCTTCTGTTTAACTAAAATCACTAAATTGCAAACCGAACAACTGCAAGATAATAGAAAAATGTGACTTCTGTTAGTTTTTCTTTACTGTTTCCCATTTTTTTATAAAAATTCGTTTTCTTCTTTTATTTTTTCAATTCCTGCTTACGATGTTTTAAATTTATAGATGATAAAAAGTGTAAAAAATCTAAGAGAAAATATGGAGAAAATAACATTTCATAAAAAAACTGCACAAACAACTATAAATCTCAAAGTAAATCTTAAAAATAAAATACATGAAACGAGATAAAAATATAAATAAATTTAGAAATAAATAAACAAACATAAACGTATACAATTAACTAAAGAGAAACTAAAGAAAATTTTTACAGAAAATTGGAATGAAGACAGTAACAAACAGCACATTGTTTTCATTTTAATGATTTTTATCTTGAGGTTTCCTGTGTGCTTGCGGGCATTGAAAACAATTAAAAACTATTAGTTAAAGTTAATATTGAAATAAAATTGAAAAGAAGAAGGTTTGTTAATTGAAATTTATAAAAAATGATAAAAAAAAATCTAATAACAGGATAAAGGGTCCAAGTTAATAGGGGAGATAATTCTTTCAAAAAAAAATTAAAAACAAAAAAATATCAAAGTTGATTTCTCTAAAAAAAATAATTTAAAACTATTATCCATCTGCGACCCCACAAGGTATATATTTTCTTGGTCCTTATGGACCGCCTGTCCATCGAACCGTCCGTTCATCTGTCCGTGCTATGATGAAATCTACTTTTTAAAGTCTCCTGATGCGCATAGATCAAAAATATCTGCGGTAAACTTGTTTTTGAAATCCAGCAAAATTGCCCGATAACTGACCGAGATATAAGCCAAAAGCCAAGACATACACTGCTTATTTACCTTAAACTTGTACACAAAAAACCTCCATAACTGCCCCGAAATTTCCCCTGCACAAGTTCATTATAAGACCGACTCCCAATAATTTTTCCACGGGAAAATTTTTGTGGAGCATATTTAACCCCCAACATGGTTGCCATACAACCCCTAAATAAATTAGGGTAAAAACCTCTACAACTTCCCCCGAGTCGCCTTAAAGAGAACTAAAATGTATAACAGAGCCCAATCGGCTTAGCCTTCCAAACATATCACCCTTAGAGCTCCCATACAATTTGAAAAATTGTAATAAATCCCACCCTACAACTTCCAGGGTGTCTGTGGATAGGTCAAATGTAGGACTGTCCTTAACTCCTCTTTCCTTGAAAACATTTTCCTAGAACATAATTAGTCCCTATCACCACGCTCTATGGGGGTTCCCATACAAAATTTTAAAAAAGTAGGTTAAGTTCCTACACGTTGTGAAAGATATATAAGATTTGGCACAGACAAATATAGCGCTTTTACTTGTTTTCAAATAAATTGAATTTTCAATACTAAAAACCCCAATTCTTTTTTATTAATGTTTCACTAAATCAACGAAGTTACTTGGATAGTTTTCTCTTAAACAATTTTTTGTTTAAATTGTGTAAATTTCTTTAATTTTTTAAATTATAAGACACTTGTCCTTATAGTCAGTCTACAAGGAAAATTGATTGTTTATAGTTGTTTGAATGTTTCAACTCTACAGGTTAATAGCGTGGAATATACAATTTCTAAAAATGCAATAAAACAAGGAAAACTTGCTGAAAACAAACTGAATGAAGCGTTTTTAAATGGTAAAAAACTATGCGATATAAGAAGGGCTGCTTTTAATATAAAATCAAAGCGTGTTTACAGGGGTGATCAATTATTTGATATTTCAAGTACGCACTTCGAAACGAGATTGCCAAAAATGCCAAATATATGTTTTAAAATATTCAAAAAAAATTTTTTTAAGATATTTTCTAACTGCATAAGAGTTAATGATATCAATAACTATGGCTTGACAGCCACAAATCCCACACTATTTTAATATTTATTTTCAGCTAAGTTTGGGAATTCATTAAGAACTCTTTATCATCAGAGGAATGCAGCTACATTGTGGAATTTCACTTTGGAAAGAAATCTGGGCGCAAAGAAAGCTCGTAACCTGTAAGTATTAATCATTTTAAAGTAAAAACCGCCCTCAAGCCCTTAATAATTCCCCATTACATCTATTAAAATATCCTATTTAAACGTTGGCAGCATTATTTGTCCTTGTTTATTTTAAACTAAATAAAAAGCTAACCAGCAGCCATCTATGGCTCCAAAAAGACTGCAAGCTTTGCCACACAGAGCGCCTTAAAATTGGTTGATTTTGAACAAATTTGGCCAGTACTTTGATTCTTAAAGCAGTTTTGTAATCAAGCTTTTTCATTTGTGTATCTCAAATAGTATGGACTACGTTTGACAAACCAGTAGCTTGAAAAGCCTTAGAAGATAATATTCAACTTACCACTGGCAATATGCAGTCAGGTATATAGTAATGAAGGGCTTATTAGAAATATAATAAGTGTGTTGAAAGGCTGAGTTATATGAAGTAAAGTACTTAAGTACCTATAAAGGACGGGAAAGTTTTTCTATCAATCAGCCGAAACTGCCATAAACTGTCATGCTATTATTATATCATTGTCAGCAAGCAAAATCCCAATTTCATTTGACTATTGCTGCTTACACAAGGATGTAAAGGACTTCTAATAACAAAAGCTTAATTTAATTTTGTTGAATTAGGTTGGCCTCACCGTTAATCATTAAACCTAGTTGAGGCAAGAAATAAGTGATAAGATGACAACAAATACGCGGAAATTTCTTGAACTCTGATATTCAGTTTGGGCAGAACAAGACTAATTATTACAAGGAAAATTGGAGGGTCCTTTGTACGTCTACGACTAACATTATAACTGTTGCTATGGATAAAGTATAGAATGCAAGTCCAGGCAGCAGGTAATGTCATGAGTTTGTGTTACATTGCAAAGAAACAATTTTAAATACAACACGAATGTTATCAGCAACTTTTGTTGTGTGTTAAATCTATCATAGACTGAATGATAATTTTTGGAGGTTTAAAAGTATAATGATTCTTTTTTAATAACGGTAGTTATAAGTTGCAACGATACGTTACACAGTTTAAAAGAAATGACATTTATTAAGCCTTTAATTTACAGCAAGCGCTAGAGAGTGATTAAAATCGACTTTAGCCATGAGAAAGATAAAAAGCAAAAAACATGAAGAAAGCTTTTTAAATTGATCTACAAACTAGTGCATACAAGTCATTTCTAGAATTTTCCAACCCCATACCTTATAATATTTAGCCCTACGGCATAACCTGAAGCATTTCGTTTTAAATCTCTTTAATTTAATGACTTTAGCTGTCATTAGTTTGCTGTTGTGTGTGTATTTGCTTAATCAGAAATTTTATTTTTTGTTTGTGACATAGACATGTAATTCCCTAATGGACAATATAATTTTAAACGCAGACATGTATTTAAAAAACAAAACTTAAGTTTAATAAATGGATATAGTTTTGAATATATAAATAATAAGCATCCTGCAATGCCTTGTTTTGCAAATATTTGTTCTTGTTATGTACTTTTCTACAGTGTGGTGAAGGTGGAAAACTAGAACACGAAGTATAACTTCAAGATAGTCAAACGTTCAAATTTTTCAGCATCAAGTAGAAGCCGTACGTTATATATTTCGTACTATTGGACGACGTTTTAATATTCCTTGTTAGCTGACCCTTGATTATAGGTAAACCCTTGCAAATAAGGTCACCTCGCACCGCCATTTAAAATTTATTTGTAATTAAAAACAAGGTTTTTTTACCAAATTATTTTCCCTTACCCTTAACCTTTAGTTATAATTAAAAAGAAACAATGTTTTGTTAGTGTCTAATTTATGTAAAATTTGATGTGTTCATGTAGCGTATGATTGTTAATTATTTCGTGTAATTAAATATTAATCATACGTACATGTTTTAGCATTGTAAGGTTTAGGTTTCTGCGCCATACTTCTGATCCAAACAAACTTTTAAAATTTTAAATGCTTCAATAACTTGTGTTTTAGTTCAAATTTTTTAAAATATTTATGTTCCGCCTTTTTTTTGAATTTAATACCCCTTAAAATAAAACAGTGCAATGCTTTGATGGTACTTAAAATTTGGATACAAACAAACCTTTTAGAATGACCCTTTTGACTCTACTTGAAACTTTTTTGAAGAATAAACAAAAAAGTTTCAGTTTATTTTTTATCGCTTCGTCCAAAAATTTTCACTTCATTGCATTTAAGAAATTTTATTCATTAAAGAAAACCTTAACGAATCATAGAAAAAATGTAAAACAAAACGTTAACTCAAATAGAAAAAATGTTTTTAAGCATTTTTGTTTTAATCTGGAAAAAGCTAAGTAAAGCGTTACTTTTTGTTACATTAAAATAAAGCTCTAATAATTATTAACCTTTTGAAAATAAACAAAACAAATTTGAAAACAGTGACCCAAACATTTGTTTATTTTATATAAAAAAACAAAACTTACCTTTTCTGGCCGAAAATCTTTTCTAAGGTCTTACTTTGTTAAAAAAGAAGAATTTATATTTAATTTCTTGCTTAAACATTTTATTATGCTCCAAGTTTTTAACAGGATATTTTTTTAAGTTTAATTAATTGTTTTGCAAGGTTTTGTTTTAAATTTTATTCACCTTCACTTGGTTTTATTTATTGGAATTAAATCATTTATTTTCTCTTTTAGTTGTTTATTGCGTAATGCTCTGAAATAGAAGAAAAATCGAATAAGAAAATTTTTTGCACACAACATACTTAAACATTTAACATTCTTTAATTTTTTTTTAAATTAATTTTAATATTTTTAGTTGATTTCCTTTTTTTATTTTTAATAATTTGAAAATATTTTTACTTTATAAAAAAATATGCTTTTGAATTTTCTCGTCCATTTTTAGGGCAGACGATTTAGTTAGAGAAAAACTAGAAAGAATGGCAGTGCTTTTTAAATAGGTTTGGTATATAACGCAGACGTTCCAAAATAACAAAGTCTCAACTATTTTCTTTTATATAGTTTCACAATGTATATTTGTATTATAAATGTTCACACACATGGCATATATTGACAAAAATAAAATTTCACATTAAAATAACAGTCCCACCCTTGAAGCTTTTATAACAAGCAGTCGATCTGATAGTAACGACAATATTAACAACTAAAGTCACTCTAACAACCCAATGGATATAGAAACAGGAAAATAAAATCAAAAAAACACTACCAAAAACCGAACCACATAAGGGCCATATCAAAACTAAAGCTACAACTACGCTCAAGCATTAGACTTTTAATGTGATCTTGCTTTTGGCGATTTTTTACTCATTTAAGGGGGTGTGTAAAAGTTAAACTTTAAAGATTTTTAATTGTTTTTAAAATTTGTTTAGCTCTTATTTACGAAAAACCATTTAATATCAAATTTAAATAACTTATCAACTCACTAAATAAAAAAAATTATTTTTTTCAAATTTTCATTGTCTTGGAGGCAATTTATATCTCAGTGTTTTACTAAGCGTAAGGCTTAAAATGTGAAAGAAACATTAAAAAAAGGGTTAAAAAAGAAATGAGTGCTCTCTGTTCTTGCAGAAACTTGATTAAAGAGAACCAGAAACCAAAGCTTAGCTTGATTCCTTGGATTAAGATAAAAATAGTCCAATCTTTCAACTATATACGTTCTTAATATGGCAAAATACTGTTTGAAAGAGCTATTATTATGAAAAGTTGAGTACAGTTGAAACAAGGTTTCTGGTTGAAATTTCTGAAAATATAAGGAGCACAAGCTGCCTTGGATAGAATTATTAACCTACTGCCCTCACATTCTACTGTCAACAATACTAAGACCGGCTCATTAAGCTGATTATTGATCTGAACATACCCACACACTGGGAGATGGAAAATATTGAACAGCTGCGGAATGAGAGCAGTGGGTCTGACTACATATGAAATCAACTCCGGGCATAGAGATACTTACTACTATTTAAGAGAGCTTAGATGAGCATTATTGTTTCATAGAAAAAAACTGTAGCTGGGGCTGGTGTCTTAACCCTTTAATCGTAGAGTTGCTTAGAATATACGAC
The DNA here is from genome assembly GCA_963583895.1 of Melanophora roralis. Classification (NCBI taxonomy): domain Eukaryota; kingdom Metazoa; phylum Arthropoda; class Insecta; order Diptera; family Rhinophoridae; genus Melanophora; species Melanophora roralis. The sequence goes on from OY757187.1 coordinate 119,764,600, forward strand.
TTCAGCAAAGTATCTTTACAGGAAATATTTACGATAATGCCAGCCGCAATCGTGTTTTGCCGCAGCGAAGAATAAAATGTTCCTATTTGAGGACAAACAATTTGCTCTTAAGGAAAATTTAGTTTTTCCCTCACTATGTGAATTTTTTGCTAATAAAAAGATGTCCTGTAGTTTATATGAGGGCCATAGCAAAGTTCTTCCAATCATCTCTTTCACCTGCGATTTATTTTATTTAGCTCCTGCTGCATCCTGAGATTACAACTTCAGTATCTAGGTATCTCCTTCACGTAAGAGCAGGACTTTCAATTACTCGTTAACCTTGGGTACCTTGGGTATTCAAAAAAATGGCCATTCTGAAAATGTTGACAGGTGGCTTTCTTAGCGCTTATGAGTCCCCATACAATTCGGTATTTAGGATATTCCAAAGATCTATGTTACTAACTTTTTCAGGCCAGAGAATACATAGAATTCTAAAGAGGCATCTGTTTAAAAATACATGGATGCTATTGATGTGTTTGGAAGCAGAGTTCTAAGATAAACTGCCAGGTAGCAATATAGACTTTAAATTTGAGTTAAATATTATGAGTTTGTAATTAGTGGAAAGCTTGGTGGATTACTATAGAAGATTTAGCATGGCATAGGCCCACCTTGTCTTCCCGAATCTGGCTTTCACATCAAGACGTGAGCTACCGGTTGCTGTTATAGTGCAACCCAAATAGCAGATTTGTACCGAAAAATGAATAGCTGAGTGGTTGATGCATTAATGCACAGTTGTCTGGCCTTTCTAGGGATAATTTTTGGTCCAAGCCTCCTGGAAATTTCCTCTATCGTGCGGAGTTTTTCTTACATGTCAGAGTTTATTCAATCAAGAAGGCAAAAATCATCTGCGTAATACATGTCCTTTTAAACGGCTTTGCATTCTAAGCCTCTGTTAGTACGTGTTGCATTACGTCATAACGTCTTACGTCAAAAAAAATATAAAATAAAAGAAGTGACAATGAACAGCCTGGTCTTAGGGTCTTACTGATATTGCCAATAATATCGCCGAATTTTGTGTAAATTTTATGGTTGGATTGAAAAAACCTTAAGAGATAAGGCAAACAGGTATTGGGCTGATGTTTTCGGCTTTCAGATCCTATTCAGTTTCTTTTAACATTTAATAAAATAGTTAGTAGGTCTAACTTAAAAAGAAATTGTTTAAACTTATGACCATATGGATTTACGTTAAAAAACCTGCTTATCTAAATTAAAATTCCATTTCTGCATTTTTGCAATACTGTGTCATGTTTGAAACAAATGATGTTTAAGGCTTGGTTTGGAAACCATCTAAAAACTCTTTAACAGATAGTAGCTCCAGATTTGGGATTGTTGGAAAGGCCCTGCTAGCCAGTATGAGCTTTTTAGATCAACATACCTCCGGAATTATATAAAATTTACTTTTTCGCATTATAATTAAAAAATATGTGATGACATTAATGTTTTCTTTTAAAACTAATATATTAAATAAATTTTCATGTAAAAACTTTAAAGGTTTTAACACAAAAAGTTCTTATTACCCAAATTGTTCTTTTTCAGCCCAACCACACTGTGGTGCATGCATCAACATATGTCGCTTTTTTTTTAAAAACACATATATAAATGTATATGTGTTGCTGCAGCAAGAGCATGTTAAGTTCAAGCTTTTCTCTTTGTAATGGTGGAAGCAAACATGAATTGAATTACAAGAGTCATTTAACGCCAGTAGCGTTTTAATCTTGCCTTCACAATTGCACTAGCGCGCTTTATCATGACCAATAACAACAACTTATATCACATTAACGTGTGTATATATGTATCCACATGAACATTTTTTATAACAAATATGCAAAAAATTGCAAACTGAAAATTACTGGTTGTTACTGCAGTTTTTATTTTTTTTTCTTTAAGCTTTCGTTTGTATTTTTTAAAGGAATTTTATTTTATATAAAACTAGAGCACGAACTTTTTCATGGTAATATTTGAGGAAAAACCCCATTAACAAAAAAGAAGATTATCTACCAAAGGGTGAAACTTGAAAATAATTACAAAATAATTAAGATTTAAAATTTTTGTAATAACTTAAAATTATTTTTTCTTTCAGTATACAAAGGAAAAACTCATCCTTAAAATTAAAAGAAAAATTAGAATAAATGTTTAATTGATGTGTGGGTAGAACTAAATTATGTTTATCTTTTTAAATTAATATATCCCTTACTTTTATGAGTTCAAAAAATCTTTGGTGGCTTTAGGTTTTTAAGTTACCGCAAAAAATACAAAAGACCGTTAAATAATTATAAACACAATGTACATAACATCAGAAGTACACGTACACAATACATAAACAAGCTGATAAAAACACACACAAATTTCTATTAAAATCCTTGTAACGTTGTCTATAGTTTGCAACACGACACGTATAGCATTTTACGAGGAAAAATTATGAAGATTTCTGCCGATTAACTAAACGAATTACGAACCGTTCACAATGACACCCTTCTAAGAACTGATGCAAGAAAAATCTGCGAGAATAAAACAAACTAAATTACACGAATGCAGCAGCCACGCGATTAAAAAAGAAATCATAGTAAAAATCAGAAGCAGCATCCCTAACAAAAACAATAGCTCTAATACTAACATTGGAGAATTTCATACAAATGCACAGTGGCGGCTATAAAAATAAAAAGAAAACAAACAACAATGGCAAAAACAATAAACCGTTAGGGTGCGATAAAAGAAAAACAAAAAAACAAACGGCAGACACAAGAACAGGAAAATAGTTTCAGAGTTGCCGATGACTGTTGATAGCTTTTATGGGAGAAAAAATATATTTAAAAATAGTACAAATATTTTTTTTAAGAAAAATGGTTTGAATTAAATACTCTTTGAAGCATTTTCTAAAAGGATGTTTCGAAGTCAAGCCTCCCTCACATAGACTTAATAAATTATTAATAAAAAAAATGGGGCTTGAAATTTTTTTCTTTTAACTTCTTTTTTTGTTTTTGACTAACAAAATAATATTCTATTGGCTTGAGCTTTGCTTTTAAACACCAGAGAAGTCTTCAACAGTAGTCGTGCCCTTTTATAGAACAACAACCATGTTGAAACCAAAAACAAATGGTTAACCCTTCAAACAAATTTTGTGTGTAAGTAATAACTTATTATTTTTTTTTTACATTTATTTAAGTTTGAAATATTATTTTTAAGACAACAAAATCCTTTCCCCTTCTTATTTGTTTAAGACAATTAAAATATAACTGAAAACATTCAGGAACTTCAAATGTAATATGCTTATCATTAAACTTAACATTTGTTATTTAAAGCACTACAATAACACTAAGAACCTTAATTTGTTTAAATAAAAACAATATATACGAAATTATACAAAGATGGCAACACTATCAATATTTGTTCTTTGTTTTTGTTTTTAACATATTTTTTTCAATTTCTCTCACAAAAATAAAAGTACGAAACTCCATTACGATTGCAAAACAACCACAAATGCAGTTTATTTGAAGAGAACACTCTTATTCTTTTCAAAAAATGATGCTGTCGCTTTTGTGTGTGTGTGTTTGAGTATATGTTTTAGATTCTCTCTTTTAAACAAATCGGAAGTGCGTGTGCGAGTAATTTAAATTACTTATACGTACGTCGGATTTTTCGTGTTTACACACATACATATTATGAAGATGACTATTTTATCCTCATTTGGAGTTTCAATAGTCACTTACACACATAGACACACACAAAGAAAAAAGTCAGAGTATTTGTGTTGAGCTAGGCTGCCTGCTATATATTTTAGTTGAAGTAGAATAATTCAATGTTGCTAACTTAAGAGTTTAAATTTAACAATATGGTATTTATTTAACGCTCTTTTACCATTTTCACTTTTAGTTACAAAATTTAAGGAACAATAAAACAAGTCAAGCCTTCTTTTAAAATAAGAAAATAAGAAAGGAAAATTATAAATTGTTTGTCAAAAATGATTTTTCGATTTCTAGTTTCCATTCAAACAGAAAGCAAAGAAAAAATATTGAGCGAATATCGCATCATTCAAGAGGATACAAAAGCCCTCGTTTATATGGCGGATGGGGCAGCCGGGTCAATAAAACTAAAAGAAGCAATTTTACTTCTTACTTAACAGCAGTTTATAACCACGATGAATAAGTTTCTATTCCGTAAATAATTAAAATTATGCTCAATAACATGCTCTTAAGCATAAAAGAGTTCCTAAACAACTCGGATAACATTTTTGCACTTTAAAAATAATTTTTCGTCCAAATTTTTTTAAACTATAATATAACTTACAAAGACCAACATTATTGCTTATTTGACTAACGTTTTTCAATATCAAGCGAGGTTTTGTGTTTTTGTTTACAAAATTGAAATATTTGAACTCTGTAATCAGAAGAAAACGTTATTGCAAAGCTGGTATATTGTAGCAAAGTTACTTCTCTATCGGTATTTATATTGTCAACCATTTCGAAGAGGTTAAAAATTTGTATCGTAATTTACGACGGTATTCATGGCCCAACATGGTTTTTTATCGGGGTTGAGCTTATTGGCATAACAAGGAAATTTATTTTAATAAAAAGGATTTTTTAATACCGTTACATCTATAAGGTGGCTTAAAACAATATTGGCTTTTATATATTGAGAAAATGAAAAATTTTATGTTCGTATGCATAACCTAATAACTTAATATTTAAAACAATTTTTGAAAAACAAATTAAAAAAGTCCCATAAATGTGAAGTAAGCAGCACTACAAGAAACTTTAGTCATTTCTGGGAAATCACACCGGCTCAAAGGTAACAAATTATTAAGTGTTATGCTACAAACATACATACTCATGTATGCATACGTATACGTGCATAGATATATATGTATGTATACATACAAATACGTACATACATATTGAATAAAGAGCATAAAATTCTACATCATAATAATGTTGTTTTTGCACATTGATAATGACTTTCGTTTTGTTGTTATTTAGTTAGTTTTTACTGTTAAAATGTATTAAAAGTTCTAGATTTTTATGCTAAACTACTGTAGTAAATATTAGTAATATTCGTTGTATGCTTTGAAAAGGAAACGGAAGCTGAAGCATCCGTAACATTACAGCAGCAACAAGAGCAATAATAGCAAAAACAATATCGTAAAAATAACAAAAACAATATAATATAAAAAGAAAATAAACAAAGAAAAATAGTCATAATAAATTGTGTACTTTTTATAACTTATTTTTGTTATTTGTTTGTTTGTTTTTCTTCTCTATTTAGTTGTAAGTTTTGTGTATGTAGTTCGTGCAATATTTTCAACTTCAATATAACCTTAGTTAGCAAGTGTTGTAGTAGCAGTTGTACAAATAGTGATAATAAAAAAAACAACAACAAATATTGAAACTTAACAACTGCATCATATGGAATAACAGTAAATAGAGTTATAATTTATATTGGATAAAACGATGGCACACGTTTTTTCAATGCCATATGAATTGCAAATTAGTTTAAAAGATTAAAAAAATAAAAACTTAATTAAAAAATATTAGAACATAATTAGGAAAGTTAAAGAGTATTAAAATATATTTTATAATAATTTATTAATAAGTTTTTCTTTTTATTTTTAAAGCTTTAATTCATATTTTATTTTCTTCTTACTTAGAGAAAATATTTTTTTTTATGACGGATATCCGTAACTAATTTTACTCGGCTAGTATAGATAGAAAAACTTAATTTTTTTAATTATTCATAAAGCAACATTAATAATTTTTTCTAAGTAAAAAAAATATTTATGAATTGTTTAAGGCCAAGATAATTAAATCAAAAGTATGTTTTATTTATTAATTTTATTTATGGGGCTAGTTGCTAAGGGAATTGTTTTTACTGTAAATTTTTAAAAATGTATTACGTTAGAAATTTTTGACCATTATAGTTACAATGGGGCGGCTCTTTCTTTACTTTCCTTTTTTTGACATAAGGTTGTATTCACCAAAACTAGGCTTCAATTTAAAGCAGTTTTTTTCATAAGAAATCAAAATTCAAAGTCTACTTTGAATTCAGAGTCTTATTGAAATTGTTAATCTATATGGCTTATAGAGACGTGGCCATGTATTAATTTCAAAAACTTTGAACTTTTTTGTTTTTTTTGTTTCAAAAGTCCATAGCAAGTATCTCTCAAAAAATATTTTTTAAATATATGGCAACGCTTTATATTAAAAATGTTGAAAAAGTTTTTTTTAGTAAAACTTAAATTATTTTAAATTGAACCAATATTCAATATCTGTTTCTATATTTTTAACTTCAAAAAATATTGAGCCTTTTCATAACTTTTGTTCTTTGCTGCGTTCAAGTTTCTTTATACCAACAAACTCTTATGCACATTTTTAACAAAGTTAATTGAAAAATCTTTTATAACACATTTCTTTGAGAAATATAAATTAGAAATGTAAGCCTAACAAAAGTAAACCTTTTGTTCAACAACTTATTACAAACAAAAACTTAATTAATATTTTCAATGTCAAAAGTAGTTTACTAAGCTTGAAATTCGTAAAAACTAAAGACTTAATAATGGTAATAACTTACTTTTATTTAAAGCAAAACGCATACCATTACATTCAATAAACACATTTATAACGACATACTTTTGTATGAAACTAAATCTCTTCACTAAATAATACCTCTTAAATTGAATGACTCTCTCTCTCTCTCTGATTTGCTCTCATTCTTCTAGTACTTGAAACAGTGTTGCCACCGACGAAATGTTAAATTACACATGGATCAACCCAAAATTACACATGAAATTACAAATTACACATGCACTTTTTTAAAAAACGCGTTTTTTGTTCTAAATTAAATAACCCAGCAAAAACTTGCTTTAAAATTAGTAAAAATCCAAAAAACACTTACTCAGTAGCATATTAACGCACTATTTAACATGGCGATGACATTGGAGGCTTACAAAGGAAGTTAAATAAGTACTTACCATGCTCGATTGCAAAGAGAAACTTAAATAAGCTATTGCTTTATTGGCATTATAATAATCTTTTTCTGTTGCCCCCAGTTACTTATTGTTGCATTTAAAATGCTTTTCTGTGATTGTCAAACTGAAACTAATTGCCTTATTTTTGGATTAGAGCGAACTCATTATCTAAAAACTGCTTAGTTATACAGATGGTATGTAAAAGTAACTTAAAAGTAAGAATTTCGTAATGACTAATTACTTCAAAATTTTTGTTGGGAACATATATGTACTTTTTGTTAAAAAAAACGATTTTTTTTTTAAATTTTATACCGTTCACATAGTGATAAGGGTATATATTAGTTTGTGATTCCATTTCTAGTTTTTAAAATATTTATTTTAGACCCCGTTAATAGATAGATAAGTCGATAAAGCCATGTCTGTCTATCTGTTTGTCTTTTGAAATCAAGTTTCCAGACGTAAAATAAAAAAGTCGCTCAGAAAATGATCAGAAATATACCTGATTTAATCGCTATTTAAAATCGGCATAATCAGTTTACCATTGACCGAAATGCAAGCAAAACTCTAAAATAACCCAATTTTTTAGGACCCAATCCACATTCCTTTATATCTTAGTAAATACAGCCACTTTAGCCACAAGGCTTAGCACGGATACTTTGAAGATAGGGACCTAAATTAAGGGGAAAATTATTCATGTAGAAGCCCAAATTTTGGGAAGTATTTTAACCAATCACAGCTATAAAAGTCAAATGTTCTACAACAAGTAATTTTACAATAATCTCTACATTTTGGAAAACAAATTTTTTGGATAAGAGCAGGGAGAGGAGCAACCCCCATTCAAATTAACAGTTATTGTAAAATTTTTGATACGCTATATTTCGGAAACTATAACATCTATCGACTTCAAATGTTCCAGAATAAGTAATTGGACAATAATGCATACATTTTGGAAAAAAATAGTTTGATAGGAGCAAATGGAGGGGCAGCACCAATACGAATGAAAAACTTTTATTAAACTTTTAATACGAAATAAGTTAAAAAATGTTGGCCTCAAACCTTCTACATGGTATTTCTATTATACATACAAAAGTTTTCTATTTTTAAAATTAGAATAGCTATCGACTTTAAACCCAGTACGAAGCATTTTTATTATAATATTGCCATTACGAAATAACTCGGTCAGATCAGATGGCTATAAAAAGATCAACGTAAAGGGTATATTAGTTTCGACAAAGCCGAATATAGCGGTCTTACTTGTTTTTAAATACTAATATATATAAAAAAACAATAATTATCAAAAACGATAAAATTTTAAATTACACATGAATTACACATGCAACCAATTACACATGGGCTACACATGAAACGAAAAATTACACATGAAATGTGTAATTACACCTAAGTTGGCAACACTGACTTGAAAACAAACATTTTTAACTCTTTATAATTTTCGTATTTTTATCTCACTATGCTGATGCAGCATGAAAAATATTTGCAGTTTTAATTATTCTCGTTGTTGTTAAGTGAATATGTTTGTTAAAAACCCACAAAAAAAGGACTCAACTGTATCCAGGAAATTAACTTTCGCTTAAACCCATTTTTACTTAATTTACTTTGGATGCATTTAATTATTTTTATAAAAATTCATAACAGCTAATAATGTGAAGCATTTGTTTTAATACGTTTGTAGTTTAGGTACGAAGATAATGACGTTATTATTATATGCGATATTTCAAAAGGCATAAGAAAAAGGAAACATTAGACAAATGCTCTTTTAAACATTTTTTTTATTAAATATGGCTAAAAAGTTGAAAGAAAGCAGACCCTAATATGTGTTTGCTGAACATGTTTCTGAGCATCAAAAATTTAGGGTAAGATATTTGAATGCAAGTTTGAAAAAAAGTGTGTAAATGGAATTGGATTTTTCAGTTAAAAAAAACTTAAAGGCAAAAAGAGGTGCGAAAAAATTTCGGCCAAGTTATATGGCAGACTTCTTATAATTTCCGTTCAAAGATTGTTATCTGGCTAAGGGGTGAGGTATTTTTCAAGAACAATACGGAGCATAAGACCAAATAAAATTTAATAAGAAGGTTCTTGTGTGGCAAGCTATTTGCAGTTGTGGCAAAAGAAGTTGATCATTTGTAAGATCAGTTACAATCAACACACAAACATATTGCGGAGTATCTCCAAAAACGGTTTTGACCTTTCTTAAGACAATGCAGGGTGCCATCAAATTTCTGTCCTGATTTCATCAAAATGCCACTTCGATAAAAAAATCAATCAATAATAATGGCAATTTTGTACCACGTAAGGCAAATCCACTCACCTGTTCCAAACTTGGGCCTGTATAAATGTATTGAAAAAGTATCCCTGAGTATGTGCGACTTTAACCGTAATCGGGCTACCTCATCTAAAAGGGTTTCGGAAACTAGTATTAAATTCTAAAAGGGAGGGTTTTTAAAAAAATTGAATAACACTGTGTGTAATTTTTTAAGTCATGGAAAAATAACCATATACGGGCATCACTACGTGAAAGAAGACCAAAAAAGAAATGACCCGTGTCTCCCAGTTTTTCCCAAAGTCATGCACTTTTTTTGTTATGGGCCCCCAAAGATTTGGGGCCTTGGTACCATTTTTACAAAAAGTGATAATTTTCTCAGGCTCATATCTTGCAAACCGTTCGGAATTTTAATTTACTCTTTGAGGCAAAGTTGTAGCCCTTTTAATAAAAAACAAAAATTATGAACATAAAAAATGGAAAAAACAATAATTTTAAATCAAAATCGCAAAAAACTTTAAAAAATTCAATTTTTTTTTACCTTTTTCCCCCTGTTCAGGTCCATAGGTAGCAAACCGTTCAAAATTCAAGGAAACAGTGAACTACAAAAATTTACCTAACATCCCAATTAATAACTTTTTAGAACATATAAACTTCCTAGGAATGATTCTTAACACCGTTTAGGTAGCGTTTAGGTAGCCGCAAAAGTTAAAAATTTCCCCAAAATGTATGTACATACATGTAGTTATGAAGCTATCTCTTCCTTACGTTTAATCAAATTGCCTTAATTACATATATTGTATCTGTCTTTCGTGTAATAGAGAACTCTAGTGCATATAAATATGTGTATATGCATGTGAGATAGCCGCGAAAAGTCTTGGAACTTAAACAGGTAGGCAAACATTAAAATTGCTGGAAACCCTAAACAACAAAATACATCATACACAAATCGCAATAATAATCGTTAACGGCCTTTAATTAAATTATGTACATACTTTTTTTATTGCTTTGTTATTACTTTTTAATAATTATTGTTTATACCAACAATAAATTACCTACATATGTACCTACTACCAATTTTTTTAATAAGTGAGGACAATTCAAAATAAAATAGCAATTGGATAAATTTAAAAAGAAGAAATTATTGCACCCAAACTTTTTAAGAAATCAACTACAAAAATTTACCTAAGATTTCAGTAAACAGCTCACGCGATCACGCACCGATCGCACACGCATCAAGGAACGCAGATCACAATATCAAAGCGACGCGACTCTCACATCGAGGCATTACACAGCGCGACGTCAACGAGATCTCAGCGGTGAAAATTATAGAGAAAGTTCTACAGCATAATTCGCACACAACATTGGCAACTGACAATTTCAATATGCAGTGTAAAAAATTTTTTTTTCTTTTGCTACATTTGCGGTCATCAAATCAGAAAAAATAATTCTACAAGATTTCAAAAGGAAAAGAATCTTTTAACTAGTGAATTTAAAAGAGCATATAAGTCATTTTTCGACGAAATAGATTTGATCAGTGAAAATTACACACCTAACGCAGTGTGTCGCCAATGTTATAATAATCTCATAGCATGGTTGAATGGAGGCAAACATAGTATGAAATATTGTAAGCCGGTAAACTGGATTAATCGCCCAGGTGATCATGATGCAACCAGTTCTTATGCATGCGTTAATTACCCAAATAGACCTGATGAGAAGAACAAAATTTATAAAGCAACTGTAACAGCCACACTACCAGTGCTTGCACCTGAAAATTTTGTATTCCCAAGGCCGCAAACTCCAGATTGTAGGACAAAATTTACAGAAATGACTACAGTATGTGGTGTTACTAATCGAGATCGATTTGATACCGACTATGAGCCCCAACAGGGAAGAGATGGACCAAAACTAATAACTAATAAAAAATCAAATGGAAAAACGGTACAAAGGAAAAAAATTCGACGCATTGCTTGCAGAGGTAATATCAATTTTATTATTGCATGGTTTGCATTATTTTTGATTTCTTTTCTTATTCATTTCAGGTATGTTGGTGGAGTCACAAGATAACCTTTTATGATGTTAATAAGGTATGTTAAAAAGAAAAAGCTAATGATGGAAGACATTCTGGAAGCAACGTGCCTGTGGACACTGTAAGTTCTGAATCAGAGTCAGATTCGGACGACGATTTAGATCCTCAACTTAAGAGAGCGCGATTTGCAAGTCCAGGGTCATCAACTTTATAAAAATAATACGAATATTTTTTTATAGTTTTTTTGTAATAGACAGCACAGTATCTCAATGTTGAAGAAAATAAAAAACAAATGAAATTCAAAAATGTTCGTAAAATTTTTAACTTTTGCGGCTACCTAAGCGCTACCTAAACGGTGTTAAGAATCATTCCTAGGAAGTTTATATGTTCTAAAAAGTTGTTTATTGGGATGTTAGGTAAATTTTTGTAGTTCACTGTTTCCTTGAATTTTGAACGGTTTGCTACCTATGGACCTGAACAGGGGGAAAAAGGTAAAAAAAATTGAATTTTTTAAAGTTTTTTGCGATTTTGATTTAAAATTATTGTTTTTTACATTTTTTATGTTCATAATTTTTGTTTTTTATTAAAAGGGCTACAACTTTGCCTCAAAGAGTAAATTAAAATTCCAAACGGTTTGCAAGATATGAGCCTGAGAAAATTATCACTTTTGGCAAAAATGACACCAAGGCCCCAAATCTTTGGGGGCCCATAAAAAAAAAGTGCATGACTTTGGGCAAAACTGGGAGACACGGGTCTTTTCTTTTTCGGTCTTCTTTCACGTAGTGATGTCCGTATATGGTTATTTTTTTTCGTATTGCACTGTGTAAGTTAATCAATAACCAGCAATATGAAAATATTTTATTATAGCCACACCACATACGTGGTAGAGGTCTGAAGCCCACCTTCAAGTATGCTGAATATAACTTTCTCACTTATTGTTGTTTTTTAAATATGTGCTATATATAAATAAATTAATTTTTTTTGTAAATTTTTGTAATCAACTGTTTAAACTTTATTCAATTAAATATAAGTTTAAGTTTCTTAACTCACTCCTTAGAATCCTGAGAAGGCCTATTGATGTAAAGCTACAAATACCAAGCTATTCATATAACTGCATTGGCCGAATATCTGGCAATTGGTCTCAATATAAAAGCATAGCTTAGATACTGTATTTTACTTTGGGGTGGATATTACATAAGAGGAAAAAATTATACTTCTTTAGGGATATTGCAAAGTCTAAGATCCTATTTTATATCTATTGTTTTCTTACATAGCGGCTAAAATCGGTAAGTCTGCACTCCTTTTTCCTAACAGTGGTGCTTACAATTATGTCTCCGATATATTTTAGTTTTTAAATACTTATTTATTTTGGATATCATAATTGATTTTCACTTAAAAACCAGGCTCGTCGACTTTCATTTTCTTGGCGAAAAAATAAATTTAATTCTTGTCTGAATTCGCACTCTATCCCTTTGACTCAACTCAAATTTGTGAGCTACTTAGGTCCTGTTACGTCCGTTTTGGAAGTTAATTTTTTTCGTTTCCCAATCAAGCCATAGAAAGTCAGCGAAATGAATTTTCTTTTAATTAAATTGAAACCAAAAGACCCAAAAAAGACAGATGGGCACATACCATTTACTTCTTTACTCTAAGGACGCTTTCGACAGCCCCATACGTTCAAAGGCGTTTCTAGTTATGTCTGAGTTTGGTATCCCTGCGAAACTAGTACAAGTCTACAGAATGACCTTAACTGATACACAACCCCCAGTTAAGGTAGGCAGAAATATTTCTAAGCCCTTTAGTACCAAACTAGGTTTAGGACAGGGAGACAGCCTCTCGTATGACCTTTTAAACATCCTCTTAGAAAAGGTTTTAGGAGACGCAGATGCGAAAAGAACAGGCACACTATTCACAAAACAGCACATGTTAATCGCTTACGTTGACGATATTGATAAAATGGGGCATACATTGCGAGCAGTAACTTCCATCTTTGAAAAAGTCGAAAAAGAATCAGCCAAAGTGGATCTAGCAGTAAATGCAAATAAAAACAGGTTGATAGTATCAACATAAAAGACGTCCAGTAGACTTGGGCAGACAGTAGAAGTTGAAAACTACAACTTTGAAATTGTCATCATTTTATTTACCTCGTAACCGCCATTAACAAAACATAACGCATCAGTTTTAAGGTAAAAAGAAAAACAATATTGGCCAATACTTGCTGCTTTGGACTAAGAAAGCAATTTGAAAGTAAAGAGCCCTTCCGACAAACAAAAATCACTCTTTACAAGACACTGATACTACTTGTGCTTACTTATGGTTCCGAAGCATGAGTACTTGCGAAAGCAGATGGGGTGGTGTTTGGAGTTTTCGAGGGGAAGGTTCTTCGGAAAACCTATGGGCCAATCTGCGTTGACGGAGTATACCGGTGTCAAATAAATCTCAAGCTAACATTGATATATTTCTTCTATCAAAATTCAACGTTGGATAGGTCATGTTTTAAGAATGAATAAAGATGCTCCAGTTAGAAACTCATTTGAATGCGAACATGGCGATGGATCACTCAAAAGAGAAAAACCGCAACTCCGATGAAAGAAGCAAGTGGAAGAAGACATTTCGAAACTTGCTGTCCAGTTATTTGAATGTCCATTAATTTAAATAAAATTTTAAGTCCGAAATATTACTTTGAGTAGGAGGGATAAATTTCGCACCAGGAAGAGGAAAGAGCAGAGATTTCATATAAATATAATGATAGAAGTCTTGTAATGTTATAATGTTTGACAAGTGGATCAAACTATAAATTAATAATGTATATGTGTATATAAAACATGAACCTTAATTAATTTTTTGTTAACAAGAACAATTAACTCTAATTTGTTTAGAAATGCCTGAATCTTTTCTTTTAATATTTAATTATTTTTTTTTACTTTAAAACAACCTCTTTAACCTAAAACCCCAGCTGTGCTTAAGTACCCCTGAAATACCGTAGATTTATTAAAATCATTATTATAATTACAAAAAAAATTTAAATTAATTTTTAGCACATTTTTGAATATTTATACAAATAAATTTTTTCAAAATGTATCCTTCTTAACTTGATTTAAATCCTTTGGTTTCAATATTGCTTTCCTTTAGCATCCTACTAAAGCAACCAAATACTTATGCTTTCCCAACCCTAAGAATGTGTTTCAATAAAAACTTAATTTATAACCCAAAGAATTTTCTTAAGGCAAAACATTTAAACTATTTACTCAAATGTCATGTTGTGAAAACCTTTCCTTTACCTTTAACTTTAACTCCTACAAATTTAAGCATTCAGTTGGCATTAACTACAGGAGTTTATCTCATTTAAACTCTTGAAGAATATGTCATGAATTTGGCATTAATTTGCCAGAGATAAATGTTAAAATTGCACCTGATAACAGACTAAAGGCCAGGAAATACTTTTTCGTTTCGTGTCCTTTGTCAGTGTGTTGAAACTTATTTTAAGGGAATTATTTTAACTTAAAATAAATTTTGTACAAAACTAAAATGTGTGTTGACCACTAGTTTAAAAAACATTTAGTTTTTGTTGTACATTAGAACAGGAGAGATTTTCTTGTGTAAAATACTTGTTTACTCTGCGGTTTCTTTTGTTTAGTTAAATTCACCACAATTGAATTCCATTTGTGGTTTTAACCTAAAAAGTTTATTTTATATTTTAGAAAGTTGATTGAGGGCAATGTAATAATTTTTAGGAAATATTCAAACACATGCATTAAATTAAATTAATTATAATGAATTGCAAAATTTAAATTTATTTATGGTTTTAATTATTTTTATAAATTTAATTTCATCCTAAAAAAGGTTTTTAGGAACTAGTTTAGAACTTAAAATTTAACCCCTAATTAAGAAAGTAAAAACCCCTACAAATATAAAAAATGTGTTTTTATTGAAAAAGCTATACAAATCAAAACTGGAAACTTATGTTCAAGACATTTTGTGTAAAAAATATTGTAACTATTGCCTTGAATATCACTGAATAATAATTTTATATTTTAAATATTAAATATTTCAAGGTGATATGAAAGGTTTTTTATCTTTAAAATTTTCAAATTTTCTTTAACACTTACATTTTTTTACTATTTCACTTAATTTACTGCCCAATTACACTCACAAATGGAAACACTTAGAAGTGACAAGAGACTTTGGCCACTGTGAAGCCCACTCTTAGCCTCTCTAAGCATAGAGAAAAAAATAAACCCCCTTAACGAAAATAAAGAGCGTTCGTGGAGTTCTATAATTCCTCTTCATTTCCATACAAATTCAGGAATTAAAAAATTTTTCTATGCCGTTTACTGGAAATTTTACTTCCAAGAGACTCGTTAAGCCATTAAGTATGATTTTATTAAAAAGAAAGTGTATGCACTTATGTCCAGCCTAGTCAGAAAATGTTGTAACAGGTCCTGCCAACCTGGCTAAATTAGTTCTAGTCCGATCTCGACCGATAAGCACGAACGACTCCTTGATAATCTTATTGGCGCTTTTTTTTGAGGTGACACTACAGCACCGAGTGCTTTCAGTAGAGCCTCAACTTGCATGTCACAATAACGGCTCTAAGGGAACATTTCTCGAATGTCTTGATTTTATGCAGCTGGCCGCCAGACTTATGTCCTTCATTGGTCTTACATTCTCTGCCAATTACCTCGCCGCTTTTATCACCGCCAAATATGTATGCAGCTTGCCTGAAACAAGCTGCATACATTTGTCTTACAAAGCACTTGAACTTATGTATCTCCTAAACAGTTCAAACATCAGCCGCTGTGCCTAATATCCCTCTCCAATCCATGAGTAACAGCTGAACACCTGTGGAATAGCTTCTAAAACCCCATGAAGTCCTCCCTATCTCAAAGTACTAATCGGGTTGTTTTATAAAATTCCGGGGGCAGCCTTTCCCTGTGCCCAATCAACTCCTTTCACCCCTTTCAGATAGTAAATTCTCTACGAGAAAAAAGATAAAAATTAATATCCAGAGTTTCCATTGCAGTCCATTACTTGAGTTTTGAAGAGTTTTTTAATGCCGCACTTCTTTACAACCACCCCTCGCATGACAATACCATTTGCAAAAATCGGCCTTGCAATAAATATGTTATTCCAGAATATCGTTTCCTGTTGTAGACTTCCAGTTCTTATCTGCATCCAAGAATTTTTCTAAGAGGAATGGCGTCACAGAATAATTTGCAGTCTTGTATTTAAAAATGGTTTTTTGGATGTTTTTTAATAACAAAAATCTTTTAAAGCCCTTTCGAAATGTCCAGCTATGATACCAAACTCTCTTTTAACAAAATTGAGTTCAAAACCTTTTAAATCTCTTAAAATATTAAAAGATTCTTCCCTTGTCATTGCTTGAGGTCCATTGTAATTGACAATTTCTATAGATATAGAGCAGAAAATCCGAACAAAAGTCAACCTTTAAAGTAAAAAAAAAGTTTTTAGTTTCGCGTTTGACTTTCGCGAATAATATTTAATTTTGACATTCTCAAAAACTTTTTTAAAATTTTGCAAATGACGATCATATTAAATGGTGGCAACTTTAACACCTTAAGGCAAATTCAAGCAAAGATTAGAAATAAAAAAAGAACAAATATTTTAAGTTTTGACCACCGCAAACTTTAACTTTATTGCAACACAAAACCATTTACTTCATTATGAAATTCTTAACAACAATAATTATGCTGCCGGAAGAATGATTTTTATGTAAAAATATTTCTATAAAAATATTTAAAGAAAAACATTAGGAAAACACAAACCGAAAACAAAAATCCTTAAACTTATGCTGCACAACATTCATAAATAAAACCACAGTAAAGAATAACAATTTTAGGAGCCAAACGCAAAAACAGCAAACACAACTATGAAAATATGTTTAAAAGATAAAAAACTTTCTTTGGCCAATTTTTAAGCCAAACCAAAGTTAAGCTCAAACAGATATATTTGAGAATGCGAAATCTACTTAAAGAAGATCACTTAAGTACTTACAACATTTTTTTAAACATATGAAAAAAAAACAGAAAAATTTAAAGATTAAGAACAAAACTTATGTAAATCATTACATAAGAAATTAAAATTAATTTGCCGGTGTATATTCATTCGACTATGCCTGGAATAAGTCCCTTTATTGCATCCCCTTGCAAGTTTAGTAGGGTACTAGGCCCTTATTTCCTTGCCTTGAGTCAAGGTAAATATTCATGTGTTTTACATTATCTAAGAGATAATTTTTTTGTTCTGTAACCACAGGGGTCTGAGAATTGAATTCTAAAGTTGCCCACCCACAGATGATAAAAAGTAATTAATACAAAGTATTAAAATTTCTTTAAATTTACTGCGCCTTTTTAAAAACAAATAATTATTTTACTTCGTCGAACAAAACCTATAATAATAGTTCATGCTATTTTTATTTATTGTTGAACTGTTTTTAATACAAATTTTTGCTTTTTAATTTTAATTTAAACAGAAGGAAAACACTCATACCGTATCCCTTTCTCTGTTACATGTAAGTTAAATAGTTGATGTTTACAACCAAAAGACACTACTACCGTTCAAAGAGTACTGATGATGAAATTGCGTAGCTGCTTTTGAAAATTCATTCTACTCGGCTAGTAGCGGTAGAAAAATCAGCTTTTTTCAAATTGAAAGTTTCTTTCAACATTAACGGAAAATAACAATTTCTTCTAATAAAAAGAAATTATATGAACTTAAGCCAAATTAAAAAGCAAACATTTATATTTCATGCTCATCTTAAAAAAAATTTTTTTTTTTCATAAAATTGGCCTATAAAAGATCAGAAAAAGGAAAATTTAATAACAAACGGACTGTGTTAACAATTATTGCTGCTTCTGTCGCATTTACTTGCACACACACACGCACTTATTCTCCCATATTTTAAGAAAATAAATAAACAAATAAAAATTATTAAGTAAAACAAAATTTGAGTGTGAAAAACGAAAAAGGGCAAATAAAAGGCGGTTCATTAAAAAGTTGTGAATTGTTTAAAATAAATATTACTCATACGTCATGTGTTTTTCTTATTTTTATTGTTTATGAGAGGTGTGGGAGTTCAAGAGAAAACTTACTTACGTATATATAAAAGTGTGTACGTAAATGAATGATAATGCTTGTAAGTGAATCCTTCATTTTCGCATTTTATATTGACAACTAAGTAAATGAAAATAACCACATACTTATTACTTATGTGTACACATGGGTCATTCTCACCTTAAGTGTCATATTATGTATTTTTTTTTATTTTATTAGATTAATTGTATGAAATGATAAAAAATGGATGCATCTAGGCTTTTTAAATCTAAAATTTGAATTATGTCATAAAAGTTTTCAGCTTATTTGTGCATCAAGCTTAACATTTACTTTAGAACTTTTAAGCCCCATTTGTGGGGAACGGCCTTGCTATTTTACTCACATTTTCGTGTATAAATTGTAAATTTTTAAATGTAATTAAGAAACGGCTAAAGGCATTCAGCACACCAGATTCACCAGAGATAAATGTTAAAATTGCACCTGATAACAGACTAAAGGCCAGGAAATACTTTTTCGTTTCGTGTCCTTTGTCAGTGTGTTGAAACTTATTTTAAGGGAATTATTTTAACTTAAAATAAATTTTGTACAAAACTAAAATGTGTGTTGACCACTAGTTTAAAAAACATTTAGTTTTTGTTGTACATTAGAACAGGAGAGATTTTCTTGTGTAAAATACTTGTTTACTCTGCGGTTTCTTTTGTTTAGTTAAATTCACCACAATTGAATTCCATTTGTGGTTTTAACCTAAAAAGTTTATTTTATATTTTAGAAAGTTGATTGAGGGCAATGTAATAATTTTTAGGAAATATTCAAACACATGCATTAAATTAAATTAATTATAATGAATTGCAAAATTTAAATTTATTTATGGTTTTAATTATTTTTATAAATTTAATTTCATCCTAAAAAAGGTTTTTAGGAACTAGTTTAGAACTTAAAATTTAACCCCTAATTAAGAAAGTAAAAACCCCTACAAATATAAAAAATGTGTTTTTATTGAAAAAGCTATACAAATCAAAACTGGAAACTTATGTTCAAGACATTTTGTGTAAAAAATATTGTAACTATTGCCTTGAATATCACTGAATAATAATTTTATATTTTAAATATTAAATATTTCAAGGTGATATGAAAGGTTTTTTATCTTTAAAATTTTCAAATTTTCTTTAACACTTACATTTTTTTACTATTTCACTTAATTTACTGCCCAATTACACTCACAAATGGAAACACTTAGAAGTGACAAGAGACTTTGGCCACTGTGAAGCCCACTCTTAGCCTCTCTAAGCATAGAGAAAAAAATAAACCCCCTTAACGAAAATAAAGAGCGTTCGTGGAGTTCTATAATTCCTCTTCATTTCCATACAAATTCAGGAATTAAAAAATTTTTCTATGCCGTTTACTGGAAATTTTACTTCCAAGAGACTCGTTAAGCCATTAAGTATGATTTTATTAAAAAGAAAGTGTATGCACTTATGTCCAGCCTAGTCAGAAAATGTTGTAACAGGTCCTGCCAACCTGGCTAAATTAGTTCTAGTCCGATCTCGACCGATAAGCACGAACGACTCCTTGATAATCTTATTGGCGCTTTTTTTTGAGGTGACACTACAGCACCGAGTGCTTTCAGTAGAGCCTCAACTTGCATGTCACAATAACGGCTCTAAGGGAACATTTCTCGAATGTCTTGATTTTATGCAGCTGGCCGCCAGACTTATGTCCTTCAATGGTCTTACATTCTCTGCCAATTACCTCGCCGCTTTTATCACCGCCAAATATGTATGCAGCTTGCCTGAAACAAGCTGCATACATTTGTCTTACAAAGCACTTGAACTTATGTATCTCCTAAACAGTTCAAACATCAGCCGCTGTGCCTAATATCCCTCTCCAATCCATGAGTAACAGCTGAACACCTGTGGAATAGCTTCTAAAACCCCATGAAGTCCTCCCTATCTCAAAGTACTAATCGGGTTGTTTTATAAAATTCCGGGGGCAGCCTTTCCCTGTGCCCAATCAACTCCTTTCACCCCTTTCAG
Organism: Melanophora roralis; assembly: GCA_963583895.1. Taxonomy (NCBI): domain Eukaryota; kingdom Metazoa; phylum Arthropoda; class Insecta; order Diptera; family Rhinophoridae; genus Melanophora; species Melanophora roralis. The sequence goes on from OY757187.1 coordinate 119,785,008, forward strand.
ATAGTAAATTCTCTACGAGAAAAAAGATAAAAATTAATATCCAGAGTTTCCATTGCAGTCCATTACTTGAGTTTTGAAGAGTTTTTTAATGCCGCACTTCTTTACAACCACCCCTCGCATGACAATACCATTTGCAAAAATCGGCCTTGCAATAAATATGTTATTCCAGAATATCGTTTCCTGTTGTAGACTTCCAGTTCTTATCTGCATCCAAGAATTTTTCTAAGAGGAATGGCGTCACAGAATAATTTGCAGTCTTGTATTTAAAAATGGTTTTTTGGATGTTTTTTAATAACAAAAATCTTTTAAAGCCCTTTCGAAATGTCCAGCTATGATACCAAACTCTCTTTTAACAAAATTGAGTTCAAAACCTTTTAAATCTCTTAAAATATTAAAAGATTCTTCCCTTGTCATTGCTTGAGGTCCATTGTAATTGACAATTTCTATAGATATAGAGCAGAAAATCCGAACAAAAGTCAACCTTTAAAGTAAAAAAAAAGTTTTTAGTTTCGCGTTTGACTTTCGCGAATAATATTTAATTTTGACATTCTCAAAAACTTTTTTAAAATTTTGCAAATGACGATCATATTAAATGGTGGCAACTTTAACACCTTAAGGCAAATTCAAGCAAAGATTAGAAATAAAAAAAGAACAAATATTTTAAGTTTTGACCACCGCAAACTTTAACTTTATTGCAACACAAAACCATTTACTTCATTATGAAATTCTTAACAACAATAATTATGCTGCCGGAAGAATGATTTTTATGTAAAAATATTTCTATAAAAATATTTAAAGAAAAACATTAGGAAAACACAAACCGAAAACAAAAATCCTTAAACTTATGCTGCACAACATTCATAAATAAAACCACAGTAAAGAATAACAATTTTAGGAGCCAAACGCAAAAACAGCAAACACAACTATGAAAATATGTTTAAAAGATAAAAAACTTTCTTTGGCCAATTTTTAAGCCAAACCAAAGTTAAGCTCAAACAGATATATTTGAGAATGCGAAATCTACTTAAAGAAGATCACTTAAGTACTTACAACATTTTTTTAAACATATGAAAAAAAAACAGAAAAATTTAAAGATTAAGAACAAAACTTATGTAAATCATTACATAAGAAATTAAAATTAATTTGCCGGTGTATATTCATTCGACTATGCCTGGAATAAGTCCCTTTATTGCATCCCCTTGCAAGTTTAGTAGGGTACTAGGCCCTTATTTCCTTGCCTTGAGTCAAGGTAAATATTCATGTGTTTTACATTATCTAAGAGATAATTTTTTTGTTCTGTAACCACAGGGGTCTGAGAATTGAATTCTAAAGTTGCCCACCCACAGATGATAAAAAGTAATTAATACAAAGTATTAAAATTTCTTTAAATTTACTGCGCCTTTTTAAAAACAAATAATTATTTTACTTCGTCGAACAAAACCTATAATAATAGTTCATGCTATTTTTATTTATTGTTGAACTGTTTTTAATACAAATTTTTGCTTTTTAATTTTAATTTAAACAGAAGGAAAACACTCATACCGTATCCCTTTCTCTGTTACATGTAAGTTAAATAGTTGATGTTTACAACCAAAAGACACTACTACCGTTCAAAGAGTACTGATGATGAAATTGCGTAGCTGCTTTTGAAAATTCATTCTACTCGGCTAGTAGCGGTAGAAAAATCAGCTTTTTTCAAATTGAAAGTTTCTTTCAACATTAACGGAAAATAACAATTTCTTCTAATAAAAAGAAATTATATGAACTTAAGCCAAATTAAAAAGCAAACATTTATATTTCATGCTCATCTTAAAAAAAATTTTTTTTTTTCATAAAATTGGCCTATAAAAGATCAGAAAAAGGAAAATTTAATAACAAACGGACTGTGTTAACAATTATTGCTGCTTCTGTCGCATTTACTTGCACACACACACGCACTTATTCTCCCATATTTTAAGAAAATAAATAAACAAATAAAAATTATTAAGTAAAACAAAATTTGAGTGTGAAAAACGAAAAAGGGCAAATAAAAGGCGGTTCATTAAAAAGTTGTGAATTGTTTAAAATAAATATTACTCATACGTCATGTGTTTTTCTTATTTTTATTGTTTATGAGAGGTGTGGGAGTTCAAGAGAAAACTTACTTACGTATATATAAAAGTGTGTACGTAAATGAATGATAATGCTTGTAAGTGAATCCTTCATTTTCGCATTTTATATTGACAACTAAGTAAATGAAAATAACCACATACTTATTACTTATGTGTACACATGGGTCATTCTCACCTTAAGTGTCATATTATGTATTTTTTTTTATTTTATTAGATTAATTGTATGAAATGATAAAAAATGGATGCATCTAGGCTTTTTAAATCTAAAATTTGAATTATGTCATAAAAGTTTTCAGCTTATTTGTGCATCAAGCTTAACATTTACTTTAGAACTTTTAAGCCCCATTTGTGGGGAACGGCCTTGCTATTTTACTCACATTTTCGTGTATAAATTGTAAATTTTTAAATGTAATTAAGAAACGGCTAAAGGCATTCAGCACACCAGATTCAAAGGTGTTGTAAAAAAATAGATCGTAAAAGAAAGAAATTTTTTATTAAGATTGAAGTATAAAAAATTAGGGCGGGGTTGGCCCTAAACACTTATTGACAAATCAAAAAAAATAATTTTGATTTAAAAAGGTTTTTAAAAAAAAAATTTCATGCAAAACCTCTTTGTAAAGTCCACTTCAAGCTAAAATTTTTTTTAATTGAAACTTTAGTTTAAAAAAGTTCTGATTTTAAAATCGTATTCGGTATTCTTTTAGTTGATCGTGTAAAGTATTTCTATTTAGTACTTAAATTCTACCAAAAAAATTTTTTTTTAAAAAAAAATTTTTAAGAAAGGTAAAAAAAATACAAGTTTGTTCGGAACCTTATCTTAAATTTGGTAAAAATTAAAAATATTTAATATTTATCCAATAATATTTTCTCTTTAAAGACTAAAAATTTTTGCCCTGGATCAGGAGAAACGAAGATAAAAGCAAGGTAAACCTCTGTAGAGGCAGCCAAAGCCCGTAACTACAAAAATGTGGTGAGAATGCTTTACGAAAGTCAGTATGTCATTTTAAAAGGGAGTTACCAAATAAGAACTGTGTGGGTGGTTAAATACTTCCTGATTACCTAAAATCAACAACCAAATAGTTTAACGAGTAAATCAGGAATTCCGCAGAGCCAGGAAACTTTCATAAATTTTAAGGACTTATTAAAGGAGTGAGTAAAATTTTCTCACTGTTGGGTAATAAAGAAAAATTGAAAGAATGTTTCGATTGCCTGAACAAAGACAGGAGTAAGGGTATCTTGAAATTAGGAAAACCTTCATTATATAAGTTGATAAGTTACTTGGCAGAATTTAATACCCCAGGAAAATGGGTTTTCAATGGGCACACAAAGCCCACATTTGCATTCATCGTTTAAGCAAAATTAGTGCAACATCCATAAATAGTTTTTTTTCGTTTTACTGAATCAACGAGATTTTTGTGACGCGTATGTCTTCCTTGGCTTAGTGCTTAGCAAAGCCGGAAATAAGCGGACCCAATTGAGCTGTATCCTTTCCTTCAACGGCTGCCTGTTCTACCTTACCTAAGTAAAATAAATTGCTAGTATTTTGATATATCTCTACTTTGTATTTTTTAACTCAATCAATCAGATATAAGTGATTGAAAATAAATGTGAACCTGGATATTATTAACACAAAGCTTCGAGGGTCAAACCAAAAAAACTCTTCAACAAACAAAAACTCTAAACTCATCTGTAAAGGGTTTTTGAAAAATTGGATAAATTGCTTGAACCAAAAGTTTTTTTTCATTACAAAAGTTATTATATTATGTTTTAAATTAAACACGCCCAACAAGAAAGGATTGAAATACATTTTATATTTTAATACCACAAAATTTGAACGTAAGTACTTTGGATTCTAGCAATACCACTGGGTTGACTACTTATATTATAGCAATGTCTATCAGTCTGGAGAACATTTTGATGCAAAAATTTTTTTTGAAATACTTAAAATTGAAGAGTTTACAAGTAAAAAAACCGTTATTAGAGAGAATCGCCTTTATAACTGTGTGTATGTGTTTCTTGTACGAACTTTTAATCATATATATTGACTGTCTCCTGTATGAGTATCACTCAAATACATTTATTTACTTCGAAGATTATTTATAAAGATGCACAGTGTGACGTCCTTTTTTAACATGATTATTATTCACTTGATGGTTTGAAAATTAAGTGACGCTTACAACTCTTTGATGAAGTAGCTGTTATTGAAGTTCATTGATTGCAATTTTACACAAAATCTGAATTTTTATGAAACAGTAACTTCATAATAATTTAAAAATAACCAGAATTGAACAAAATATGAAACAATGTATAAGCTTACAAAAGATGTAACATATAAAGCTTATAAGGTAAAAAGTTATTGGTATTTCTAATAAGAAGGCTTTAGATATTTTAGGGTTGTAACCAAGCAACAATTTTTTTTTTTAAATTTAAAGTAGATTTCAAGAACTGATTTTGTATTAAAATTTCGATTAAGAAATCTATGTTAAATATAAAAAATATTTTTTGGATCCGAACCTAAGTCGGTAGCTCTTTTTTATAAAACGTTTTCTTTAAAAACATGTTTTAATGAGGTAACAATTTGACAATTTGATAAAAGACTTTATTTAATATTGGTTCTGCTCAAGAGATCCGTTACTATAAAACCGCTAATATCAAATATTATTTAAGGAACATATTCATGCCCAATACATGAATTGAAATAAATAAAATGTTGCATGTCCTTACTTGGCATGTACATGTAATAGAGGTTATTAGCAATTCAAATTTAAAAATAAGTTTCTGACTTTGATAAGACTATGAAATAAATGTGTTTTAAACTAATTTTTACAAAAAGATAGAAAAAATTTCTATATTAAATTACCAAAAAAAAAAACTAAAATATATACTTCCCGCCAATAAAGAAAGTTGCTTTGATTAAAATGATTCCAAAACTGGCAATTATCCTTTGAGTACAAATCCCTTAGGAACCTAAAGGGTTACAAACTATATTTAAAAATTAAACTCAAATTGACTTGCAAATCAGCAAAAGCCCTGTGATTCATCTTGGTGGTAAACTCCTGCTTTACACCTTAAGTTTTAACCAATTTCATGTGACTAGATACATCTGTGGGGCAATGCATCTGACTTTGATGTTAAGAAAGCTCAATGACGTTAAAATAAAAATCTATGGGCAAAAACTGCTTCTCCTTATTACACTTATTAAAAATAGCAATATTCATAAGGTCCTTTAAGTTCAACAAGTTGTTTGCAATGACTTAAAAAAGCTGTAAAGACATCCGTACTCCCTTGCTCCGAATTACCTCACTTCAATAATTTTATTGGAGCAATGCTGCTCCTTAATAAAATCATCAAAATTGATACATACTTTACCTTAAATGTGTATGGGAAATTTCACGAAAAGGTATCTGGTGGGAAAAACAAGTGAGAAAGCTAGAGTCGTTTAAGCTCGACCATATTACACCCTTCACCACATTTGTATGAGAGCTTTTTAAAAAAGAGGCTGATAATATATTTGATTTTGTAGAATATTTGGTGGCATAAAAATTACCATGTCTGCAAAATTTTGAGCCATTTAAAGTCCAAAATGTTTATTCCGACAGGACATAAGTATGGAAGTTACATCAAAAAACGGGAATTAAACAAGTTATATGTGCAAAATTTTTTAAAGAAAGAGTATTATTTGAGTCAGTTAGAGCCCCAAATGCTTATTTAGGGAGGACATTTGTATAAAGGATATTTCAAAAAGATTTACCGATCATCACCAGAAATTATAGTCTTTGTGTTAAAGCCAAATTTCATTAAAATATCTTCAGACTGCAACCTGTACTTTGTTCACAAGAATACAGGGACACCCAGCCGCGCGGATGGTCGCACATGCTCAAACCGCCTTAGGAAGTGATTCTAAATTGATCGGTATACTCGAACTTGGGTCTCAGACAATTAACTTTGGGCGTTGCAAACACGTAACTAAAGTGGTACCTGTATTATGTTTATTAAGTTTAAAATACCAAGATACTAAATAGTTTAATTTTTAACGTTTTACCAAAAAAGTCACACGAGCCAGATTTTTTTTAAATTTTTTTCCGTAAATTTGACAAAAAAATAAAAATGCAAATGCTTCAAACTATCAAATAAATCAAAACTTGATAACCATTTTCAAAAATATTTTACCCACATGAGCAAAGGTCAAGTGGCCAATTAAGACAAACATCATTTTCCTTAAATTTCTTACTATGAATAAAGGTTAAAAAAGATGCCACCCTTTGCTTTCAAAGCCTCTCCTTAAACTTCAAATTAGAAATGATTAAGCTGTAAACAAATATGTAAGTTAAATGATCACATCCATTTCAATAAAACCACACAGAACGAAAAAACCGTTCTAAAAGCACCGAAATCGACACCATCCGTTTTTAAATGTTAGCTAAGCACGTTGGTTCTCTATCTGACAACGAATGGTGCCAATTTTTTAAGAACGTCTGGCTCTAATTTTGACAACATCCGTTCTTATTTTGGTAACGATTCGGTATTATTTCGACAACAGTCGTTCTTATTTTGACAACGCTTTATTCTTAACTTCTTTTAAAAAATTAACCCAATTAGGGACCAATCACCTTAAAAACACATCTGAATATTTTTTATGTATTTTTTATTTATTAAATGTTTTTAAATAAGTTTTATTTTTAACAACAAAATTTAAGCTGCAAATCATGAAAAACTGTTTAAAAGAATCGTGGTGTTATTTAAGATGATGGCTTGTAATATAAAAGTTATTATTAAGACCATTTCCTCAAAAGTGAATTTCTATTCTATTTATTCTTGTTAATTATATTTGTTGAAAAAGTTCTTCAAATTCTATAATAAATAATAAAAGTGTACTATAGACATATATATTATAACACTCGTTTTCTCATTCTTTGAAAAAATGTTACCAATACTTAGCAAAACTCATTGGAGACATTGTTGTGATATTATTTCCGTTGAGCCAACCCTTTTTAAGATCATGCCGAAAGAGTTCGTGTATCGATTCGGAACTAAACACGAATATGATAAGATTTTAAATTAACTAAAAATGTCTACACATACTAACTTTCATTCCATAGAGTGTTAAAAATTAAATTAAGAACAGGCCGTTCACAATTTGACAACGGCTGGTATTTTTAGGCTATTCGTTTTTGATTTGACAACATTTGGTATTTTTTATTATTGCGTTCCTAATTTGACACAGTTTGATTTTATATTTGTAAACAGATGTTCTTAAAAAACTAAAAACACTTCGATCACAATTTGATACCAGCCGTGCATGATTATAGAACTCCTTTTTTCCCTTTGTGTACCCATATGTAATAAGTACACATTAGTATTTCAACTTGCGTAAACAGTAAAGGTGATAATTAAATAAAAACAACTACTTAAATGTCAGCTAATCACAAAGTCATTAAAAGTATGACAATTTCTATATAACACAGGCGATATGCAGTATCTATTGAAAGAATTTTGTTTAGTAATAAAGAGTCATTAACAACTTTTTGTTGCGAATTTATTGTTCGATATATTTTTTCGATGGTTTAAAAAGTTTCCTTGCTACTTTTTTTTTTTTATTAATAAAAAAAGTTTTGGTGTACACTTACATATAAGTGTACGGCTGGTCACTATTATACATATATATTAGAGATGTGTAAAAGATTTTTCGTCACAAATTAATGTTTTAGGTTTTTTCTTAAGCAACACTTAAAGAAAAGCTTAAGTTTAATGAAGCTTTTAAAGACAATTATTCATCATGTTTATTCTTATAAATATTGAATTTTTATCGAGTTTTCAAATAGAATTTTTCAAGTTGTGGACCGAAAATCTAACTTATATATTTCTATTAACTTTTTACCTCTCTTGGGCGTATAATAAATAACAAATTTTAGCCCCAATTACTCAAATACTCATACTCCGCATAAATATACACAAACACACTTATAAGAACAGGCACTCCATAATTGAAGTGCTTGTTGGAAAACACTTTAATTTCTATAAATCATACAATTTATATGTTTTTACGCAATTGATCAATTGGATTTACCTTCTTACTTATAGATGCTCACATACGCACACACAACCACACACACACACACACATGTACTTAAGCTGCTTACTAATACCTTCATTTCTATTTAATACACGTACTAAGCACGTGTGTGTTCAGTAAACGATAGACCCAAAAAAAAAATAAGTCAACAACTGATTTTGTTTTATTTTATATATGAATTTACCTGGTAATTGATAGCAATTGCTGAGTGACGCCACAACTGTGAACCATAAGGGGAAACAACAACAATAAATAAATAATAAGATAAATACACATTGTAATCCAAATCTGTTATAAAATTTCAATTATAGACCATATTATATTATATTGTTGTGGTCTCTATTCTGCTATTTCTGTTGTTCTTGTTGCTTTTGCTTTTGTTGTTTGGTTTCCTAACGATTATCTGTAATAAAAAATATAAAAATAAATAATACTTAAGAAGCCATTTATGTGCAAAGTTTCCTTTTTTTAATGGAACAGCGCTTATGCCAAAAAAACACCGTGACTAAAGCCGTAAGATATTTAGGAGAGCTTAAAGCTAAGAATAAGAGGAAAATGTTTAAAAAATATTCTGATGCACTTTACATTTAACTACATGTATGTCTACTTATTTTTAATTATATTGGTCTTTAACAACAACTTTTGTCTACTTTTCCAAAAATTGGGACATAAAGAAGGATTGAGTGTGCTGAATTAAATTCCAAGATTTTTCTATTACTTAAGGATTTTTTATGGCCCCAAATAATTTAAAAATTTTAATCAAATAGTTAAATAAACACATTTTGCAAAAGCTTAAAAGCTTTAGATATCGAGCCCATAATTATAAGTCAGACCTTCGACTTTCTTATCCCATGTTAGGTTAGGTTACGAAGGGTAGTGGCGAGTCCAATTTGCCACCTCTACTCGGAGGCCATCAGGCTCATTGTTAATCCCTTCAAAAAGTCGAGAAGAAAAATAAAGTAGGTCAAGCATTTTATAGGTAAGGATAAGGATAAAGAAAGCAATAGTACCGTCCGCAAGATGTCTAAGAAAGTCAATAGATATAGGCCCTGAATCACCTATCTGCCCAGCCACCCAACCCCCTTTATAAAACTTATGATGCTCCTTAGGCCACTGCCAGAGACCTCACCAAGTCCATCAAAGAAGCATTCTCTGAACCACCCCTGTCGGCAAATCTGTAGCCCAGGGCAATGGCAGAAAAGGTGTTCTTCCGTCTCTATCAACTTCTCGTCTCCGCATACTCTGCAGGAATCTGTAGAGTTCCATTTATTCGTCCTATATCTCACATTGCAGTGCCCTGTGGGAGTCCCAATAATGCACCTCAGAACCCCCCTGATTCTCCTTGAGCAGCAGGTCAGTGCCCATCCTGTCCAGCCTGGGCCATAAAAGTCCAGGAGCCTACAAGCTCCTGGCCGCCATTATTGCAACAAAATCCCCGATGGAAGGCAGATGTAGCATGATATTCAGCAATGCCTGTGGTGTTCTTCTCCTGGCCCCTGTAATGCATAGTACCGCACATCTTTGGACCTTTGTCAGGAGCTTTGCTATGTCGCCCCTTTCCAGGGTCCTCCACCATACAAGGCAACCGTACGTAAGAGATGGTCTTACAAGGGATGTGTAAATCCAATTTACCATAGCCGGCTGCAACATGCAGTTCCTACCTATGGTGTTCCCACAAGCATTTTTTTCCCAAAAATTTATTTAAAATTTATAAATTAAACTTGGCCCTTTAGGAAACTACGACAAATCGGTTCTTATTTGGTTTAAAGCCTCTTTAGGATCCTCATAATTACTGAGAAAACCAGTAGCATGAGCAAATATCAATATTTGTATATTAATTTTTTTGGGAACGATGGTTAACCATTTAGTTGAAGACAATTTAAGCCGTCTTCCTTTTTAATCATAGATTGTCGTCCTAGGCAGAGCAATGTTTCTTCTCCTTCAAAGTCGAATTGGTGATCAATAATACATCTTTTTTCTAATTGTTTATTAGGCTAATTGGTTCAATTTTATTGTGATAAGATTTAATTGAAGAATTATTTTTTGAAAAAGTTTAGTTTCCCGATACTAGCCGAGTGGAATGCATTTTCAGAGCCCGCTACAACTCCTCATCAGCACTCTTTTTCGGTACTGAGCATTGGTAGTAAATATCTTCTATTTAACCCAAGTTTTATTGAAATTTGAATACGGAAATACTAATTTGTATTTTACACATACTCTTTATAATTGTCAATTCTTGGGTTAGAACGAAATTTACGGCCTGCCATTCATTTTTCTCATATCATGGCAACACCTTTTCTTTTATATATTCTTCATCTCACCACTTTATTTTTGCCTTATTCATCTCTATTTAGATGAGTATGAAGGCAGCATGCTTTTGCATGCTTTTGTTTTTCCAGACTGGAGTTAGCTTGTTTTAAGAAGATTCCTAAACAAGTCCTATAAAGAGCCCTATGTAGACCTTTAAAGTAAGCCTTTAATGATACAGTTTTATCTACCTCCAGCGAGATTTTGATACAGTTTGGGCATTCCTACAGCGAAGATTAAAGTTGATGCGGCTTGTGAGTTTCACATTTTTTTCAGGCTGTTCTGTTTTCAGACATTTGTGTTACATTTGCAATAAATACTTTTTTGCATCCTGTCAAGCGTTAGGTGGATAAAACATAACCAGTGAACTTTTAAAAATATTTATTTCGGCTACTGAGATAGTCATTGACATATTTCGAGGCTTTTTCCTGGAGCATTTCTCAGCAGTCGCTCTGAGATAGTTTCTAAACTATTAGTAATTTACTCTTTTGGCTAAGAAACAATCAGCAGTTGCAGTTAAGGACGTTCCTTTTACTACGCCGAAATAAATAATGCCTGGCAATATATTCATAATAAGGAAACTATAATTCGCATTAAATGGGGCAGGAAACTTAAGTTCTATATTTTTATAAATGTATTACATTTAATTACATAAGAACCACTCCCAAAATGTGCGAGGTTGGAGAAATCATTACTATTACACCTTCCACGAAGTTTCAAAGATTTCGTTTTAAGATTTTAAGCATTTTCTATTGTCAAATTAGTTGCTAAAATGGCTTAAACCTTACCTATTACTAATAGTAACGATGTACTTAAAATTTATTTTGGGAATACTTATTTTTTAAAAATTAATTCTAAAATATTTGAACCATCATAATTTTTTTCTATAACTGTAAGGAAAAAAGTTGTAAAAGGTACTATTATATACTTAACAAACATTTTTTTATTTAAAATTGATTTTATTAACATCTTAATATATCTACGATGTGTTCAAGAAAAAAAAAACACAAAAAAAGGTGCAGAAAAGCAGCAACAAAAAGCCATCAAAAATCATAAAATTTATAAAAAATCCATTAATATATGAACGCACGAGCGAATTAATTCACTCACATAATAACAGAAACCTGAGCACAAACACAAAGAAACCCTTACACAAATGCAAACATATGCAGCCTTTTCACATTTGCCAACAACAACTTCGACATGTACAGCTGGTAGTAATATATTTGATTTTAGTAACAGCTGTCACAGCCAATGCTACTGTTTCTACCTCTATTAGTTACTACTATTATTACTGCCACTACTTTACTACATCAGCTTTCACATCATAAGAAACGCTTCTCATTCCATTGAAAAATCAAACCATATGGAACATTAAAACTCATATTATCGTGCGTGTGTTTATACATTGCTACGTATTATGGCGACACTTTAACTTATCAAGCATTAAATGCATACTTAAATACCACACATACATACATACATATACACGTTTACATGTATATATATTTACATGTTTCTGTGTGTCTGTACACGCAGTCCTCTCATATCACTTCTTTCATACATTTACTCACACACTTGTCGTTTAAGCCACAATAAATGGCAATAACAATAATTTTGCTTATGTCAACTCAACAAACGGTTTATAAGTTGACACACACAAATGTAAACAACTACAAGCACAAACATACACACATTTTCGCACTCTGGCACTTGCAATATAACATTATTACACACACATTAGCACATTTCCAGCCCGAACTTTGTTTTTTTTGTTGTCAAAGTGATATAATCGTAATTGAATTTAAGCATAAAATTTGAATAAAATTTTGTGCAAATTATCCAGTTAAAAGTTGTGGGTTTTTTGGAAAGTGATCTGCATATCGTATATTTATGAGATGGAGTTATTTATAATGTTAAAAAAAAATAATTTAATAAATAAAATATATGAAACCTAAACTGAAAAATATATTATTTTTTTTTTTTTTTGACTTGTAAAAAATCTTACTTTTTAGCTTAATTTCAAGCAATGCATATAATAATTATTGAGGAATTTTCAATAAACAAAGCAGGCGAAAGGAGATATTCTAGTGTCAAGTAAAGTACAGCATCTTTATGGTACTGAGCTAGATTTTTTGAAGAGAAAGTGGATTTCAAATGATGGATTATTAATTTTTCCATTAAAACAATAATAATTATTTTTCTAATTTTTGTCAACAGATTAAAACGGTTTTTTGAGTTTTGTTTTTTTTTCTTTTACATAATTATTACTGCTTGATTTCTTTAAAATTCACTTCCTTAAGATCCAAAAAATTGTTTTTCTTTTCAATCAGAAAAGTTCTTTGTTATATTTTATTTTACTTTGTTTTATTTTATTTAATTTTATTTTATTTTATTTTTTTTTATTTTATTTAATTTTATTTTATTTTATTTTTTTTTATTTTATTTTATTTTGTGTTATTTTATTTTATTTTATTTTATTTTATTTTATTTTATTTTATTTTATTTTATTTTATTTTATTTTATTTTATTTTATTTTATTTTATTTTTTTTGTGTTATTTTATTTTATTTTATTTTATTTTATTTAATTTTATTTTATTTTATTTTATTTAATTTTATTTTATTTTATTTTATTTTATTTTATTTTATTTTATTTTATTTTATTTTATTTTATTTTATTTTATTTTATTTTATTTTATTTTATTTTATTTTATTTTATTTTTTTTTTATTTTATTTTATTTTATTTTATTTTATTTTATTTTATTTTATTTTATTTTATTTTATTTTATTTTATTTTATTTTATTTTATTTTATTTTATTTTATTTTATTTTATTTTATTTTATTTTATTTTATTTTATTTAATTTTATTTTATTTTATTTTATTTTATTTTATTTTATTTTATTTTATTATATTTTTTTTATCTTGAGGTTTTTACGTTTTATGCGTTTTTCATACAACGGCAAGACACTTCAACTTAATGGCACAGGTATCGGCAAACACACAATGCACTGAAACCTAACCAGGTTCCATCACTGATTTGTTACCAAAATTGAAAAATTGTTAATAAATTTTAAAGAAATATTTTTGTTCCCTTTAAAACTTTTTAGACTATATATCTGCGAAAAGAATAAAAGTCTTGTTTATTTTGAAATTTTTTATTTTGATTTAAAAATCAAACATTTTCAAACAAAAAAAATTTTCTTCTCCGCAAAATTTTGTTAATAAATCTTTAACTTCTTATGAGATTTAAAAAACAATATAAAGATGCCTTAAAAGCTCAGCGCCCAAAATAACCTTAGAAAAAATGTTCACTTATCTAAGTAGATCCAAAATCCGTATACTTGTGTAATTGCTATTCATGGTACCAGACATAGAATCTGACCAGCCATTAGCAGGATTAACGTTTTGCATTGAAGCATATTCGCCAAGGTATTGCCATTATATCAAGGTGACTATTGAAGGATTGCCAAACTCTGAAAGTTGTTGTAGGTTAGGTTACATTAGATAAAACAGTAAGCTTAAAGGGTCCGATTAATATGGCCTCTTTGTGTTACTTGAAAGGCAGATAAAATGTGGAGAGGAAGAAGAAAAGAAGAAATTAAGAGAAGGATAAGAGGAATAGAAAGGAAAGAATGAAGCAGTTTTACCAGGCTCTCTGATGAAAATCGAACCCACAACCCCTAGATTGGTAGAAAGGCGTAGTTAATTTTGACCAACCGAGGCACCCTGTCATAGCTGGCAGCTATTAGGCACCCAGTTGCAATGCAACTCCATACCAAGCAGATACATTCCCTGCGGATTGGATTTACTTACAATCTCAACGTCACTCCAGTTTGAGGCCTTATCGCTGTCAGGCCGGATCCAAAGTTAAAGGGGTTTCTTATACCTGTAATATGAGAATAAATTCTTTTGTGAGGCATCGTAACCAAAACTAGTACCCTAAGTTATATTTTAAGTAAAACAAGCTCGAGGTCTGTTGTTGTTTTTAATAATTTATTTTATTAAAAATTGTGGATATTTCGCCAACCGTCGGTTAGCATCATCAGGACTAAGTAAGCAACAAATATAAAATTAAAAAATCACAAAATCACCCTTATTTTTAAACATTTAATATTGCATTATTAAACTAGTACAATTAGAACTTCAGACAATTCAAGGACTAGTGCCTCAAATAGCCGAAAGTGCTTTAAGGGGATGTCAGTTTTTGGTCTCAAAAGAGGAGTATAGTATTCCTGGCGGCGAGGTCTCAAAAGTCTTAGACAGTGGTCGAACCTTTAGACCGATAGAGGATTTGAGTTTCTGCTTGTAGACAAGAATGTATTATTGATGGCATAGGACTATCATTTTCAGACAATTGAGATGTTTTCTTTTAGCGTGCGGGAAGTTTGTTTTTAATTAAACCTTAAAAACAAAATCCACCTTACACCCTCACAGATTTATGTAAAACATCAAATGTTAAGAAAATTTTTAAAACAAGGCGTTTGAGGTTTGGGGGTGTCTTTCGAAAAAGTTTAATGATCAGAGAAATGGTGGTAATTTAAAAATAGGCCCATTTGGCAACAGAAATAACAACATGTAGCAAAAAATACGTAATAACAATCTGAAAGAAAAGAAATCTTAAAGAAAATAATGTGTCTTTTGCGATTTAAATGAGAGTAAAGTACTAATAAAAAACAAGAACATTTATACACGGCCGACTTTTTCAATGATTTTATGACTATTTTAGTAACATTTAAACAATTACAGCAAATAAGATACAAACACATACAATCACACGCACTATTAATAGAAGGTTTAAAGGAAAAGGAAACTGGCCACTGTTTAACCGTTTTCTTTTTTTCTGCTTTGAGGCCACGCAACCTTTTTTCTTAAATAAATGGAATGAAAGGAAAACACAAACACATATTAAGAACAGATGAAGTAGGTAACCATAAAAAGGTTCAACATTTTTTTTACTCTGAGCAATGACCAACATTCATTTAGCCATTTAGCCAGCCATTTGGCCCCTTAAATGAAAACACAGCCAAATCCAGAGCCATAAACACTAAGCAACAGCGATGAAGACAAAGACAAAAGGGAAAAAGGAAGCAGGAAAACAATCCTTGGGCTTTTTTTAACGCCTTAAAGGAATTTAAAAGCATTAAATATAAAAAATCCCAAAATGTTTTATTTTACAATGACAACTGCTGCTGGCCTAGACCAGGCCTGCCTCTTCATTATAGTCTTAGCAGCAAATATAAAAGTGAGAACAACGAAAACAATAACAAAAATTAAAAAAAGAAAAAATTTAAGAAAAAAAAGGTCAGTTTGAAGGATGTTAAGACTGTGAAAGAGTGTAAGTGTGTCTGTGCTTGTGTTTGTAACTTGTCCCATGCAAGTACAAACCAATACAAACACATTTATTAGAGATTCTGTGCGACAAATGGTAAAATACATGTTTTTTATTTTTAAATTTTATATTGTTTTTATTTTAATGTTTGCATTTTTATTTTCAATTAAATTGCTTACAGCATCCATAATAATAGTAACAACAGTGACAACACTACCACTACTAAAGGATATAAATTTTTTAAACAGCTACAAAATATGCTGCAATAAGAAAAGTCAATGAAGAGAAAACATGCCAACGAAATAAAAATAGAAATCAAATTGAAAAGAAAAGAAACATTTACAGCATATAAATTTGAAAAAAAAAACGAAAACTTCTATATTTATTACACTGAACAGAGGCCTACAATAGGGAGCTGGTCTAAATTGGCTATAAGGGAGTTGAACAAATAACAAATTGTACTGCGTGTCACACCTACAATATGGAAAATAATTATAAGAGTTTGAGTATTTTGTGTGTTCCTCTTACTACAAATTTTTGGCCTTTAACTCGTTTTTTGGAAGATTCTTACTTCAGAAGAGATTTTTTCGGGAACTAGGGAATTTAGAGCAAAAATCTGTAATCACTTCCAAATATTGCCAAAAGTCGATTTTGCAAGATTTTCAATATAAAAACTTTAAATGGATTTTTCTCGAAACAATAACATTAAGAACAAAAAGGCATAATTCTGTGATCACAACCAATTTTGGCGAAAATGTTAAATACTTAAAGATTCTTTTAACTTTCTGAAAAATAAAGTGTATTCAAGGCTGACTCTTCAAAGAAATATTAGAACTTTCACGGACAGCTAAACAAAATGTTAGCAAATGATGGATATCATGCAGTAGATTCTTTTTAATTTCTTTTATAATTTTAAATATTTGCTTTTAGAGAACTAACAATAAGTATTCAAATCTTAAAATTGGGTGACTAATATTATTCCAGCAAGTACCAGACTTAAACTTAAGTCCTTATACGAGTAGTAAAGTTAATTAGTTTTATTATTTTCATTTGAGCGCAAAAGTATCCTTTTTTAAGACGAGTGTGTACACTATGATGCAAGATGTTTCGAGCGAGGGGATTGGGATGTGCTTTCAGCTTATTTAAATACTTGTCCACATAATTTAGGATTTAGCATTTAACTAGTGAAACTTGTAGAATTTTGTGGATGTTGCTATTTTAAATGTACCAAGGAGCACCAGTTATCTTTTAAGGACATTATTTTGACGGCGTTGAATTTTTTATTTGTTTTAAGTTTCACTTGGGTCATTTTCGCATCTAAATGTGTCTTCCGTGTGAAGCGACGATCCAGCTGAATGCCAAGGTATTTCGTCTCAACTCCAAATGGTTAATAATAAGGACTGGGGAGAACGTTTCTTTGTGTAAAGTAAACGTTACGTGAGTATGTTTTTGCTCATTTGCTTTTACTCCCTATAACATTTCCCATGTCTCTTCTTGAGTTACGAGTTGTTGCAGTTGGCTCGTAGCCTCTTTAGGGTCTTTATAATAACTGAGAAAGGCGGTATCATCAGCAAAAATTTACGTGTGAGTAAGATTGTTTGTGGTCATGTCTGCTAATATACTCCCTTATGGTACACAAGCCCCTATTGGTTGAGAACAACTGAAGTGGTTTCCCTCTTTGATCATAGTTGTCAAGGGTCTTACGTGACACCTGCAATGCTGGCAAAAATTCACGGTGCTCTCAACACTTGGCAGAAACAAAGCGTCCACGAGAGCCCTCAGAATGGCTCACCCTGCCACCCAGGTACCGATTCTCTGCCACAACTGTGTGGCCATAACAGACCCCTTGCTGAGGAGTTGAGCTATCTCAGCCCAAATTGCGTCTCTAGTTTTGATCTCGCCTTTCAGAATCAAAACAGATGCGCACAGACAAGACATATCTCCACACGCTTGTAAAACAGCACCCAACCTTAAGCAAGAAAGATTATGATAATCATATCGCACCCAACAAATGCGACGCCCAGCTCTGTTTGAAGGATCTTTTCTCATTTAGACAAATCAATTCCAACACTTTCATCAACGTTTTATAATCTTCCCACCGCCAGTCAGGACCGAGTTACGCACATGTTTCAACATGCCAATGCCGGCATTCTTATTATTTGCTACTACTTTGACGGGATCTTATTTTAGATCCCAGTGTCCCCAGCTGTAGCCAGTTTCCCTATTCACCTACTTCCAAACACACTAGCACCTTTTCAGCTATTAGCCTACTTCATCAGTTGCTCATGTGCCTGGGTAAACCTGCCAAACTAGAAGCTCTATCTTGAGAACCAAAAGTTCATATAAGACCGCTTACGCGTTCACTCTGGGGACCGTATAGGACGGACCACAGCATATCAACTTTCATTCTCAGTTGCCCCGCTTGGGGATAACCACAGCCACCACGAGAACTCCTGGAGGAGACCTCACAAATAATCAGTCCATGCACTTGGTAAGCACAAAGGGCTAACTGATTTTCGTAGTACCAGATGGGACTCTGGTCATCCTCGGAAATCTACTTCCGTATAATTCCTACCAATTTCTATTTCACACAGATAAGGTATTGGTACCCTTAGAACCTTGTATTGCTGTGCCACTTATTGGCGATGCACATGACACAACGACAACAAAGACAACTTGCCTCAAGCCAGACAAGTGAATCACTGATCACATTTAGCCCAAGACAGATTGTTTTCGATTTAGCCATGTCTGTTAGCCTTTCAGTAACTGAAAGTTCCCCGGTTGATACCCCCAGGAGATAGACTTAGGCACTTGTGTATCAAAACTTATTAACCAACCTCTTTGATCATAGATTGTCGGTTGAATATATTCACCGGTAAGGTAAGGCTTAGCTTGTTCAACAGGGCTTCATGCCACACTTTATGAAAGGCTTGAGAGACATAAATAAAGTGTGTTGAGGTGTAATTCTTCAATTGACTCCGAAAGCCAAATTGGTGACTTAGAATACAGTTATTGTCATTAAAGGTGGGTGTCAGCTGGCTTTTTGCAATTTCCCGAACAATTTCGACAAAGTTGGTAAAAGGCTTTTTGGTCTGTAAGATTTCACTTTTGAAGGATCTTTGCCCAGCTTAGGAATCATCTTTACCAAGGCCGCAATATGGCATTTGAAATAAAAATAATTTTTTTTACTGTGCAAAGCAGCTCAAAAATCAGAAGATATTGATTCTTTTATTTTGGGTATATTAGCTTGAAGCCATGGGATCAATGTAGGCAGCTAGATTACCAATGGGCGATGAAAAATGTGTCATTCTCCTCCTCTTCTGCAAACTTTGAGTAGGCATCTAAGCCAGCAGTCTTGCTGGCACCAAGTTAAGTAATGAACCTACATTCAAACCATGCATAAATCTACTACAAAGAGAACATGACAAAAGATGGATCCAAACGTTTCATGTTTTAAAAGACGGAGGCTAAGAGATACTGCGGCCCCAACAACTGGTAACTGCTTATTTTCAACCACACCCAGATAAAGGTGGCCACATCAAAATCACCTAAAAGCAAATCAATTCTCTAGGTGTAGTTAAAGAAAAAAACTTTCGAGCATATATTTCACTTTTGTAGGGAACTGAAAAATATCTGCGTCAGGCATTTCGAAATTATCAGACTCGAAAACCGTTTGACATTTGTCTTTGTCTTCAATACATAATGAATTCAAAACATTTTCTAGAAATTAAAAAATTTTATTTAAGAAACAAAATTATGCCTTTTTTAAAAATAAAAATAGAAAACTCCTATAAGATGAGAAGCTTGACGTCATGTTTTCCTTTCGTTACACAAAAAAAAATTTTCCAATATTTCAATAAAATTTGTTATTGAAACTCCTTAAAAACGAAAAAAAAATTTATTTTCTTCCAACATTCTTAATAATTTATTTTTTTAGAATAAAATCTTACTTTACCAAGAGGTAAAAGTAAAAAAAAAACACGCATTTACATAAACGCAAATTATTTATTTTTTAAGAGGTCAAAAATGAAAATGAATAAAACAATTTATGGATTAAAGTAAATGTCCTGCAGGACACATCCGAATATACAAGCTTTTGCACACAAGCATACACGCATTCACAGCATAAAATAATATACATAAATATAAAAATGTTATAAAGAAAAATAAAAGGAAAAAACATAAAACGTGAGTGTAACAAATTCAAATGCGTTTCTTATGCTAAAATCTCAATTCGAAAGAAAAACAAAAAAAAAACATTTTTTATGGCAAAAAAACAAAGAAAAAACTTTTATGTCAATGAAAAACAGCCATCAGACTACCACATTTAAATGTTTCTATATAGACAAAATCCAAGTCTAAGGACTTTTGAAGTAATTTTTTTTTATTTTTTGGTAAAGAAAAAGGGAGTTTGAGCCCATAAAATGAAATGAAATAAAATGAAAATATACTCATAAGGTTCGATATTGTATTGTAATGGTCATAAATGTCATTGAAAGTATATTTGTGCTTGTGCGTGGGTGTGTGTAACAAATACATGCAAACACAAATTTTAATATCTAGTGCTTGTACGTGCAGTATTGCCATAAATAGCATCGAATAATATTAACGAATAACAAAAAGAAATATTCACAAAACAACACTACGTTTGATGATGTTGGCAACGGACGACTTAAGTCTAACGATGAAGAAAAGCAAAAACATAAATAAGGGGAGGGATAACATAAAACTAAATTGAAAAATTATCAAAAATTTTGTATTAAGAAAAAAATTTATTTGAATATTTTAATTTTATCAAAATAAGAATTGTTTAAAATTCCTTATTAAGTTGAACTTACTGTTTGTTGAGAATATTGTTGTTTATTTTTTTTTTGGTCAAGTTCTTATTTACTAACTTAAGTTGGTTTAAAAGCCTGTTGTTGATGTTTTTTTTTTTTTTGCTTAGTAAATGGTTTCTAAGTCCTTCTGTCCTGTGCGTGCTCTCTTGTGATTGATTAACCAAGGATTTGCATGTCTTCATCTACTTGGTCCTTCCACCAGAGTCTTGGCCTTTCCTGTCTGCGCTTTCCCTAGTAAATGTCTTCCAATGTCTTTTTGGCTATAGATTTGAGGTCATTTCCCCAAAGTGACCCACCGAACGCAATCGCTGTATCATGAAATGATTGACTGCGTTCTTTATGGAATTTACCTTAGGCAACTTCCGATTTATTTGATGATTATACTTCCGCTTAACATAGATCTTGCCAAAAAAATTTTCAAAATTTCACTCAAAAATAATAATTAATTCTTTATCAACTTTCACAAGTTCCTGTATTTTAGCGCAATAATAAGGCAAGTGCAGAATAAGAGTCTTAACTTAAAGTAGTATTTGTTAGCCAGCACGATTCTATGCCGTATTTCGATAATGATATAATTATTTCTTTTGATAAATGAGCCGAGGTATACAAGCTTCTCTACTGGCCACGTGTTGCGATTTCCTTCTTTCACAGTGTCACATTCCCCTCGTCCTTACGTTCGCCTAGAAGTTGTAGCAATAACTTCTGTCTTGTTCTTGTTCACCTTTGTGCCCATTTTTGCTGATTCTTTTTGAGTTCTGGAAAAAGCATATTCAAGGAGGATGTGGTCCTCGGCGTTCACTCTGCCTGGTTTATTAACTTAAGCGTTTTCCAATATTTTTTTAGGTGGGTTAAAGAAATTGTTCGACAATCTGTCACCTTGTTAAAGTAGATTTGTTTAACATAAAAGATTTCTTTTATTTAAAAAAAAATAATGTTCCTGAAAAACGTCACAAGCCGATTGGTTTTCTCGTAAACCCATTATGTAATCCAACTTATACGCATCCCTTTATGTCAGGCTTGGTTGCACTGGGTATATCGTATAGCATATGACAAGTCCACAGCGAGAAGCGGAAAATTGAGAAGCGAAAAGCAAAGAAGCGAGAAGCGAAAAAGCGAGAAGCGAAAAAGCGAGAAGCGAAAAAGCAAGAAGTAAAAAAGCGAGAAGCGAAAAAGCGAAAAACCAAAAAGCGAAAAAGCGAGAAGCGAAAAAGCGAGACGCAAAAGAGCGAGAAGCGAAAAAGCGAGAAGCGAAAAAGCGAGAAGCGAAAAAGCGAGAAGCGATAAAGCGATAAGCGAAAAAGCGAGAAGCGAAAAAGCGAGAAGCGAAAAAGCGAAAAGCGAAAAATCGAGAAGCGAAAAAGCGATAAGCGAAAAAGCGAAAAGCGAAAAAGCGAGAAGCGAAAAAGCGAGAAGCGAGAAGCGAAAAAGCGAGAAGCGAAAAAGCGATAAGCGAAAAAGCGAGAAGCGAAAAAAGCTAGAAGCGAAAAAGCGATAAGCGAAAAAGCGAGAAGCGAGAAGCGAAAAACGAGAAGCGAAAAAGCGATAAGCGAAAAAGCGAGAAGCGAAAAAGCGAAAAGCGAAAAAGCGATAAGCGAAAAAGCGAGAAGCGAAAAAGCGAAAAGCGAAAAAGCGATAAGCGAAAAAGCGAGAAGCGAGAAGCGAGAAGCGAAAAACGAGAAGCGAAAAAGCGATAAGCGAAAAAGCGAGAAGCGAAAAAGCGAAAAGCGAAAAGCGAAAAAGCGATAAGCGAAAAAGCGAGAAGCGAAAAAGCGAAAAGCGAAAAAGCGATGAGCGAAAAAGCGAGAAGCGAAAAAGAGAAAAGCGAAAAAGCCAGAAGCGATAAGGCGATAAGCGAAAAAGCGAGAAGCGAAAAAGCAAAAAAGCGAGAAGCGAAAAAGCGAAAAGCGAAAAAGCGATAAGCGAAAAAGCGAGAAGCGAAAAAGCAAAGAAGCGAGAAGCGAAAAAGCGAGAAGCGAAAAAGCGAGAAACGAAAAAGCGAGAAGCGAAAAAGCGATAAGCGAAAAAGCGAGAAGCGAAAAAGCGAGAAGCGATAAAGCGATAAGCGAAAAAGCGATAAGCGAAAAAGCGAAAAGCGAAAAAGCAAAAAAGCGAGAAGCGAAAAAGCGATAAGCGAAAAAGCGAGAAGCGAGAAGCGAAAAAGCGATAAGCGAAAAAGCGATAAGCGAAAAAGCGATAAGCGACAAAACGAGAAGCGAAAAAGCGAGAAGCGATAAAGCGATAAGCGAAAAAGCGAAAAGCGAAAAAGCAAAAAAGCGAGAAGCGAAAAGCGAAAAGCCAGAAGCGATAAGCGAAAAAGCTATAAGCGAAAAAGCGAGAAGCGAGAAGCGAAAAAGCGAGAAGCGATATAGCGATAAGAGAAAAAGCGAAAAAGCGAGAAGCGAAAATGCGAGAAGCGAAAAAGCGCGAAGCGAAAAGCCAGAAGCGATAAGCGAAAAAGCTATAAGCAAAAAAGCGAGAAGCGATATAGCGATAAGCGAAAAAGCGAGAAGCGAAAATGCGTGAAGCGAAAAAGCGAAAAGCGAGAAGCGAAAAAGCGAGAAGCGAGAAAGCGAGAAGCGAGAAGCGAAAAAGCGAGAAGCGATATAGCGATAAGCGAAAAAGCGAAAAAGCGAAAAGCGAAAAAGCGAGAAGCGAAAAAGCGAGAAGCGAAAAAGCGAGAAGCGAAAAGCGAAAAAGCGAGAAGCGATATAGCGATAAGCGAAAAAGCGAAAAAGCGAGAAGCGAAAATGCGAGAAGCGAGAAGCGAAAAAGCGAGAAGCGATATAGCGATAAGCGAAAAAGCGAAAAAGCGAGAAGCGAAAATGCGAGAAGCGAAAAAGCGAGAAGCGAGAAGCGAAAAAGCGAGAAGCGATATAGCGATAAGCGAAAAAGCGAAAAAGCGATAAGCGAAAAAGCGAGAAGCGAGAAGCGAAAAAGCGATAAGCGAAAAAGCGAGAAGCGAAAAAGCGAGAAGCGATAAAGCGATAAGCGAAAAAGCGAAAAGCGAAAAAGCAAAAAAGCGAGAAGCGAAAAAGCGAGAAGCGAAAAGCGAAAAGCGAGAAGCGAAAAAGCGATAAGCGAAAAAGCGAGAAGTGAAAAAGCGAGAAGCGAAAAGCGAAAAAGCGATAAGCGAAAAAGCGAGAAGCGAAAAAGCGAGAAGCGAAAAAGCGAGAAGCGAAAGAGCGAAAAGCGAAAAAGCAAAAAAGCGAGAAGCGAAAAGCGAGAAGCGAAAAGCGAGAAGCGAAAAAGCGATAAGCGAAA
Source organism: Melanophora roralis (assembly GCA_963583895.1). Classification (NCBI taxonomy): domain Eukaryota; kingdom Metazoa; phylum Arthropoda; class Insecta; order Diptera; family Rhinophoridae; genus Melanophora; species Melanophora roralis. The sequence goes on from OY757187.1 coordinate 119,808,931, forward strand.
AAGCGAGAAGCGAAAAAGCGAGAAGCGATAAAGCGATAAGCGAAAAAGCGATAAGGGAAAAAGCGATAAGCGAAAAAGCGAGAAGCGAAAAGCGAAAAGCGAAAAAGCGATAAGCGAAAAAGCGAGAAGCGAAAAAGCGAGAAGCGAAAAGCGAAAAGCGAAAAAGCGATAAGCGAAAAAGCGAGAAGCGAAAAAGAGAAAAGCGAAAAACGAAAAAGCGATAAGCGAAAAAGCGAGAAGCGAAAAAGAGAAAAGCGAAAAAGCCAGAAGCGATAAAGCGATAAGCGAAAAAGCGAGAAGCGAAAAAGCAAAAAAGCGAGAAGCGAAAAAGCGAAAAGCGAAAAAGCGATAAGCGAAAAAGCGAGAAGCGAAAAAGCGATAAGCGAGAAGCGAAAAGCGAAAAGCGAAAAAGCGATAAGCGAAAAAGCGAGAAGCGAAAAAGCGAGAAGCGAAAAGCGAAAAGCGAAAAAGCGATAAGCGAAAAAGCGAGAAGCGAAAAAGCTAGAAGCGAGAAGCGAAAAAGCGATAAGCGAAAAAGCGATAAGCGAAAAAGCGAGAAGCGAAAAAGCGAAAAAGCGAAAAGAGAAAAAGCGATAAGCGAAAAAGCGAGAAGCGAAAAAGCGATAAGCGAAAAAGCGAAAAAGCGAGAAGCGAAAAAGCGAGAAGCGAAAAAGCGAGAAGCGAAAAAGCGAAAAAGCGAGAAGCGAAAAAGCGAGAAGCGAGAAGCGAAAAAGCGAGAAGCGATAAAGCGATAAGCGAAAAAGCGAGAAGCGAAAAGCGAAAAGCGAAAAAGCGATAAGCGAAAAAGCGAGAAGCGAAAAAGAGAAAAGCGAAAAAGCCAGAAGCGAAAAAGCGATAAGCGAAAAAGCGAGAAGCGAAATAGCGAGAAGCGAGAAGCGAAAAAGCGATAAGCGAAAAAGCGAAAAGCGAAAAAGCGAAAAAGCGAAAAAGCTAAAAGCGAAAAAGCGAAAAAGCGAGAAGCGAAAAAGCGATAAGCGAAAAAGCGAGAAGCGAAAAGCGAAAAAGCGATAAGCGAAAAAGCGAGAAGCGAGAAGCGAAAAAGCGATAAGCGAAAAAGCGAGAAGCGAAAAAGCGAGAAGCGATAAGCGAAAAAGCGATAAGCGAAAAAGCGAGAAGCGAAAAAGCGAGAAGCGAAAAAGCGAGAAGCGATAAAGCGATAAGCGAAAAAGCATGAAGCGAAAAAGCGAGAAGCGAAAAAGCGAGAAGCGAAAAAGCGAGAAGCGATAAAGCGATAAGCGAAAAAGCATGAAGCGAAAAAGCGAGAAGCGAAAAAGCGAGAAGCGAGAAGCGAAAAACGAAAAAGCGAGAAGCGAAAAAGCGAGAAGCGAAAAAGCGAGAAGCGATAAGCGAAAAAGCGAGAAGCGAAAAAGCGAAAAAACGAGAAGCGAGAAGCGAAAAAGCGAAAAGCGAGAAGCGATAAGCGAAAAAGCGAGAAGCGAAAAAGCGAAAAAGCGAGAAGCGAAAAAGCGGAAAGCGAAAAAGCGAGAAGCGAAAAAGCGAGAAGCGAAAAAGCGAAAAGCGAAAAAGCGAGAAGCGAAAAAGGGAAAAAGCGATAAGCGAAAAAGCGAGAAGCGAGAAGCGAAAAAGCGATAAGCGAAAAAGCGAGAAGCGAAAAAGCGAGAAGCGGTAAAGCGATAAGCGAAAAAGCGAGAAGCGAAAAAGCGAGAAGCGAAAAAGCGAGAAGCGAAAAAGCGAGAAGCGAGAAGCGAAAAACGAAAAAGCGAGAAGCGAAAAAGCGAGAAGCAAAAAGCGAGAATCGAAAAAGCGAGAAGCGAAAAAGCGAGAAGCGAAAAAGCGAGAAGCGATAAAGCGATAAGCGAAAAAGCGAAAAAGCGAGAAGCGAAAAAGCGATAAGCGAAAAAGCGAGAAGCGAGAAGCGATAAGCGAAAAAGCGAGAAGCGAAAAAGCGAGAAGCGATAAAGCGATAAGCGAAAAAGCAAGAAGCGAAAAAGCGAGAAGCGAAAAAGCGAGAAGCGAAAAAGCGAGAAGCGATAAAGCGATAAGCGAAAAAGCGAAAAAGCGAGAAGCGAAAAAGCGAAAAGCGAAAAAGCGAAAAAACGAGAAGCGAGAAGCGAAAAAGCGAAAAGCGAAAAAGCGAGAAGCGAAAAAGGGAAAAAGCGATAAGCGAAAAAGCGAGAAGCGAAAAAGCGATAAGCGAAAAAGCGAGAAGCGAAAAAGCGAGAAGCGATAAGCGAAAAAGTGAGAAGCGAAAAAGCGAGAAGCGAGAAGCGAAAAACGAAAAAGCGAGAAGCGAAAAAGCGAGAAGCGAAAAGCGAGAATCGAAAAAGCGAGAAGCGAAAAAGCCAGAAGCGTAAAATCGAGAAGCGTAAAATCGAGAAGCGAAAAACGAAAAAGCGAGAAGCGATGCAGCGAAAAAGCAAAAAGCGAAAATCGAAAAAGCGAGAAGCTTTAACTAGAAATATTAAAAGAAACTGTAGAATAAGAAGGGGGAAAAGTAGTCCTAGTGTTCGCGAATCATGCGAAAAATATCATATTATGTCCCATAGCGTAAAACTGGAGTCTTCTCCCCATAAATCATTTTGTCTCTGGACCTGCAAATTTTGGAAGTGGCTGAAAAGGTATTCCACAATCCCTTTCTCCTTCATAGCCTGGTTTAACCGATAGAAGTCTGGAATTTTATTTTTATTTTATTGCAGTGCACTGCAAAATTCCCCTGGATCTTAGATAAAAACAAATGAATACCCTTCCTTTATGCTTACAGCCATCTGCCAGTCTTGGCTTGACATAATGTCCTTCTAGTGCCTTAAGAGCAAACTGAATGTTGATACTGAGCGCCACATCCCCTTTCTCTACTGTATTTCCCTCTATCGTTTCTGTGGCCCTAGCCTTTAACAAAATCTTTGCCTGGAAAAAACTACTCTCCAAGTCTGTATAATACTCATCCCTGGTATCTATACCCATCTTCGTTCTATCAGTAACTACACATCCTTAAAAAAGTTTCAAGGAACCTTTTAGTCTCTCTTACCCGGGAAAACTACATGCGGTTCAGTTAAAGACAAGACTTGTGACTTTCTATTCAGTCAAAACCGACTGCTTCAACACTCTACCCTACCAGAAATGTGCCTTTTTAAATCTGCCAAAGCATACAAGATTACTTCTATCTAAATCAATTTCTTGTCGCTATTCAGTCTTAAGGCAATTTAATGAGAAAAAGATATAAAATGTTTTCCAAAACTGCCAGAAGTGTAAAAAACCTGGCAGATGTGCAAAGTTCCTTATTTTTATTCTCTTAAACGAGTCTTATTAGACGATATCGGCTCATGTAGGAATTTTCGTAAAACGAATACTTAAAACTTGTTTACTTTTTTTAGTTTTAGCCCCAGTTCCTCCCTGTAGAGCTTCTACAAGTGCAATACGCAATCAGGGCCTGCTCGAACATCCAGATCGATAGCGAAATACCTGGCATTCCCCGCTTATTCTAGCTCAGGTGTTTTTCAAGTACAATTAACTCAAAGCCCGCCAGGACTTACTTTGTGCTTTTCTTGAATGTAAAACCCTTTGTAAAGCCTTTGTCCTGCTTCGTAAAAATAGCTCAGATGCTGTAATTTGTATCACTTCACAAGTCGTGGTTTGAAATATACCTAGTACCAGTATAAGGTGACGATTTTTTTAAAATTTAATAAATACGTTTTGAATTTATCACCTTCAAAATTTGTTTGCTATCCCTTTAGAAGGCAATAATTAAAATTACTTTAAAATTCAATAAATATTTTCCTTCAAAATAAACAATTCTTAAGAGAATAAGTCTGTTTTGAATTGTAAAATAAAGATAAAATCTTACCGATAACAATTTTAATCAAAAGACAAAGTATACATAAGTATATATGAAACGTTCAAAATTATGTATTTTTATACATACATAAGTACATAGATACATAACATGTTTTTCCTTTCCCTTAATTTACTTCCCATCAACGGACTTCTCTCTAAATGACGTCTAGCTGAATGAAGTTATATTTAACTGACACAAGCATACACCCCAATTGACGCACAAAGTTACATCAAAAAATATATAGAAAGACTGTTACAATAACAAAGAAAAAAACAAAAAAAAATAAAATAAACGCACTTACAAAATACCAAAATGAATAAAGAAATACCGAAAAAAATTTTTGAATAAACGAAATAAAATTCCCAAATAAAAAGTACAAAAGAAGAGGATTTAAAAATTTACTAGAGACTACCGAATGGACTTTTGTAAAGATGCATAAAGATACAGCAATTGAAAACGTTGAATAAAGTTGTAAATGAATGAGCAGCACAATAAAAAAAGAAAAAAAACCTAAATGTTGCGAATTATAAGAGATCCTTAAAATTGTTGATGAAATTTTTGAAATGTTAACAAAAAACAAAATAAAAAAAAATTTGTTTCTGCAATTGTGCATAATTCTATTTACGGCTTAAAGTTGTTAAGGATTGAAAGAAATCAAACGAATTGTTTGAAGGACAAAAATGCAATATTAAATATGTTGAAAATATTTTGAAAAATATTTAAATCACCACTAGCAAGTTAAAGGAATTGAAACAAAAATTTAAAAAGTTCAAGTTTTTTTTTTAAAAACTTAATTTTTTAATTTCCTTTATATAAAAATTCAAAAAATGTTTTAATGAAAACAAAGCAGTTTGGTTGGTTAGTAGGTCTACAGGAAAACTAAAAATGGCCCCTACTTCCACAGCCTATACATTTAAGCCAGCGATCGATTTTTTCCGCATTCCTTGCTACTGCTACTGCTTCACTTAAGTAAATATTACTTGGTTTATTCTTTGTGAGCAGAGGTGTAACCTTCGCGCTAGCTTTACTTGTGTTGTGGTCATGGCTTGAACACTGCCAATGGTAAAGGCCATAGAGTAATAAAAATATCTAACCAAGTTGGATAATATTAAGTCCTCTTCCTTCAGCAGGAGAATCGGCAAAATGCTATTCCGCCCTTCTGGCAAAAAACATTACATTTTTATTGGCTTTCCAAACCCACTTATTTCTTTAGCCGGGCTAAAATTGATTTCAAAGCGCCTTGGAATTCTGATCCTTAAAGATTTAAAAAAAAATGTATAAACTTTTTAAATTAACTGCTCACCATGACATTCTCAAATTCTCAAAACAAGCTTATTTGTTAATCTCCTTAAAAGAAAAAAAAATAAAACTTTGCTTCCAAAATCTTATATATAAAAGAACAATTTTTTTTTTGTTAGTGACACCGCTTATAACTCAAGAACGGCTGGACCGATTTAAATGAAACTTGAAAAAAAGACATACCCGATATCTGGGAATGCGTTTTAGGCTTATTATTTTTTGGAAATTTCGACTGGGCGTGGCACCTCCCATACAAATTGAACAGTTTTTTTCACATATCTCAATACCTATTATAGCTGAAGTCTCCAAATTTGGTACAACTAAATTATTTATTGATGTGCATAAGTGAGTTGTGTCTGGGCGGAAACAAATAAATGGGCGTGGCACCTCCCATACAACGAAAATAGTTTTTCGTATATATTTCAACAACTGTAATAGCAAAAGTCTCCAAACTTCGTACGGATGTTTATAGTGCTAATATGCATAATTGAGCTTTTTATGGGCGGGAAAAAATAAATAGGCGTGGCACCTCCCATACAACGAAAATAGTTTTTTGTATATATTTAAACAACTATAACAGCTGCAGTCTCCAAACTTTGCACGGATGTTTATAGTGCTAATATGCATAATTAAGCTTTTTATGGGCGGGAAAAAATAAATAGGCGTGGCACCTCCCATACGACGAAAATAGTTTTTTGTATATAATTCAACAACTGTAACAGTTGTAACTTCGTACGGATGTTAACAATGCTGATATGCATAATTAAGCTTTGTATGGGCGGAAACAAATAAATGGGCGTGGCACCTCCCATACAACGAAAATAGTTTTTTGTATATATTTCAACAACTGTCACAGCTGAAGTCTCCAAACTTCGTACGGATGTTTATAGTGCTAATATGCATAATTGAGCTTTTTATGGGCGGGAAAAAATGAATAGGCGTGGCACCTCCGATACAACGAAAATAGTTTTTTGTATATATTTCAACAACTGTAATAGCTGAAGTCTCTAAACTTCGTACCGATGTTTACAGTGCTAATATGCATAATTGAGCTTTGTATGGGCGGAAAAAAATAAATAGGCGTGGCACCTCCCATACAGCGAAAATAGTTTTTTTTATATATATCAATAACTGTATTAGCTGAAGCCTCCAATCTTCGTACGGATGTTTATAGTCCTAATACGCAAATTAAGCTTTGTATGGGCGGAAGAAATAAATGGGCGTGGCACCTCCCATACAACGAAAATAGTTTTTTGCATATATCTCAATAACTGTAATAGCTGAACTCTCCAAACTTCGTACGGTTGTTTATAGTGCTAATATGCATAATTAGGTTTTGTATGGGCGGGAAGAAATAAATAGCCGTGCCACCTCCCATACAACGAAAATATTTTTTTGTATATATCTCGATCACTGTAATAGCTGAAGTCTCCAAACTTTGTAAGGATGTTTATAGTGCTTTTATAGTGTTTATAATTCAACAACTGTAACAGTTGCAGTCTCCAAACTTCGTACGGATGTTAACAATGCTGATATGCATAATTAAGCTTTGTATGGGCGGAAACAAATAAATGGGCGTGGCACCTCCCATACAACGAAAATAGTTTTTCGTATATATTTCAACAACTGTAATAGCAAAAGTCTCCAAACTTCGTACGGATGTTTATAGTGCTAATATGCATAATTAGGCTTTGTATGGGTGGGAAGAAATAAATAGGCGTGGCACCTCCCATACAACGAAAATAGTTTTTTGTATATATCTCAATAACTGTAATAGCAGAAGGCTCTAAACTTCGTACGGATGTTTATAGTGCCAATATGCATAATTAAGCTTGGTTTGGGCGGGAAGAAATAAATAGCCGTGCCACCTCCCATACAACGAAAATATTTTTTGTATATATCTCGATCACTGTAATAGCTGAAGTCTCCAAACTTTGTAAGGATGTTTATAGTGCTAATATGCTAATTATGCTCAAACATAATTGAGGTGAGTATACTTAGGAGAAAAGGAAATAATGGGCATGGCATTTCCCATACAACAAAAATACTTTCTTATATAAGTCTCAATTACTTTAGAAAACGTGTTCGTATTTTTCTACAAGCAGTGGAACGCAATTTAAATTATTAGTTTTAAAGAAACAGAAATAACCTAAAAATTGCCAATAAAATGTTAATCCCTTTTTACCCCTTAGGACCAAGTTATCAAAATTTTATATTCATATTTTTCGAGACCTGTCGAAGGCAATTTTAAAATATAACTTGAGCCCTCTTTATCTTTTTCGGTTCCGAATGTACAAAATGGATATAAGCAGCTATAAAATATTTTTTACCCTGTCTCGCCTCTAATGGTCTAATATTTCAAAAAAGTACGAAAAATGCATTCATAACTTTGAAACCTGTCGAGCGTAAATTAAGTTATAATTCTATCTTATTTTAGTTCAGAATCTACAAAATTAACCAATACATATTTCAAATCTTTTCCTAAGCATTTAGGATATGCAATGATGAATCTGTCTGTCAGTTAGCGAGTCATAAACGCAATTTTTTACTATATATTGTTTTAGTAAGCAAAATTAACATTTAAAAAAAAAAAAAAAAATATTTACAAGTGGCGGATAGGGCTACAAAATAATGAAGCCATAATAAACTGAACAGTTTGTGAAGGTTTTCTTAGTAATAGCCTCCCATCATGAAAGATGCAATAGGCTCAGTTATTCTGTTCACGCTTTATCAGCAATTTTTAGTAATTATCAAAGAAACAAACAAAACATGTTTATAACGTTATTGACATGCTATTAAGGATAATATTTTGTGAATTGTGTGTGTTTAGGCAAATAAATTCGTTTGCCAATTATATATATTGTTAGGCAATACGTGTTCGGAGATACTCAATGCTGGATAAATTCAATAGAGCGTCAAAAACGAGGCTTGCCGCATGCACACATTCTTATTTGGTTACTCGAGAAGTTCGACCAGACCAAATAGATGATACTAAGAGTGCCGAGATCCCTGATCCCAAAACAGTTCAAGAACTACATGATGCTGTAATTGCAAATATGATTCATGGTCGACGGCAAGTATTCCAAGCATTATTCATGAAAAATTGACAGCGAAAACTATCACTGGCAATGACGGTTATCCACTGTATCGGCGTTGATCGCCCAATGACAACGATCAAACTATTACAAGGAAAGTAGAAGGAAAAAATTTTGTGATTGACAACAATTGGACTGTGCCATATTCGCCACTTCTTTCTAAATTATTTAAGACACATTGCAATGTTGAATATTCTAATTCAGTGAAGTCGATCAAGTACATCTGCAAATATGTCACCAAAGGCAGCGATATGGCTGTTTTTAGCATCCAAACCTCCAATGGCAACGATGAAATTACGCGTTATTAAGTTGGGCGATATGTGAACTGCAATCAGGCGGTTTGGCGTATATTCTCATTCCCTATTTACGAATGTCATCCCACTGTTGCACATTTAGAAGTGCATCTGGAGAATGGCCAACGAGTATATTTCACTGCGGCAAATAATGTTCAACGTGCTGAAATACCTCCAGCGACAACATTGACAAGTTTCTTTGCTGTTTGTCAAAGCAATCCGTTTGCACAAACTTTACTTTACTCGGAGATGCCACGGTATTACACTTGGAACGCTTCTTCAAAAAAATTTTAACGTCAAAAGAAAGGCACTATGGTTCCTGGGCATCCGGATGTGCGTTCAAGTGATGCTCTTGGTTGCATTTATACAGCTCATCTGAAGAATGATGAATGTTTTTATTGGGGTTGTTGCTGGTGAATGTTCGTGGTGCAACATCATTTGCAGCATTTCGTACTGTTTATGGTATAGTCTGCCCAAAATTTCGTACTGCGTGTCAAGAACTCAATTTGTTTGAAAACGATACTCATTGGGATACGACAAGCGCTGAGGCAATTATATCTGCATATTCAAGCCAGATACGAACATTATTTGCTATTATCATTTCGATATGCTTCCCATCAAATCCAAGTGGCCTGTGAAACAAATACATTGACAATATGTCAGAAGACATTTTACATCAGTATTGTGTCAGCTCGAGAAATCAAAATCTTGAAGTCAATGCGAAGAAGCATAACCGGGCCTTGCTCTTAATTGAAGAAATGTGTGGCAGTTTGTTAGTCAGGTTAGGACTGCCAGCACCAGAACATAAAATGAATGGGCTACTAATTCGACAATTGGAGCGTGAATGGAATACGATCGACATGAGTTGAACCAGTTAGTTCAAACCAATGTTTGCCTCTTAGACCTCCAACAGAAGGAAGTCATTGATATATTATTGAAGGCAATTGATGATGAAAATGGCGGTTTTTTTTTCTTGAATGCCGCCGGTGGAACTGGGAAGATATTCGTCATGTCATTGATTTTAGCCACTGTTCGTGCGAGGTCCAACATTGCTGCGACGGCCACATTATAAGAAGAACGCCGCACAGCTCACTCAGCGTTAAAATTGCCATTAAACCTTCAAAATATAGAGCAACCAACATGTAACATTGCGAAAAACTCCGCCATGTCCAAACTTTTAGTAGCGTGTAAAATCATTATCTGGAACGAATGTACAATGGCACACAAGTTCGCAATAGAAGCTCTTAAAAGAATACTAAAAGATCTTCGCAGTGACTCAATATGTTTTGGAAGTGCAATGATTTTACTGTCTGGTGATTTCCGCCAAACACTGCCAGTCATTCCAATATCGACGGCTGCTGATCGAATAAGTGCTTGCGTTAAATCCTCAAGTCTGTGGCGTTTTGCAAAAGATACCGCTGTTGACAGAAAACATGAGAGTTACATTTCTTAACGATATATCAGCTCAAGATTTTTGCAAACAATTGTTGACTATCGGTAATGGCCGTATTCCTGTCGACGAATCAAACGGATTGATTTCGTTTCCTCAAAATTTTTGTAATTTTGTATCACCAAAAGAAGAGCTCATCCTGAAAGTATTCTCCAACATAATAGCTAACGGGAAAAAGTATGACTGGTTGAGTGAACGGGTAATTTTAGCAACTAAAAATATAGATGTGGATGATTTAAACTATATATTTCAGAATCAAATCGGTGGTACTCTGCATTCTTTTAAATCTATTGATTGTGTAACAAACGAGGATGAAGCCACCAACTATCCAACTGAAGTTTTAAACTCCTTGGATGTGCCTGGCTTACCACCGCACAACTTACAACTGAAGGTTGGCTCGGTAGTTATCGTGCTTCGAAATTCAAACCAACCAAAACTTTGCAATGGAACGCGCTTGGTAATAACAAAACTTATAGTGCATGTTATTCACGCAATTATACTTAGAGAAAAATTCAAAGGTGAAGAAGTTCTCATACCGAAAATTCCGATTATACCAGTTGATATGCCTTTTGAGTTAAAGATAATTCAATTTCCTATTCGTCTTGCATTCTCAATGAATTTGTGGTCTTAATTTAGAAAATACATGTCTTTCTCATAGCCAAATATTCGTTGCATGTTCACGTGTGGGCAAACCATCTGCCTTATTTGTACTTGCGCCTGATAACAAAACGAAAAATGTCGTATATCACAAGGTACTGCACTGAAGGGAATTAACCTTAACATAACCCATGAACGAAAATACATAGCTTCCTTTACAGCTTTTACCTGAAACGCCTTATTTTTTGTAAGCTTTTTGAATTTTTGTTGTATTTATAAATATAATCCAATGAACTATTTGACTAAATAAACTTTGTACTCTTTTTAAAAAATCTATATGTTCAATAATTGTTAGGTGGTACGAAGTTCACCGGGTCAGCTAGTATTATAATAAATTGAAGATATTTTTTAAGCATAAATCTTTTAACTTAATATTTTCAAAAACTGTCCTCAAATATTACTCTTTTCAAAATTATTTTTTAAGTTAAACAAATCCTTTTTAAGACACTCTCTCTTCATTCAAATTATACAAAAATGTCATGTCTCTGATAATTCTAATCACTCACAGAAACCCTTTTCCAAATTAAATATTTCTGCAACGTCTTAATGAATCAAGAGCAAATCCCCTTCTTGGGTCTGATCAATCAATTTGTCATTATTTAATCGTGTGTATGTGTGTGAGTGCATGTACTTGGGTATATGGAACGACATCATTTATTTCCTAAAGCTAAATCGATATAAAAGTCACAATAACACAGAATTCAATCGCTATAACAGGGAAAACAAAACAAATAATTATTTTGCAGGATAAGAAAAAATAAATAAACTGCTCGCAGTCACATATGAAAGCTAACACACACATGAACATTCATGGACAGATATATGTACACATATGTGTATGTACATACGTTTGTGTGTTTATACCTATAGATGAACATTAGCACGTAGACTTAGATTTATAACGACAAACCAAAACTAATGCATTTAGGTGTATAGCGAAAACAATAACAAACAAGAAGTGTAACATAAATATAAACAAACGAAAACAATTTATAAACTTACACACACATAAGAGAACAAACTAATACGCCTGCAAATTGCTACAAAACATGAATAGACTTGAAATCAAGTTGAAAGTTTCACACAAGCAACAACATGAGACAGTTTTGTGATGGCAACAGCTGCAACCTTAATATTTTATTTATCCTGCAGCCGTATTTGTTGTTAAACCACCTTTGCTAAATTTTGTTGTTGTTGTTGCTGTTCACATCCAGCAATAAACAAAACCACTGACTCATTCTCACCAGCCGACATTGTTCGGCCTCCTTAAGACTCCAACATTATGAATTACAATGGCAACAACAAAAACACAAATCATTCTCTATATATTACAACTACAAAAACATACTTATTTATAACTTGGTCGAAAACACTTACAATAACTTAGCCATATTCATTCGCTATTATACTTTTTGAAAGTTTTGCCCCAAAAGCACTTGTAAGAAAATTTCAATTTCTTTAGAACTCCCGTTATGATTTTGTTGTTGTTTTTGTATTTTATTATAATGTTGTGGAGCTAAGATTATTATAACTATTGTTGTAGTTATTTTTTAGTTGCCACTACAGTTGTAACTATAGCAAGTAATAGTTTCTCTGCCCTTTTATCCTTAACTCTTACCGTCACCGCAAACCTTGTATGCTTTAAGCGAGTCCCAACAAAATGGCATCGTCTTATTTTGCCATTACCAGCAGCCTTAAGCAACAGCATGTTGGGCTTTGCAAGAAGTTTAAATTGTTCAGAGCCAGATATGGCAAATCTTGTTTAAAAATATTGGGTAATTGGGAATAGTTTTTACTTTTTAAGCCACAACTAGATAGTTAGCCATTGGGGCATAATTTTTGATCAGTATAGTCAGAATGAGGTCTAAATAGCTTACAAATAACTTGGCAGCAAGAGCCGATGGGTTGCCAGCTAAGCTAATCAACACCGCAGGCGACACGCTGCTAAGGCATATGCATGGAGCACATACTTAAGGATTGAAAAATCAATGTTCTATGCCCTGGTCTCAAAAAATGGAGACAAGACAGTATGTGCCCACTTCAGAGGAATAAGTCTCCTTTCCACTGGCTATAAAATTCTATCCAGCGTATTATGTGAAATACTGAAACTAAAAGTCGACGAGCTAATTGGGCCATATGAATGCAGCTTTAGACCTGGCAAAACCGCCATCGACCAAATACACACACAATGTCAAATCCTGGAAAAGACCCTAGAGCGACAGATTGACCCAAACCATCTGTTTGTTGATTGAAAGACCGCTTTCGACAACCCCATATGTTCAAAGATGTTTCAAGCTATTCCCTTTGTGTGATCCGTTTAAGCATCCTCTTAGAAAAGGCTATACAAGACGCGAATGTGAGTAGAACAGGCACACTATTCACAAAACAGCCCATGTAACTCACTTATGATGGGGATATCGATATCCTGGGGCAACCATTGCAAGCATTAGCTTTCACCCTAGAAAAAATCGAGAAAGAATCAGCCAAAGTGCGTCTGGCAGTAAATTCAGATTAAATCAAGTTAAGGATATCAACGCACCAGACGCCCAGTTGACTTGGGCAGACAGTGGAAATTATAAAACTACAATCCTGAAATAGTCAATGATTTTATCCTATTTGGCACCGCCATTAACAAAAAAACAACATCAGTTTTAAGACGAAAAGAAGAACAGTATTGGCCATTAGATGCTACTCTGAACTAATTAGGCAGTTTTGAAATAAAGTTACCTCCCGACAAGCAAAAATCACTTTTTACAAGGCAGTGATACTACCCATGCTTGAGTACTTGCAAAGGTAGATGAGGCTGTGCTTGTAGCTTTCGAGAGAAAGATTCTTCGAAAAGCCTATCGTCCAATCTGCGTGGACAAATAATATAGGTATCGTATGAACCGTGAGCCATATGAGCAGTTTGCCGATAGTGACATGTTGTGAGAATGATTGAAGATGCTCCAGCTAGAAAGTCATTTGAATGCCAACCTGGTAATGGATCATGCAGAAGAAAAAGACCGGAACTCCGATCGAAGAATTAAGTGTAGGAAATAATCTCGAAACTTGGTGTCAGAAATTGGAAAAGAAGAGCAAAAGATCAAAGCGACTGGATATCAATTTTAAGTTCGTCAAAATGTTGCAGCGGTGACATGGTCCCGAACGTTGGCTCCATTTAGTAGCTGGATCTTAACATGGAGAAATATGGCTGGCCAAAGAGTGCATAGCTCAGTTTATCTTTATTTTAATATTTTAAGTGAATATTGAAAAAAATATATTTTCCCTTTATGCATTTTGAAAATGCATACAAAAAATTGTACGTATCGTTCTATCTTAAATCTACCAAAACTTAGCAAGAATTGTTTGAAAGTACCCTGAGGGAAATGGGTGTCAATTGGTCGGCGTACTCGTTCTGTTACAGGTACAAAACATGAATTGGACAACATTTATTAGTCGTGATCAGTTAAAAAGGCACACATCAAGTAACTGGTTTAAAGGTGCCAAAGAGGTTAGAGGGAAAAAATAGAAATAGTGGTCCCTACACATAAACATACATATGTTTATATATACACACGCACGCGCGTAAATACAAACAAAGTAGATTGAACAGGATCTTAAGCAATTAATGCAAAAGTTGCTTATATAGAATGGGCCTGTAACCCATTGTGTGGTATTAGTGTTGAACCAATTGCCCTCTTCAATGACAACGCAATGTAAAAGTGACAGGTTCTCTTCATATAAAGTGCAAGAACTAAAACCAGTCCCTACCCTAAGGAACCGTTTACGTCATTCGTTTTGGACCAGTCCATTTCCCCGTAGGTTATTCACAATATTTTTAAACAAAAAAATAAAAAAAAAATTTTACTGCTTATAATTAAATTGCAACAATTAAAAAACCCAACAGAGGATAGTTCTTCAGGATTATTAGGTTTTTTGAAAATATTAACCCAGCCTTCGAAGGCTCAGTTTTAATAAAAAGCGTTATATTTGATTGAGGAATATTTGTAGTGAAATAATATTTATTGCACTCTTCATAAGGTGATTTAAAGCTTAAGCAAAGCATAAAATTTTTAACTTTTTTTTTTAATTGTTTGTTAGTTTTATAAAAATATTAGCATCGATATCTATCCAGCCGGATGGGTGGGCGGATAGACCTCATTTTTGGGACTCAGAAGGTGAGTCTTTTTTGATCATTATTACTAAACTGACTTTGGGCTCTTTGTTGCAAACATAAGCATTAACATAGTATAACCCTGCCACCAAGGTCACGTGAGTCTAACACGCTACAACGTTCTGTAGTTCACACAACTTTGATGCCGAACTCTTACACGCTTTATGGCACACAACTATAAAACACTGTTGTTTGCCGGATCATTTGTCTAGTTTGTCTGGATCAATATTTAGGTGTGGGCACTTTCACATTTAACCCTGACATGTTAACAACTCTAAGCCTAATGGTTTACAAAACCATGTAATATTGAGCAAGCGATTTTTAGAGACCTTTAAGCTTTTGGCTTACTGACAACCAAATTTTTTAGAAAAGATTAAAATACTATCTTCTGGTCTAATTGCGATTCTTAAAAATATTTTAAATTTAACAATCCTTTATGGCCCTTAAGTTATTACGTTTTTAATAATAAAATTCAAAATATATTACTATTGGTTTTTCAAATACTCCTTTTTTTTCCCAGTTGCTTATTGGCCTTCCCTGCTTTCAGCTGCGTGTGTGTGTATGAATTTATTTTAGTTTATTTGTATATGTCTAAATATTTGTGTGTTTGTTTAAATTATCTTAAAACATTTATTTTTCTGTTGCAAGATTTGTAAATATTTCAATATTTTACTTGCAACCATAATATGCCAAATAGATTTCAAAATGTTTATGAATTCTATAGCATTTTGTGTATCAGTTGTGTGTGTGTGTCTGTATATCTGTGTATTGAGTAAGTTTTTGCGCTTGTGGCCGGCTCTTAGCCTAAACACAAAATAAAATTCGTTTTTAATGTAAAAAATTTTATTTTCTACAAATTGTGGTGTAAATTTGGGTGAAATTGGGTAGAAATTTTCTTAAAAATTATGTAAATTATGGCAAACAGTTAATAACAAGAATAGTTTGTAAATATTTATTGAAGATTTTCTTATGAGTTGTTGTTGAAAATTTATTTACTTTAAGGAAAGATTAAGATTTCAGTTTTAATGAAATTAGTAACTCTGCCAACAAACAAGAATTTTTCTTTTCGTTTTTGTAGCTTTAAGTTTAAGGTGGTGGTCATAAGCGATGGAAGCAACATGGTATGCAGCATTTTTGTAAGTGTTTGTGTTTGTAAAACGAATGCGATAAAGTAATTTGTCATAATTTTTAACTGCTGATGCCTGCTACCAAAACTAATGAAGCAAATTTAAACATATTTTTTATCAACACTTGTTCAACGTTCAAAATCTCAAAATTAAAACAATAAATGTCAAACACATTTCACCATAAAGTCGAAGAAGAAGAAAAAACAAAAAACAGCAGCAGTAATGAACTCCTGCGAGAAGTATTGAAATTTTTTATTTGTTTCCCTCACAGTTAACGAAAAAAGTTTTTACGTTTGTATAAGTTTACATATACATGCACGAATTTACAAAATGACTTATGGCAAAAAATATTGTAAAAATTGAAATAAAATCACAAAGCTTTGGGAATTTGAGAGCAAAGAAAATGTTAAAAAAAAACAAAATAAAAAAATGAACAAGAAAAATAATATTAAAAGAAGAAATTTGGTGTAGAAAAACAATACTTTTCCCTGTCAATAAACCAACATCAAAAGATTAATAAATCGATAGCATGCACCTGGTGTCTGCAATCAAATTCTGTCGTGATTTTTTTATATTTTTCGTTTTTTTTTCTATTCTGTCCTATTTTTCTTTAACTACTAGAGCCACCGCTGCCAAAAATCCCACTCACTTAACTACGTTGTAGATTTCACTTCGAATATATTTCTTCCTCCAAGGAGTCTTGTTTTTTTTCAATTTCTATGATTTTTTATAATACTTCGTATATTTAATTTCTGTGTGAGTTTTTTTTATTTTCTTTTGACATAATTCCTTAATTTGCTTTAAGATAAAACAAATTTAATAAACTTAATATTTTGAGTATATTTTAAAATTGTCTTTTAGTAAAAATGATTTAATTTTTTATTATTAAAGATTTTTGCATCAGCTGTGTTATGGAAATCAAAATTTAAATATAAATTCATTTATGATAAATTTTAATACTGCGATAATTCCGTAATTTTTTCCAATAAACAAATTCATCTTAAAAGAAATTTAGCAGAAATACTGAATAAGCCTTTAAACTAATTATTAAACCTTTAAACTAATTTTAAATTAAATTTAAATAATAGAGCAGATCTGCTATACGTGTTATTCGATTAAACATGAAGAAAAATAAATTAAATAAATTTAGTGTCATCCTATGGATGGAGAACCGAAAAACTAAAATAAAAATTTAATAACAGAAGTAACTAGTGATAAAATGCAAAAAGAAAGGGAATAAGAGAACACAGAGTTGTGCAAGGATATAGTTCGGTCTAAGCAATATAGAATATAAATATAATTTCAGTATTCAAATTCTAGTTAAAGTTTGTTTGAGTAGAACAAATTTACATTTAACTTACAGAAGTGCCAAATAGAAAAAGTGCTGAAGGGAAATCGTAGCTGACTACCAAAATGCATTTCATTCATATATTATCTAAATGGACTTTTTAATTTTCACTATATTGAAAACCTAACTAAAATAAACTAAGCTCAATACACCTCAGCAAACATAACCAAAGACAAAAAAAGAAGCAGAGAAAAAAGACAAAAACAAAATAGAAAAAAAAGAAAAAGTATAATACCAGAAAACAAAAAATAAAAAATTGTGGACCAAAGTACTAGTAAAGCGCCCCACTAAAAAACTTTAATCCGTCTGTCATTTTTCTTTTTTAAGTCTTTGAAACGACCAATTGATATTTATGTGAGGAACATAACTGATTGACTCATTGATAATGCTAAACATGCCTATCTGTGAGCTTTATGATGTGATGGGTCTTAAAAAACGAAAGCAGCTAAGGAAGGAGTTCTATTTTAATGCGTTCTTGGATATTTAAGGAACCTTTTATTTTATCTCAAAATAGTTTACTATAAACCCACTAAGGGGACTTGAGCTCCCAGTCCATGACATCTTTTTGAAGCTTATACGTTTCATGCTAAGCTGAAGGACATTAATTCTAGTTTAGAAAATGAACCTTGTGAAAAATTTTGGTAAGCGAGGGGACTTAAACTTCCAGTCCAGGACATCCTTTCTGAGTTCATACGTTTCATGCTTAGCCAAAGGACTATCAATTCTAGTTTAGAAAATAAAGCCTGTAAAAAATGTTGGTGAACGAAATGCCACAGATAGTGATCTTTTTACAACTTCAGCGAATTTTGGTGACTAGAGTTAAGATAGTGATTAATTTTTGCAACATCGTGTAGAAGATAGAGGGTATAGTGATGCAAGCTGCATTATCCAATCTATATTCTTGGGCTAGGGGCAAAGGCCGGGGTGTAGACTTTAGATACATCAAACTAGTACTCTTTATCAGAAAGGACATAATGGTGGGTTTTAAACTGCCTATGATTGATATTATTGAGCTTAAACAAGCAAATAGTGTAATTCCAAAGGTAAAAAGTGGGGCTAAGACCTAGCATGGAAAGCTTAATTTACTTATCTAATTTACAGGCCGATTTTTACAAAAGGTATTTTTTTCTGGTTGAAATCCATAGATGGTAGTGTCCTAGGCAACACAGATGTCAAAAGGAGTAATCAACAACAATTTCTTTGCCAAAATGGCGGCAAGAAATTTATTTTGGCTTTGTGTCGACAACTGAAAAAACTCTTTGAGAGTAACCGTGGTACTACTGAGTACTAAGCTATTTTATCGTTACGAGTGATAAAGTTGTCGGAAAGCTTGCAAATATAGAATGGTTTTGGTGAGGCCCTTGAATATAGGCTTAGGGTTATCGTATGTTTCTTCCACATGGGATGTTATTTGTACAACATTTCGTGAACATTTACCTTTGCTGGTTGTCTTCTTTTTCCTTTTGCCGAACCTTTTTAATTTTTTTTAAAAACTTTATTCTTTCTAATTGTTCTTCACTTTTTTAAACTGAGGGCCTCTGGGTGGAGGTGGGGAACTCCCTTCATAACCTTAAAAAACCTAACCTAAAAAAGCAAGTTGATGTTATTGGTTTATTGTTTTTATATTTGTAAAGTGTTTCATTTGTTCTTGGAAATATTTTTTTTTCAATGATTAAAATATTGATAATGGAAGTCACCAATTAATGATTTAATAAAAGTCACAAAGATTTTTAAATGTTTTCAAATATTTTCATGCAGAGAACAATCCATCATATATTTTTTTTTTATTATGTTACAACCAGGTGAGTTCTTTTGATAATACCAAATAAAAAAGATCCACAAGATATTACATGGAAAATCAAACCAGACTGACAAATGAGTCACATCGTTATCAAAAGATGCAGGCGATAAGCTTTCTAATTCTTTTTATGTAATGAAGAAAAAAATTTTCAAACTAATTTTTAAAAAAATTTCTTCAACTATTTATTGAAAACGTTAAGTAGTTCTTTTGAATATGCTGCTTAGAATTTGTTTTATCTACATTTTTTCCATCAGAATAAGTACTTTTAAGTGAACTGCTTTTTGTTCTTTTTATTGCAAATTTTATTTCTGTATAATAAGCCATGACGCTTGAAAGTTGATTAATTGAAAAGGTATCAAAGCACTAAATATAAAATAAAAATATTTTCATATTGACCTTGATTTAAATTTTTGTGGCTTAAACTTAAAAAACGTTGATCTTTTTTTATTATGTAGAACTCTTAAAACAACTTTTTGAGTTTAAACTGTTAAAAGGCAACATAAAGAAGCTTAAATTTTTAGAGTATTTTTAATTTGTTTAAAAATTGCTTTTAAAGAAATTTTAAATTTGTAAGATAATACACTTAAGCAAATAAACCAAACCTTCATTATAAACTATTTAGAAAAGATTTTTTTAATGAATTACTCTTTTAAATTTATTCCTTTTTTTTTGTTTTGTTCTCTTCCTTAATTGACCCTGACCCTATTTATGGCTTTTCCTGTGTGTTTTTGCCTTAAACAGTAAATTTATATGTTTCTTTCACGTCCAAGTTTTCTTTTCATATTTTAACAACAAGTTTACTCTACTGATTTGTTGTTTTCTTTACGTTTCTAAGTTTTTTTTTATTTTTGCTGCACTATTTCCCCTTGCCCTCTATCGCCTTTGACATAATAATAGTCTTGAGCTTAACGATAGCACATATATATATGTACATATATACATTCACATACATATGAATACAAAATATTATTTGCATACGTACGTTGGTATGCATTTATGTGCTAGAATGGATTTCTTTTGGTTCTTTATTTATACAATTTTTTTAAAGATTTATAGTGGTTTATTCATATCAGCTCTTTTTTTTAAATAAACAACACACAAGCACACACCAACGCTAATAAATATGTGTATAAATTATGACGTTGCTGATAAAAAGGATTTTAATAATCATTGCTTTCGTCGTTTGAAGAAAGAGCAAGAACAAAAACAAACGGAAAAAAATTTTGTTAAATGAAAAACAAAAACTTCAAAGAATTTCTGATGCAGTTGATTTCAAAGGAAAATAATTTAATAAATTTTTGCAGGCAGCATGATAGCAGTAAACATGTTGAAATATTATTCTTTAATAATTTTAAGCCATTTAGTTTTTAATTTTTTATTATTTACTTAGGAAAACATTGCCACAATATCTATTCCTTTAATAAAATTTAAAATAAATTTTTTTTAAAATAACACAAAAATTTTAAATTTACCAACAAAATTTATAGTTTTTAATTATAAAACTAAAAAATTATATTGATGTAAGTGTATGTATGTCTTTACCCAATTTTTTTTTTTAACGTTGAAGCCTTATTTAAGTCAATACTAAAATTTCATTACTTATTTTTTTTACTTACGCTTTTTCAAAAATATATGTACATGTTTGTGCATATTTTCTCTTCTTCGTACACCCTCTAACTTCAACTTCTGTTTCCTTTTCTAATTCAAACAAACTGAATGCACATCAGGACGTATGATTTATATTTATTTGATTAAACTATTACTGCTCGTATAAGTGCTTACATATCACAACCATACAAATAAGTTATACCTTACAAATTATACCTTAAGTCTATAATTTTGATATATTTTTAGATGAAGTTTTCCTTACAAATTGAAATATTGAATTTTCTTTTTCTTCTTTATCAAAATTAAATACACTTAAACTAATTGAAACTTCTTGGGTAATAACTATGAAATATATTAAATATATGTATATTTAAAAAAAAAACCAAAATACTTATATACAGTTAAATGTAAGTGACCTCTTTTATTTTAATTAAGTTTTTTTAAATATCCCATTTAAGTTTTTAATAAAAATAAATGACAAATATAATTTATGTGAGTAAAAGTTAATTGTAACGGCATGGTTTGACCTTAAATCATTATATCGAATGTAAATGCATAGATTCTAAGAGAATATTTTTATTTCTTTTACAAAAGTGATAAGAATATATATCATTTGTCATTCCATTTGTAATTTCTACAATGTTCACTTTAGAACCCATTAAGTATATATATTTTAGATTCTAATATAAAGGGAAGTCGATATAGCTATGTCCGTATGTCCATCTTTGTATCTGTTAAAATCTAGTTTCCAAAGCTTAATAAAGTCTCACAGGATGCGTTTACTTTACTTCTTAAATTCTTAAAAAAATCTTAGTTGGGTTCACCAATTATTCAGCTTGAAGTGAATGGGATTTTGCCTTCAGTATCTAAGAAAGTATTTTAGCCCACTGAGTATCATGAACAGGCAAGAAATTTGGCAACCATATGATTTGAAGCCGAAAAACTTTAAAAAGGATCGATTTCGTGTGTATGTTAAATTAAAGTTATATAAGAAAATGGTTTTTGTACCAAAAAAACCCATTACAAATTAGGATTTTTTAAGACAATTTTTGTTACATGTGAGACGTGCCAAAAGGTTTACCTTACCGGTTTATAGTCCTGACCTTGTGCCGTTTGATTTCTGCTTGCCACGTTTTATGCCAAAAGAACTCTCGAAAAATGCTTCACTTTGGTACAGAGAATACGAAAATGGTTAAATTCGCTTTTGACCTTTGTAGCAAAAAAATTGAGAATGGTTAGTAGCCAATCCATTTTAAACTTTTTCAGGATTATATCCTAAAAAAATTATTTAATTAGTGACTTAAGAAAATATTACGTTTTATTTTAGGAAATGCAAAAGACGTAAGCAACTCAAATGATTATGTTTTTAATGGTATAAAACTTCCCTCTTTGAGCTGATATTTTTACAAATTAATAACCTAAAATTGGTTTAGTTTTATGTTAGTTCCAACGCAATTCTTTTGTACAGGGTGTCTGGCAGCAAATTTATGTTTTTAATTACGATTATTTAAAAAAATAATAAACGGTGCGGAGGGAGGGTGGCACCGCTGGATTTAGCGATTGAGCGAATTATTAATCACGATGCAAGAGTGATCGGGTGAGCATCACGCGTTTGCTGTTGAGACATTTTAAAAGAGTAGTGATTCTTACATAATTTCTCGTCTGCAATTGCTTCCAAAGTTGGGTATTTGGCAAATACGTAAGTGTTTATTCAATTCGTTCGTGGGTGTAGAGACTCCGCGCCACTTTCTTGTCTTTGAATGTCCCACGGCCAAGGCGCAGTCGAGAACTCACAAAAACATTGATTTGGATGAAAGCAGTTAACGTGAAAATTTGCGACTTTGAATATGGAAAAAACATCCTTATTGGGTCTTTTAAGATTGATTATTAATGAAATTTAAGAAAACAATCTGATGTTCTATTCTTTAAAAATTTAAATCGTTTAAGAACTTAAATAAAATGACTTTGATTTACGCAAACATTTTTGCTAAACGATGTTGGAGCGTTTTTGCACTATAAAACCAATTTTTTGGAGCGACGAGGCTCATTTTTACTTAAACGGCCACGTCAACAAGCAAAACTTCTGTTACTAGTCTTCAAGAACCCGGAACTCTCGATAAAAAAACCATTGAATTGCTACAGAGTAACTGTTTGGTGTGCCTTTTGCACGCATTAGATAATTGCGCCATTCTAGTAAACTTCTCGAGGCCAGGCCATAAATTTCCATGGTAAAATTATCGACGTAAGACTATGGAATTCTGTTTGCCAAACCTGCGAAACCCATCTATCGTGCTCTTGACACACGTAATTTGAACAGGATGGGGCGACTGCACATACAGCAAGAGCTACGATGAAAAATTTCCCCAAAAACTGATCAATCGCCTTGTGGACAATCGCTATGGTCACAGGGGTCAACCGGTCTCAGTCCCACGGATTTTTAAAGGGGCTACCTTGGAAAGAGGGTTTATTATGCCAATGTCGAATTCGTTGTGGCTTTGAGGTAAATTATTGGTTTGGAAATCAGCTCAATTAAACCAAGTTTACTGCTGTGTGTAACGCAAAATACAAGGCTCCATTTTTAACAGTTTGTTCTATTCGACGGAAGATATCTGGATGATATACTTTTTAAAAAAAAATCCGCATTTCCATTCCATTGATCAATGGTCTTAGTAAAAGTATTTTTCAATTATTACGTTTTTGTATTGAAATTTGAAAATATACATCTGTTCCCCAGACGCCCTAAATTTCTGGCCAACTTTAATCAAAATTTAATTTTACACACTTATTTCACACTTATATTTTTGTTTCCTAAAAAAATCTTATGCCCGGCTTTTGTAAAATTATTGAAACCAATAAGAAGCTTTGTTCTTTTATAACGTTTTATTTAATCCCTTTTTATTTTGTTTATTTAATAAAGAAACCTCCTTATTTTCTTCCTGTTAACTTTCTTTAATATTTTATAGGCCCTTTTGGCCAATCTCTTTAAAGCTTGAACCTTTAGCCTTTAATTATTTAAGTGTTTTTCATTTGGCTTCTTTATCTCGCTAATGCCCCCTTAAATAGCAACTTCCTGATTTTAATAATCTGCCTTATTTTAAATCTTAAAAAAGTGTTTGATATTTTATTAAAATCAAACAAATTGCCTTTGACCATTTTCTTTGTGCTGGCTTTTTATAAGCAAATTTTCCGCATATTTTTTTCAAGGCTCTTTCTATTAAATTTTATGTTTTATCCTTCGCGAAATATCTTAAAGGCTGTTTAGTTGTTCAGTTGACTGCGGGTCATAACTTGTATTTTCCTTTAACTAGACTTTTCACTTTGGTGGTGCTAGTCTTTGTATTGTTTGCAATCAAAATTAAATAATAATAATAATGAAATGAGGTTTTCTAAAGAAAACTTTTCCTTTTTGTATAAGTTCACTTAAGTGTGTTGTTTATTTTCGTGTAAGAATCAAATTAAATTTTATGGCAATATAAGACTTACGAACAATGTTTTCTTAAATATTTTTAATTAGATTTTATTAAATTTTTTACGTAAGAGATTTTAAGGGGAAGACAAACAGCATGATGTAGAAGACAAATAATTTTTCTGTCAAAATATGTGTGCCACGACCTTATTATTAGCACCAGTGTTTTGCAATACGCTTAAAATAAAAAATAGCTCTAAAGTAAAACAATTCCAAATATTGAGGAACATTCATCTTCAATTTTTTTTAAATGTATACGTGTATTAGTATGTATATTCTTGTATTTCTCCCGGTGTTCCGGTTTTTAAAATTGTTTGGTATGGGCAATTCCATTGTGACGGGTGTGACAATTTTTCTTACATTTTTGCTTGTAACTCAAACAAATCAAAATTGTAGCAAAAAAATGGCTCTGATCTCCATGAATGGGTGGTTTTAAGCGTTTAATAGTAAAAAGATATTGAAGCAACTCTTTTTCTGCTCTAAATGCCCAATGAAGACTGAAATGGATGTAACCTTACAAAATTTAATTTTATAGAATTTTTACTTTCAGATAGTGTTGTGTAAATGGTTTTTAAATCGGACTTATTTATTTTATTTTCAAAGTACTTTAAAATGATTTTAATGGTATTTGATATTTTATTTCTAAAAAAAACATTCTTGTTTTAGAAGAAATCTTTCAGAAAATTTGACGGGTATGACATTTTCATGGAAACCTAAAAAAGAAAACCCGATTATTTAGCTTGCAGTCATTTAAATTCTTAAAAATAACTGAAAATAAAATATGAACCATTTATATATTTAAATCAACTTAATTTTCTTTAAAATGTAAATTTATATTTCAAAAAAAGTTATTTTAAACGTTTTTTAAATTAATTTAAATAATTAATATTTTTTTATATTTTGTATTGGGGATTTTTTTCAAAAATAAAAGGTTCAATATTTCCGCTCTGGGCGGCTATAGGTAAAATGGTCGTACAACTTTAAAAATTTATATAAAAAAAATTTTGACACACAAAAAATCAACCAAGTAGTCTTTAACTTAATCAAGCCGTAGCGGTGTCAAAAGTGTTACAAGTACAGATTTTGTAAACCAAGCACGATTTATCTAGTACGAGTTTCCCACTTTAGCCTTATTTAGTCCAAAAGAGGATTGACTCAATTTCGAAATCATACATCATGTAAGCTTAAAAAAGGTTGTTAAGGCGTAAACGAGATTAATCCAAAAATTTGATCTATTTTTTTTAACTAACGGAGCTCAATTAAAAAAGAAGAATTTAATATCCTGTTTTATACATATGTATTTAGTATTTCTAATTTAAAATTTTTTTCTGTACTTACTCAAGCCTGGGACCCTCCAAACTGCAACACCAGCGGCTTATCATATAAGCCAGCGATACCCTTTGTTTTTTATATGCAACAACAACAAGTTTTTTCTGTTTACCTTTTTAAAGTAATCCAAATATACTTAATTTTAAAAAACCTTAGTACAGTACGTACACTTAAAAAATTATTACAGTAACTGACTGTAAGTTATTTAGGAAGTATTCCGTAAAGTTGTTTTTAAATTAAAAAACAGTTAAATTTTAAAACAAACCTTTTTTTAACTGGTTTGAAGGGTTATTCAAAGCCTCAAATAAACAAAAATACTGATTTTCAGTTAAAGTTACTTTTGTCAGTTATTTTTTAGTAATATTTTACTTTGTTATTTTTTTCTGATTCTCTGTGTTTTTTTGTAAATGACAGAAAATGTAGTTAATTTTAGAGGAATATGTAAGTAATTTTTTGATGCCTGAATTCAAAGAAAATATTTTCTTAGTTTAAATAAATATCTTGTTGGACGGCTTTTTAATAAATATCCAGTTACTTTAAATAGATTTTCAGTTGACTTTACCTTAAAAATTTTTTGAGTGTACTTAAAAACTTCAAGTAAGATTTTGAATAAACTCAAAAATAAAACTCAAGACTTTAGATTGCATTTTTTCCTTTCGTGTACGCATAATCAATGGAAAAAAAACCCCGTTAATTTCTTCACTAAGTGGGGGTCAAGCGTATTCATAAGCCACTCATAAAAAATTATACAAAAATGAAAAAGAACGAAAAATTAATATTAATTATAAATTGGTAAAATGTGTAACAAAAATATAATTTCAATCACTCAGTAAATGTAGTTGCTATTATCTATTAGAATTCCAAATTAGTATTAAGTATTTAAATAATTTATCAACAAAAAACTTTGCTATAACTGCTCATTAAAATGGTTTATATATTTGATTAATTTTACTGTCTTGTTTAAAATAGATGTTTAAATGTTTTTCATATTTTTAATAAATAATTTAATACCTTAACCAGATTGTCATTTTCATACACCTTAATACGGACTTAAACACATACTTACCTGTACAAAAATTTATATTTATTTGTATCGTCTGGCAAATAATACAAATAAATAAATAAATAAACGTATTACGCATTAAAATTTATGTTTAAATTTAACATTATATTTTCTCTGTTTGTCAGTCTAAATGGTGGAAAATTCTAGAATGTCTTTTTATGAAACAATTTAACAGTAATAAAACACACACACACACACACATCTAAATACACTCTTTTTTGCGAAAAAAAACATTTTACAAAACAATTGACAGTTTGACATGCATTTATGTCAGACAAATCTAAAATTAGTTTTATTTTAATAAAATTTTTTAAAATCTCAAAGTTACATAAAACAGATACAAAAGCATTCGGTAAGAGTTAGTAAACTTACATGATGTAACATTGCAATGAAAATAAACCAATAAAAAATTTTATCTAAAAAATATTAAAAATTATGTAATTATTATAATGTCGTGTTGTTAGTAAAAAAAGGACAGTTTTCGTTTTTTTTTAACTTTTTTAGATGTTTTAGTTCAAAAACGGGCTTAGACTTAAGAGCTGGAGTTGGACTTAAAATACGCAGTTACCATTAAGACAGACAAGTGTGGGTAAATTACACATTCTAGAAGCCTGAAACGTGTGACAGATACTTGCAATAAGTCACTTAGCTCCTTAAAGACATGAATTGAAAAATATATATTTGGGCCAAAACTGGTAAATGGGTTTGTCCATGTAAAGAGGATGCCTTTCTTGCAACCAAGTTTTTATGGACCTCACTTTATGTTTGGAATCAAGCCCCCGTACATCCCTACCACCTTCTCAACTTTTTTTTAAAAATACAATAAGAATTTTGGACACCAGGTGTATCCAATTTTAATAGTTTTGGAAGAAAATTAAAATTAAGCGTAATAAAAAAAGATTGAGGGATTTTAGGTTGTATCGAAACTCATAACGTAAAAAATATTAAAACTATAAATCTCTTCTACGAGGGTTGCATTTTATATTTTGGGACTAGAGAAGAAAAACTAATAAAAACCCGCTTTATTGTTTTTAAAAATATTCCCCATGAAGGTCTATACTTTTTTGCATGCGTTTGAACCAATTGCCGAAGCACTTTTGCCACTCTGATTAAGTTATCTCCAAAACATGCATTCTGAATACAGCAACTGCTTCTGCAGGTGTCGAAAAACGTTGACCTCTAAGTTTGTTTTTTACGAACGGGAATAAAAAGAAGTCTTTCGACTATACGGTGGATGACTCATCAAACCGATGTTTTTGGTGCTTAGAAATGCAGTTGTTTGAGCCAATGTGTGAGAGCTTGCATTGTTGTGGTGGAGAGTGATTCATCTTCGGCGGTTGGTTTTTTCTGATTTTTTGGAAGACAACTGACAAACAAATAGTTGTGTACCACTCAGCATTAACTGTTCTGCGTAACTATTGTGATACGGTTGCGACACGTACGTACTTCTTAGAAGTGCTTTGTGCGCGAACAACTCTTGTTGGATTTGACACATCTTAAAACACTCATACAGTCGACTGCTGCTTACTTTCGGGCTCATACGAATAAACTCAGGATTCATCACCTGTCACGATATCATAGACGTAATTCGAAGCACCGCTATCGTATTTTCTGAGTTTTTTTTTCGACTAATCGACAAGAGCCTTGTTTTTTTTGAGCAATTGACAAATTGTGTGGGATCCAAAGTGAAAAACTTGTTTTGACAGTCAAATGTTCATGCAATATTGAATGCATGCCAGTCCCACTAATACCTAAGGTTGTCTCAATCTCACGATAGGTCACATGACAATCTTTAAATATCAGTTCATGCACAGCATCAATGGTTTTCGGAACAACAACTGATTTTGGATGACCTTCATGAAATTCGTCACGGAGTGAACTACGACCACGATTGAATTCACTTTACCATCAATTAACACTGGTCCTTGATTGAGCTTCGTCGCCAAAAACAGAATTTAGTTTATCCATGAACTGTTGCTAAGTTAATCCACGTTGAAATTTGTAAAAAATAATCGCATGAAAACGTTCTAAATCGTGAACGTTTTCATTTTTGGGTCAAGCTGAATCTTTTAAGTTACTGTAAACAACACAAATAGCGCTCATATGTCAAACGGTTCTGAGTACGTATAACTTAGAAAATGTCCAACTTTACGATAGAGTTGTTAATGTTCAGATTGAAACACTAGTGTTGCCAAATCCCGAAACATAAAAGGCAACCCAAGTATTGCATTTGCTCAATTTACAAGTTTCCCTAACGTGCTATTGTACTATTTTACTATTCAAATAAATTTTTTTTTTTGGTAATTCTTATAAAAGATTTTCATATTAATATATAAAATAAAATAATGGTTTATAAAAAATGGGACTTTAATTTGGACTCTTATATTTTTTAAATTTTTTGTGTAAATCTTACTTCTTGGAGTCGCCTATAAAAGAATTTTTATAAAAATTGCAACTAAATTAATAGTAATTTCAAAGCCACTTATTTTTTTAACTTTTTGAAGCACAGCAACAATATGATAAAAGAACATTTTCAATTCACAAGTAAATTAACCAGGTGACTATTTTCTTAGCCGACAGGAATTCACAGAGACCTTGCAAATTGGGCAATTATTTTTAAAAATATTTTATTTAAAATTAATTGAAAAATAAATCACACTTTTTTGCTTAAACAAAATTAAAATTTATTAAAGACAAAAAATCAGCTCCCAACTAAGCCGCAGCTACACAGAAGAGCATAATACAGTTATTTAATTAGAAATTATAATATTATCAATTATCTTGTATTAAGCACTAATGCAAACCGTCACATACATTCACTCATACAGATATGTATGTATGCAGATATGTCTTTTAATCGCAAGTTAGCTGAAACGTATGCAAGTGAAACTAATATTACAGGAAGTAAAGGAAATGGAAAATAAAATTAAAACTAATACACTTGCACAGAGCCCCTATTCTTTCTAAACTAAAAAAACAACACAAACATACAAACACTTTAGAAATGCTTGCATTCACTTTTACTCGCATGAGAAGTGACACTTACAAACTGCACACATACATACACATCTACTTAAGCACGACAAAATTAAGTTAAATAAGAGCACAACAAAACTAAGTAGAAGCAAAAAAGACCTAAAGTATAAAGGAAGAGTTTGCGCTTTTTTTTAAAGCAAAATCTTTAGCTAAATAAATAACTACAACAAAAACAATAAAATTGTTAAAATAATGTGGAAAAACAATTTGTGTGTGTGTGTATGAATGTATGCATGAGTATTTGCAAAGTTAAAAATAAATGGGTTTTGCACATATTCTCACCATCATTAATGCTGACTGTTACTAAAACAAACCTGTTTAAATAGCAACAAACTTAAATGCAAAAGCCCGAATGGACAGTGGTTAATGGAAGAACAAATATAAATGAAATTTTTAATTCGAACGCAAGGCCGTAGTAAGGTTGTTCTAACGTTTTGATATTTCTTAATACATTTTAACTATATCCTTATTTCGAAACTGTTCCGTACTCTTTATATACGAGGTGGGGTATCAACTCGTTTTTGGGGCATGACCCCAATTGATGATCATCCTGCTATTTCCCCAGGGACACCATTTTGCTTACAAATTGCTGTTTGATCAAGAACGTGTTAAAAAATATTCCATAATTTTTTCGTACAAAAAATCCTAAATGCTGCTAGATTCTTCAGGAAAATCCTCCATAAAAAAGCATGGAGAAAAAGGGGAGTCTTAGAAGGACGAATATAAGGTTGGTTTATTTCTCTTTTAACGAAAAAATTCCCTAATCGTTGTATTGAAATCGTTTAGGATCGAGTTATTTGAAGCTTTTAGTTTCAAAAACCCCAATTTTCAAGGGTCCTGCTGCTAAAATCCCCTCATTTTGCATACAATCTTTACAAATGCTTATGTGTTCTATATAAAAAGTAAATTGTGGTATTTCATGTGCGTAATAAGATCGGGCTTAACCGACCTTTACTTTCTATTTTTTTCAAGTTTTCCCAAATTTTTTACGTAAAACCAGTACGTATAACTAATTGGATTTACACATCCGTTATAAAACCAAATGTTACGAACGGTAGCCTTGTATGGCGGAGGCCCCTGAAAGGCGACGATATAGGAAACCTTTTTTTAAAGGTCTAGAAATTAGCTGTACCAGGCATTACAGGGGCCAGAAAAAGTACCGCACAAAAAATGCAACAAATTTTATTCTGCATCTTCTTCCTATTGAGGATTTGGTTACTGGAATGGCATCAAGGAGTTTATTTAGGCTCAGTGAGTCAGATATGCTTAGGTCAGGGTCTGATGGACACTTTGACATGTAAGCAAGGATCGAGAACGGCATAATCCTGCGGAGGTCAGTTTGGACAGACTTTATGGTGTTTCTGGATAGGGAGACATGGAAGAAGTTCAAGAGGCTGTATGAGGGTAGTGCAGTATTAACCAATGGATTGAACTTGGAGGCGGGCACCGTGACTGGTGTTTATTTAATGCACACGGGAGCAGGAATGTCATGCAGACTTATGGCTGAGTG
This sequence comes from Melanophora roralis, assembly GCA_963583895.1. Taxonomy (NCBI): domain Eukaryota; kingdom Metazoa; phylum Arthropoda; class Insecta; order Diptera; family Rhinophoridae; genus Melanophora; species Melanophora roralis. The sequence goes on from OY757187.1 coordinate 119,839,983, forward strand.
CAGTGTTTTCCAGGCTAAGATTCTGGCAGCCAAATTAATAAAGGATGACACAAAGGGAAGAGCGGACATGACAATCTTCGTTGATAGTACGGGAGCGCTCAAGGCTATAGAGGGACAATATGTCAATCCTTGATTTGTGGACGACTGTAGATGTGCTCTTAGGGAGATCATGGTGACACCCAGTATAAGGCGCTGTTGGATTCCGGCTTATTGTAGCGTGGCCGGAAATAAGACTGCCGATGAATTGGGGGGCAGCGCGGGATATTGGCCTTGGTTCTGAGTCAGTGAGGCCACAGTTGGGTTTCTTTTATGGACTGATATGGACTTGACTAATAGACAAGGTGAAAGGTAAGGGCTTTAAGTAATAGTTTAAGACTTATAATCCCTACAATGGTAAAAAAAAGTACCAACAATGTGAAAAAGTAATTTTTGTCCAATTGGTAGATATTCAGCACTGGTCTATGTTTTTTTTAAATTTTAATACTCAATTTCTTCAAAAAATTTAAACAAGTTTCAACATGTGCAAAAATGTTAATTACAAACGTCAGTGTATTCTATGAATTCATCTTTAAATGTTAGCAATTTTTATAAAAAGCGAAAAAGGAAAAATTGAAGTTTAAATAGTACAATTTCATTAACTATTTTGAACGAAAACAAATGTCTTCATAACTATTACCGACCTAAAATAAAGGCTTCTTCAGGGCAATTAACTTATAGCGCACCGTAGATGGAAATGTGCAGAATTTTTTAACTCGTTTAATTTTTTTTTCTACGAAACACTCAACGTATGAGCAATATTATTTTTGCTTCTTAATTAATATCAATTATACGACATTAGTATCTTGGCCTTATTTTGCAACTTTTCAAAGCAAAAATGATTATTCAAAGTAAATAAAACAAAATGTAAAGTATTTTAGTTAAGTTTTTAATGATTTCAAATGCTGATCCTTAGGAAATAAGTAATTGTTAATTATTAGATTTGCTTTATTTTGTTGATATCATTGATATGAATAAAACGATAATTTGTGATCATTTTGGCCGAACTGTTTAGCTAAACATGCTTGAAAAGTATTTTTTTGAAAATATTTATAGTAAATTTGAAGAATCTGAATTGATTTTTTCCGGTACGTAACTACTTTAAACTTTTTCCTCTAAATTTTAAGAATTTTTTAACAATTTTCTGTAGCGCTGCCATACTCGAATGGATTTTTAGACTATTTTGTTATTAACTGCATGCCATTGCAAATATTTGGGAGATAAAATTTTGGAAAAGGGATTTAGTTTTGTGCGGAAAAATGCATACATTTATATGTATACCAAAAGTGATGGCTTATTTGCGCCAAAGTGTTCTTTCAAACCACAGTCGCTTGGGCTAAAGTTTTAAATCTGATTTTTTAAAACAAAACAGGTAACAAAGAATGGCACAGAATAATGTACATTTATGTACTTTTTTCGTATTTTAAAAATGCAAAAACAATTACAAGCATATATTTTAAAAAACATGGACATAATTATACTTGTCTGGCTATACGTGTGCACATACGTGTAAGTTATGTATGTATATAAACAAATGTGGGGGTATTTAAGCTTTTTTTGTTTAAAAAAGTGTTTTAAACAATAATGGTATCTGAAGGGCACCTTTTTATAAACAAAGAGCTGCAAAATAAAAACAGCAACAGAAAGACTAACAGCAAGCAGGTAGCAAAAATATAACAACAAACCTAACAATGCACTCAACGATAACAAAATAACAACAACAACAATAATAACAACACTTAAATAAGTACTCACATACAAACAAACAAATAAACAACATTTTCTTAAGAGTGATTATATTTCATTTATTTATTAAATAAACAGAAGTTTAATAATAAACCTAGAAAAAAATTGCAGATTTCCTTAGCCGTTTCATGTAATTAATTTGTACACAAAAAAAAACAAATAAAACACACGCACTTACTAAACGAAATGTAAAGAACCCAAACGCAATAAACTGACAAACATAATTAAAACACTTGCCAACACATAATAAATGATTAAACTCTGTTTGTTTTTCATGTAATTCTATATGTTTGAAAAGCAGGGTTGCCAGATATTGCGAACCGTGTTAGAAGTGGGAAATCTAAGCCTTTTATTTAAATATATATTTGTGTATATTTTAAAAGCAACTTTTTTAAAAACTACCAGAAAACTTAAACAGTTTTACAGGTCTTTGATAATTGTTGGAATTTAAAGAAGCTTTTGCAAATGTTGAAAGATATTGTTGAAAAAAGTTGATTAATTTGTTTGTTATTAAAAATTTTGAATTCAATTCATAGAAAACGAATTTACTTAAAAAAAATTATATATGGCAACAATAAACTTTTACTTGTTTTTTTTTTATTTCCCTTTAACGCATTTGTTTGCTTTTATTTCATTTGTAATTGAATTCTTTTAATGTTTTGACCTTTTTTTCTTATTTTCTTTTTCTAGATTGTTTATTTATTTATTTGCTTGGCAGCTTGTAAATGTGTTCAAGTATGATTACAATTTATTTGTGCGTGTGTGTGTGGATCCTTGCTTACAAATTTGTGTATGTGTGTGTGAGCATTTAAGTTTGTGTATATTCCTAATAAAACTATTTAACAACAACAGCGATAACTCTTATCACAATCATGTTAATAATTAACTTGTTAACATTTTGTGAACAACTTGGCAGCTTAATGACAATTAAACTTCTACTATTTCTCATTCTCTTTCTTTGTGTTTTCTTTTGGTAACCTCTTTGCCTTGGCATAGTAAATACTTTGCTGTATACAGTTCAGACAGTTAGAGGCTTTTGGAAGGCACAATTCTAACAATGGCAACAACAACAAAAATCATTTGACATTTGTCGTAAGACACTTAGCAGAATAACACAAGTAATTGACTTTCACTAAAAAAAAATCACACGCACACACACGCATGGAATTTCAAGAAAAAAAACTTATTTAGAATCATTTAATTTTTCTTGTGTTCCTTTCTAATTTTTAAACAAATTGACAAAAAAAAGACTGTAAAGTTTCCCAAAAAATTTTTAGAATTTTAAATAAAATTATTTATTTGTTGTTAAATATTCATTGTTATTAAAAGAAAGTTAAATGAATCCCAAGAAATTATACTTTTGTTTTGATTATAAACCTAAAAACTTTTGTTTTTTAGAAAAAAAAAAATTGTAAATAATTAAGACGGATACTCAAAGATTTTAAAAAAATCCCACAAATAACTAAAAGCTAAATTTTTTATGTTGTTTTAAAAATCTACGAATTTCCTTTGTTTTTTTTTTGGTTTTTAATTTTGTTATTTTTTCTTGGAGCCCAAAATGCAAAGCACAGGTTTACTGCTAACAAAATAAATTAAATAAAATAATTTAAAAATAGCAGCAAAATCAACAATCAACAGCAAAGTTAGATGGCATTACAAGCATAAACATAGGAAACATTTAAGCCACACTAAATACAATAACAACAACAACAGCATCACGAAAGACGTTGTTCAATAAAAGTTAAAGCGAAAAACAACAACAAAATAAAAAACAAAACTTAATAATGATCTCAAATGCAAATATTTTTTGTTTAACAGCTAGACACACTCACACCTCCTTTTACACACACACTTTCTAGTTTGTTCTGGAACGTTGCTTGCAAACGGTTGTTATTTTAATATCGTCATAGTGTCTGTCATCATTCAATTCTATTGCAGAAGAAAATTAAAAAATATTTCCTAAAATGTCGTTACAAGTCTTAAAAGATGAAGAAAGAAATATTTGTGTAATTAAGGCCAGTAAAATGGTTTGTTTTACCTCTAAAATACCAACGTAAAAAGTTTAAAATGTCAATGTTTTCTCTGTGGCTCTTGGTTTTCAAATATTCCAGGATCCATTTAATTACACAAAGCAAGCAAAAGTAGAGTTTAAAAAGACTAGTTGCCTTTTAAATCATTATTAATATATAATATAATAATATTTTTATTAAAATTTTTTTTTATGAAAAAATTAAAAAAATAAAAAATTATAATTTTCTTTACATCATTAAAAAGTTCTTCAAAACAAAAACGCCCGAAAATAGCCCACGATAACTTAGTAATAACTCACAGTGGCTTAAAGCTAGTTTTCTTCGAACTAAGCTTAGAACAAAAGTAAACGGCTTAATATGAAATGGTTATTACGGTAATACATACAGCTCAGTCCTTTGGCTTTTTAATAGAACCAAAAAAAGAATGTAAGCAGTTTCATTAAATTTAACGAAGTCGCAGACTTTAATCATTTGCTTCAAAAATCTTAAAAATTTTCCTAAAAAAAAGGAACAAATATTATAGTGCAATTTTATTATATAAAATCTGTTAAAAAATCCGTTGCATACCCTAAGGCTGTATGTTTATCATATAATCATGCAAGCATTAGTTGTTGGCACATTTTAATAATGATTGATTGACAACACTATATAGAAGTGCATAAAGAAAAAAGAACAACAACAACATATAATTTAAGAAATAAAACCATTTAAGCCACTCGTCAACTGTGCAGCGCTCTGTTTTGTAAAGAGGCAGTTGCAGTATTTTACCAAATTATAAAAAGGTTTGAAAATAAAAGAGAAAAGTTATCCTAACAAAGTCTGAGTAGCTCAACAGGAAGTCCTTGTAAGCTTGCAAGGTTTAAAGTATCATCTCACAACCGAATTTTTAAAGGTTTTTCGTACGTAAATGTTAAGAAAATGACAAACTTTAATTTTATTCTTACGCCGCGGTAGGGTTTCTATGGTTTTTCTGGTTATCAATTGATTAAAATTATTATGGAAGTGGTCGTTGCGAAAGCTGAAAGAGTATCTACCAAATATTATTAAAAGCCATCTTCTAAGGGAAGCCATTGCATATCAATTTGATCGCATCAGAAAGTATTGCGTCTTAAAAGACTTACACCGCTGCAATGTATAAAATCAACCAGAAACATTGCAAAACTGGACATACGCGATAAGCTACACGGCAGCCTTCCCTTGGCTAGGGATAGGGCCTTAGTAGGAGAATGCTTCAGGCTTAGCAGAATATAAACTTACGACAGTGACTCCCATTTTGAACGCTTCTTACAATCTAAAAAAATTGAGAAAAAAGATTTATAGACATTCGATGGTGCATAAGAATATTTTTCACGTCGCCTATGTTACACCAGAAATTAAACGTTAGACTTTTGCGTGTTCGAAAATTGTCATTTAGGTGGGAAATACTGCACCGGTTCGATGCTCTCCCTATAGCCCCTGCAATCTCTTTAAAATACCTTAACTGTGGCAATTTTTACCTATTACCATGCTTTGTTCATGTTGCCCTAGTTTGAGATTTTGTTATCCTTATTCGGGATGATAAAATAATTTCGTCAATTGGCCTACTGATCCGAAGTTTCCCAGAATTCTGTATTATATTTTTCTTCCCACTTCCTATATTGGTTAAAGGGTAATTGGGTCCTCAGTTCACCTACCTCTGGTTTTTTACTATTATCTCTAGATTATCTAGCCTTTTATTCATAATACCGCCATCGTGTCTACCGCCCCAGGGTCGGTGTCCCGAGTAATCATAAATCGTCCTTTTAGATTGCAATACGAAAAAACTACCCCTGTCTCCATTATCGTTTGACTTTTTGTCCAGATGCTTAGGCCTGTTGGAACTGCACATGCCCTGGACCAAACAAAGAGTCATTGTCATAAGTTGCTTGGAACTCCACTTATAGGACTGTGTTGTTGTCTTGAAGGCCAAGGAAAATCTCAGTATCCCGGTTATCATAAAAGAGCCATAGAGCCATCGAAGTAACAACATACTTCCTTATCCACATTTCCCTTAGGCTAATTCAACCAGAACTCTCAATATTTTATACCTGGTGTACACGTTAGCTTTTGCTTGCCACTGTAAGTTTAAGGGCGGCTTTAAGTACAAAAAAACGCCAAAGCATCACACCTTGACTATAAATTTAGATATATATATGAATGTATACCACCTCATAAAAATTACCAGAAATTCAACCAGAAAGACGCACATTTACATTTATTTAAGTACGCGACATTTAATAGACACCCAATCTTTGCCGTCTCCTAAAGGTATGCTAATGTTTTATTTTTAAACTGGTAAAGTTAATGGTAAAAGTAATGAACACGAATCCTAAGAAACGTGCTCAATGAACATACACCCATTGCTACGCACTTGGAAACACCCTAGAAATAAATACGTTAAAAGTAACCGGTTGGTACCCGCTTCACACGCACACACTCACGCATCGAATACCATCACGTACTCTATGTTTTTTTTGTTTTTTTACTGGTATTTGTGTTTGTGTTTACATCAAACACGATTGATTTTTTAACTTTTCCTTTGCCATTTTAGGTTTTTTCGTAAACATTCTATTTTTGTGGAAGAATAACCTTTACACTCGTTTTATTAGCATTTAAATTACGTCTAAACTCATGGTTTAAGCGCAAACAACTAAAAAAAACTTTACTAAAAAAGAGCAGAAGAAGCATCTATAAAGGAAGATTTTTTCGTCCTGCTTGTGTATGCTGATAGATGGCAGTAATGCCATGAATCGCGTGTTGAATTTTTGGGTTTTTTCTTTAAAGATGTTGGTTGAAGAGCATTTGGAAATGCACTCAGTCATCATAGATTTAAAGAGAGCACAAATAATGCAATAATGCTCAGTGGTGTTTTTGTTAAAAGTGCAGGCCATAACTAAAGTTTTAAGTAAAAGAAAGAAACAAGGACCATTTTTACATTTATATGTATGTTCGTAGATGTATTGGTATGTATATATGTATGTTTAAGGCTGCTATCGTTCCCCAAAACCTTTTCACTTCTGCCCGATTTGTCATGCTAAAAAATTAATAAAAAGAACATTAGCATCTCTGATTTTTGTGAAATATTGCTTGACATTTTATTTTTAAGAGCTTGAAAATTCAATTTTGTGTGATTTTCCAAGAGTTACAAAAATTAATTTTTAAGAGCATCAATCAAGGATTCTTTTAATATATCATGTAAATACTGGTGTAAGTAATGCTGCCTGTTATAAAACAAAAACAAATCAGCAAACACAAATGCAATCAGGAAGTGACAAAATTTTTTATTACATTATTTAAACACAAATTGATTTGAAGTTTTTTCAGCATGAGAAAACAGAAAATTTGCTTTTCTTTGCCAAAAAAAGAAAAAGATTTTATACAAAAAATAGATGCATTAAATTAAACTTGGTGATGCTTTCACATGTGCTTGGCAAGTAGATGGTTGCATGTTAATGTAACATAGGAACAGGTTCACAATAGGACAAAATGTCATAAGAAAATATGTACTTACTTCAAATTTATTTTAAAAAGAGGGAATGGTTACATAATTAATGCAAACTAAAAGCCACAAAGCAGAAAGTTGGGACTAAATCGATGCATTGAAATCGAGGAAATTTCCATCAGCCGTAGGATATAAATTAGCATAGTAAGTGCGGCCTATATAACCCGAACGATGAACAGTAAGAAAGAATATAATCCAAAGTCCCTTAATCTCTAAAAAAAACAGCAATTATCACTGGCAATTTTATTATTTTTTTCCTTCGTACTATAAGTCTTCTTCCTAGCAAAGATATAAGAGACCTCGTCACTTCCTTAGGGGTGTGAAATTTCTACAAGGTTCTTGAAAGTTCTTCGCAAAGTTAAATCTAGCCGGACTCTAATGGATCTTACTATACCTCAACTGTTAAGTAGAAGCTTTTAGATTTCGTCAGTCAAATCCTTTACATATATCTATGTCCTCGATTCCAGTATATGTGCACCTTTTTTAAGCCATCATTGGATTACTAGCAATGCCAGGTATTAACTTCTATGTTTATAGAACTTGTCTATACCATTGTCTGACTATTAATAGTCCAATAGTCAAACTGGGCAAGTTTAAAGCTGAACAAAAAATTAGACTTAACGTAAGGTCTCTCTAGACCCGATGTTCGATGTAGCTTACGACGTCATTTTTCTTTATTGCATTTTCCTCCAGACTCCATCCAGAAAAGTCAACCTTGCCCGAAAGTTTGAATGATACCCTTCCTTTCGCATCCAATATATGTACACAAGCTTTGGAGCCTAAATTCATTTTCGATCTATCAGCAAAAACTACACAGCTCTTAAAAGTTTGTAGGATCGTTTTCATTCTTCAGGAACACTGGCCGGGGCTTGATCCCAAAGCCAAGACTAGTGTTCTTATAGTCAGTCAGAACGATCCATCCCTAAACTCGGCCGTTTTAAATCTTTAAACAAATTTCTTATACTTGGTTGGTTGGTTTCCGTGGTAGATTGCTACACGCAAACTGTTAAGTAGAGTCTAAATGAACCCGTTTTGACAACACCACACCACTCGATAGGTGATAGGTTCCCTTAAGCCATGGGGGACAAGGGAAAATGGAGTACAAGACCCACCCTGTCGCATTGATGTATCTCGACAGGTCATTCAGCCCAATCTTAGATACATCCCCTAGCCTGTCCAGTATATGATGGCCCAGGAACTTGTGCCTCTTCATAGCCAGAGCAGAGCATTCGCAGAGAAGATGGAAAACCGATTCCTCTTTTTTCCTATTCTTGCAGCTGAGACAGTGATCGTTAAACATGAGGCTGAGTCGTTCTGCATGTCTTCTTAGCATCCAATGACCCGTTAGCACTGCCAGAAACTTCGAAATTTCCACTCGATTCCGGATTATAAGTTGCATAGTACGTCCGACATCGAAAGAGGGCCACGTCTTCCTGGCGACCCTACAAGTATCCAACCTCCGTCATCTATCGTCAGCAATGTGCAGAAAGAATCTTAAGATGCTACTCTTAATAGTCTGCAACGGAATGGCGACTGTATTAACATTGGAGATATTCAGAGCAGATTCTTTCTGAGTTAGCTCATCTGCCCAATTATTACCATGGTAGCCCATATGCGCAGGAACCCAAACCAGAGCAATTCCAGACAGCTGCCTTAGCTAAGTCAATTCTATTCTACACTGACTGACCAATAGTGACGTGGTAGTGTATGATCTGAGTGACAGAAGTGCCGCCCGACTGTCAACAAAAATACCAACATTCCCGCGGAGCTCTCTCAGCCCTATGCCGGATGTTCAGCTTCCATGACAGTTTCGAGTCCAGGACGATTCCCAGATATTTGGCACTTTCGGATAGCGAGATCTCGCAGTCCCCTAACCGCTGGCTTCTAATACTTAGTACTCAATACTTAGTAGTAGCATTTTCTTAGAAAGTTTTTTCAATTCATTTTAGAAATAATAAAATATTGTTTTAAAGTTTTTAAAGCAAATTAATATTTGCAGGAAAAAATTTAATGTAAACTTTTGTTTAACAAATCTTCAGGGTATTAGTTGCACGGTCTAGCTAAAGTGACCACTTGTAACACTCAATCATAATTAGTTTTCATCGTAAAGCCATTGTTAGGTAACAGTTTAGTTAAAACTTTAAAACCCCAACAGAAACATTTACGTAAATTAATTTAAAAATAAAATTCCAACATTCATTTGCTCTTTAATATTCTTTAACCACAATTCTAAATTAAAACTATTGTGGCATAGTACTGGCATCCCATGCAGATGATATAATAAAATAGAAAAAACAGCCTCCTCTATGCTACATAATTCAACTTCAAACTCCTCAAAAACTCATGTACTTACTTTAGCTGCTCAAAACTTTTTTCATATTATACTAGAGACTCAATTTGAAAGTGCAAACAAATAAACAAAAAAAATCACATAAAAATATTGAATATGTATGTGTATGTAAATATGCAGTAGAAGAAGAAGAAAAATATGAAAAATTATTATTCATTAGTAACCGAAAAAAAGCAGTGTCATGGTGTGCTCCTTGCAATCTGACAAATATAATTAAATATAACGACTCTACCAAGTGCAATGATACAATTTAAATGAATGCACAAATTAAATTAACGTAACAATTTTTGCCGTAAGCATCCCAGTAACCAAGAGATATACATTCGTTAAGGCAATGGCAGGCTCCTCTGCTCACACCAGCCTTTTTGTATACTTTTATTGCAAGCAGATATTAGCATACTTCTATTCTAAAGGATAACCCTTGTAAATGTTAATATGTATATGGACATGTATTTGTGTATATGTTTAAGCTTGAGTGTTACCAAATTTGGTTGGGTCGATTACAGGCCTTTTAATTTAAAAGTTGTTGTCCCTTCCTCAAATAAAATAGTCTAGATCGACAGCAGTATTCAAGTTTTCTGTAAAAGCTTTATATCTATTTTTATAAAAATCAAATTTTTAAAAATAAAATAAAGCGGCAACACTGCCTTGACTTTAGCTATATTTTTAAGTACGAGAATGGCAAACAACTCTTAAGCAAATAACAGAAATTCTCTTTAGAATATTTCGCCAACCACCTTTAACATCACGCAATATTTTTGTTATTAGTTCTTTTTTACTCTAGAACCAACAAAAAATAATCATGTTTCGTCACACTTTTACTGCAACAAAGTCCTTTTTGTGATTTTGGACTAGAAAAGATGAGAAAGTTAAAAGAAGGGAATACACAAACTCCCATCACATCAAGGTATTTATTATTCAACTTTCTATAGGGTTTAGCAATTCTAGGAATAATAAAAGAAGAAAATAATATTTTGTTGCATAAAAATGATTTTTGGGTTTTCAAAGTTGGATTTTGGGTTAAGAAAATAGGTGCCACATTATGACGCAAACCTTAATAATAAAAATATATTAGTCCAGCAGAAATTTTAAATTGCACCGATTGACTTCCAAATTATATATTTTAGTTTTTTAAGGTTTTTAGTAACTTTAAATCTACCTGCCTTAAAAATATGTGAATAAGTTCTTGATAGTTTTTTGAGATTATTAATCCAAAAATATGAAATTAAAGAATAGGCCTATATAGTCGGAAGTAAACTTAGGGCCCTTGATGTACTTTTTAACACATTTGGTACTATTTGCAATTTTAAAAGTTAAGAGTGTAGAAAAAAACAAGGAAGAGCGCTTTAATCGACAGTACCGAATCTTATGTACCCTTCACATCGCGTAGGTGTTTTTACTCAAATTTTTTAAAATTTATACAAGCTTTTAGGGGGTGGCGATAGGGTGTATGTTTGTTCTAGGAAAATATTTGTAAAGAATAATGAGTAAGAGGCAGCCCTACATTTGACCTATCCACGGCCACCCTGGAGGCTGTAGGGAGGGAACTTATTACGATTTCCCAAACTTTGTATGAAAGCCCCTTAGGCGATGGAAATAAAAGGTAAGTATGTTCTAGGAATATTTTTTGGAGAGGAAACTAGTGCGGGTCGGTCCTATACTTTACTGATCTAAAGCCTACTTTGAGGAAGTTATCGGCGTTTTAACATAATTTTGGTAAATTTTGTGTGTTCTAAGAATATGTTTGAGAGGAAAAACCAATGGAGTTCTGTTATATATTTTATTACTTCAAGGACGACTTCGGAAAGGGTAGAGATTTTTACCTTAATTTGCTTAAAAGCTTGTATGGCAATCATAGTAAGTATGTTCACAAAAATGTTTGTGAGGAAAAATTAAATTGGGTTCGGTCTTACTTTTGTAGGAGCGCCCTGAGAGCTGTGTGGGCGGTTTAAACAAAAAAATAAACTTTGTATGGTAACCCCGTTAGGGGCTTAGATAGAGTGAAGGTACGTTTCACCAAAATATTTGTGAAAAAAAACTAATGGGAGTCAGTCTTATATTGCACCCGTATACAAGTGCCCTGGAACTTGTAAATATTTTTATGAACAAATTTTAATAAAATAAACAGAGGAAGTCTGGGTATTTCGCTTATATCTCGGTCAGTTATCGGGCGATTTTTCTGGACTTCAAAAGCAATTTGTTCGCGGATATTTCGGATAGTTTGATACCACCTATGCAATATCGGGGGGCTTCAGAAAGTTAATTTCAACCATAACACAGACAGATGGTCACACGGACATCGCATAAATCAACTTCCCTATTTATAAAGACCAGAAACATATAAATTAATATTAAAGAAATAACAAACAGAACAGAAGGCTTATATATACCCTTATAACTTATGTGAAGGGTATAAAAATGAAGACTTTTAACCAATAAATTTGAGTGAAATAATTTTGATATAAAAGTAGAAAAATTTTTTTAAATTTTAAAAATTTTGATTTTTATAGGTCGTGTTAAACCAATTTTAACTTCGTGTTCAATTTAAGTAATTTTTCTTCGAGATTTGTTTAAAATACTTTTAATGATTTTTTGAGCCTAGTGTCATTCTTTTTTTTGTATATATTGCTACAACACAATAACAAGTTTTTATGGGTACTTTTTTTCAATTCAAAAACTCAACTTCAATTCAAAAGTTATTTCCCCGAAAAAGTTGTTAATCGTTAAATTGCAAAATATTAAAAAAAAAAATAATATAAAATAAAAATAAATTAACCTAAAACTTAACAAAAAATAAATGTTTTTTACTTACTACCCTGCGGAAAACGTGTCTCTTTGGCGGGGTACTCGTCCTGTTGTAAGTACAAAACATAAATTGGACAAAAGTTATTGGTCGTGGTCGGGTAAAAAGGCACACATCAGGTAACTGATCGAAAGGTGTTAAAGAAGTTAAGCAAAAAAATAGAAATACTTGTTCCTAAACACAAACATGCATATGTTTATACACACACACACACACACACACATATATAAGAGTAAATATAAACAAAGTAGTTTGAACAGGATCTTAACTGGCCTGTAACCCGTTCGGAGGTATCAGCTTTGAATCAATTGCCCCCTCCAATGGCAACGCAGTATAAAAGGGGCAGGTTCCCTTCATATAAAGTGCAACAACTAGAACCAGTCTCTACCCTAAGGAACCGTTTACGTCAATAGTCTTAGACCAGTCCACTTCCACGTAAGGTAGTTTTAATATGTTTGACAATTAGTACTAAATTCAATATTCCATTGTGCGACCCACTTATTTTCAAACTCGTAAGACGTCTCATGTCAAGGACGATAATTTCGACTGTAATTTTGTTGCTGCTATTTGCAGTATTTACAACAATTTTTTTTTTATCATTTCTCCAATCACATTCAATTTGTTGTTATAATTAAGGTGCACTAGTGTGTGTGTGCGTGTAGGTGTAGGTTTATCTATGTTTACACTTTACTTAAATGCATTTCTCCCAGTGGTGCATTTTATGCTAGAAAATCTAATTTAAGAGATTTTTTTTTCTTTTTACGCCGTTTATGCATTCGTTTTCTTTTTTTTTCCTGTTACGTTATCCTTTTTATGTTATGTTTTTGTCCTTTTTTTGCTGATTTTTTTTTTTTGTTAAAAAAATATGTTTATGTGTGGGACCTGTGTGTGTACATTAATGTCTTCTTTTATTCGTTGGCAATTTCAACGACCCTGTCAGTCGCTTTGCAACAAAAATTTTTGGTTGATTTAAAAGTTTTCTATAAAAAAAATAGCCACCAGCACCAGCCATTTGGGAATGAATGGATGAAAAAATTTCAAGCCCAATTTGTAATTCTGGCGATACATTAAAAGCTTTAACATGTCCTTTAATTAATATTTTGTGTAAAAAAATTAATAAAAATTTTAGTCGAATTAAGAATTCAGTTTAATTTTTTTATAGTAAAACACCTGTTTGAACATATGCCAATCTATTGCATTTCCGTATTTAATTTGTTTTTTTCTTGTTGTTATTGTCATGCATAAACATTTTTGCTCACTTTATATGCGCAAGTACTTTAATTGAGAGCATTTTGATGTCATAATTCTCGAGTGTAGCTTTAGGGATGCCTAAATTGCTAACTTCAATCAACAATATGCAGTGATTGACAAACGGGTTTTAAATATTTGTTTCTTTATGTTTTATGTCTTATGGCCTTTACCATACTTACGGTTATACTTAAGGCCTTTACATATGTGTGTGTGTACACACATGTTCAAGCATAGAAACATAAAATAAATTGTTGCTGCCTTGGTTGATGTCATGTATGACATGATGATTTTTTTTCTGCCATTTTCCCTATTTTTATTCTATTGTTATTATTTTTAGTGCGTTGTTGTTGTTGTTTTTGTTATTTTTTTTTTGTATCCTGCCACTAAGGTTATTTGTGATTTCTGTTCTGTTGATGAAGATGAGTGTTGTGTGTGCAATTTCATACGTATACGTACACTTGAACGTACTTTTGCCTATTTGTATGAATATTTGATTAGGACTTTAATAATAAAATAAGTGTGTCTGTGTGGTGTTTGAGTAGATGTGCGTACAATTCTATAACTGTGGGTATGTTGTTCTTTTTTTTATTAATAATTCCCCCTTTTGCCTTCATAAAGTGCATAAAATCTGTTGTTTGTTTTTTGATATATTTTCGTGTGTGTATGTGTGTTTGTGTGTGTGTTTTGCTTTCAATTTCATTTAGTTGTCTTGTTGTTTATTATATTTTTTTTCTACTCTTCTTTATGATGCGTGTGTGTGTGCGCGCAAGTGTTGGTTAGAATTTTTACTATTGCGGTTAACAGTAGAATGTTAAACTTGGGATTTGAAATTATTAAAAAGCCAAACAAAAAAAATGAAGTAGAAAGAAAAATAATATATGTATTAGAAACTCTGTACATGTTTGCTCCATCATCCTAACTTTGGTTAGTGTAGTTGTACTCATATATCTCTGCTTTAGTTTATGATTTTATAAGTGTGTTTGTATGCATGAACTGATGTTACTGTGTTGGAGTACTTTCTATACTTCTATTACTTTTTTTATGATACTAAGTACAAGTGTTTTCATACTTTACATTACTGCATACATTTTGTAGATCATCATGCGTTATTGGGGAAAATAGTTACTTTATATAAGAAAGTAACAGAGCTATATTGAGTAAGTTTTTTCAACTTTTGCACATTCCCTACTAAAATCATTTGAATATTATAAAACAATCCGAGTATGTTATAATTAAAAAAGCGTGAACTTTTTGGCAAATTTGATTTAAAATATTTAACACATTAAAACTCGCGTATGCTTTAAGGCGGCAAATGTAGCACAGGCGGCTCATGCGGTTTCAAGTTGACCTACCAACCCATTTTATATACATTATGGGGCTTTACTGAGCCGAGATTGAGTAATGATAAGAAGTTGTCTGCAACAACCCACATTACTATAGCAATTCTATAAATCACCGCACCTTATTCCGCTACTTTTATCTTTGTTCGCTTTCATTACCTCATTCTGCAATTCTCATTTAGTTCATGTTATTATTTCCATAAGATTTTTGGAAAGCAATTAGTACGAGATAATAACTTCTTAAACAATAATCCAGTTGTATTATAATTGAAAATAATTACATTAAAGGTAGTTGCTTTATCGGCCAGTAGATATAATTTTTTAAATACTTGAAAAAGGTAAACGGTTTTATACATCAACACTTGAAGATCTCCTAGGTCCTTTGTGCATAATGACATCGGTCAAGCATTGACAATTCGTTCCCGATTTTGGGTTGCAAAATGTCCCTATAAGCACAATGGTTTCAGCTGATTGTTCCCAATGTTCCCCATTTACAGCAGCGTCAGCAGAAGCTTCGCTAAACGGTTTCTCGCAGTGGCACGGCGTCACAGCAACTTCGGCTGACTTCTCTTGACAGTATACTTACTGTTTTTCATAGTGGCTAAGGGTAAACGTTCTCACATCCGCTTAGGCTGACTGTTTTCAAAAGTACCTGTTGGTACACCGGCTTCGGCTACCTTTCCTCAAAGTATTTCGAATAACTGTTGTTCACAGTGGCTTCGGGTAACCGTTTCTTATAGTAGCTTCGGCTGACGCTTCCTCATATCGGCTTCGGCTGACTGTCTAAGGCACCGAGCTGACTAGTCCCAAACGCTGAAATCCCGACATGCAGCTTGTGAGTCTGCCGATCGCTTAAACACCGTAGATCCACATTGTAAATCCAATCGAGCCCGTCATTGAATGCCCTATCCACTGTTAAATATTTATCGCATCTTCTTAATCAATATTAGTCTAAAATAAGTCATTTGTTGGCGCTATGTTTCCGCCGGTGTTGATTTTGTCGACTCCGGAGTTTTAAATGACGTTATAGGTGTCCCGCTATTAAATTTGCCGCTTCTTGAGTCTGCAACTCCGGTATTAGAGCGCCACCGGCAAGCGTTTACGCCGCCGTTAAATACGTCGGCTCCAGAGTCTGCATCCGGAGTCTGTGATTTCCGCCGGCATTGAGTTTATCGATGTAGATTTGGGTTCACGTAAGCGAGAGTAGTATAAGTATTTTTATGGTAGTGTAAAATGTAATCGACTTTACTTGTTGTTTTTACGAGGGCAGTGTTGTTATTTTCTTTTCTCGATTAAGAAAAAATCTTAACAAAAAACCCTTAAATAAATTTTATATAAAATGACTCTTAATAACATGATTTCTAAATTTGATATGGTTTAACAAAACTCTCTACAAATAAACATTTTCAAAAATATCCTCAAAAAAATTTTGTATATGTTTTCCTGTCAAAACAATTTTCCACCTGCCTTTTAATGTTTATAAACTGTAGCTTGAGTATTCCATAATGTTGGAAAGTTATTTACTTCAAGAGTAGTTTTTGTTTTTGTGTACATGTGTGTGTGCTTGTGTGTGTATAAACTTTGGTATTAGCTGTGCAGCAGTGAAAAACAGAAATTAAATTTTATGAGGTTGTTTTTCGGCATTTTCAAGCAGTTTATAAAATTCATTAAGTGTTTGTTTTTTTCATTTTAATTTTCTAAATTTTTGTTTTTCTATAGCATTTTTCAATATTTTTTATTTTTTGTTTTGTTTTAGTTTAAATGAATAGTAAAACTTAAGATAATTAATTAAAAAATAAGAGAATAAGCAAGCATAAGAGGAATCTAGTTTGCAGCAGAGATTGAAAATAAATTGAAAGTTAAAGAGAGAACTTTAATAAAATAAAAATGTTTGACAGTAGCAAAAGCGAAAGTTAAAAAAGGCTAATAAAATAATAAAATTTAAAAAGAATTTTAAAATTACTTAAACTATAAAAGTTAAGACGAAAAAAATATTTTTTAATACTTTGAACGAGTGCGTTCGAGCTTTAATTTAATTTTATTTTTACTTTATTTTTTTTTTTAATATTTTTTTTAATATTTTTTTGAGTTTGTTACGTTATATAACAATGTAGGAATAAAAAGTAGCTGACTTAGTTGGAAAACACCATAAAAATTACAGATTTTAAATTAAAAGTTCTTATGTTTGAAAATTTTGCTTGACTAGATGTGTTCCAAAACGCAGTTTGCCTTGCATCACAAAATTTTAAGTTTTTCCTGAAAGCAAAGATGAGGTTTTTGGTAATACGTTCCACTTCTAAATTAGTCTTTACATTCTTTAAATGTCCTGGAAGCAAAAAACTTTGTCAAAATTGTAAGGAGTGCATAAGGGAAAATTTGTAATGCAAGGCAAACTGCGTTTTGGAATACAGCCACTGTCTGCCTGCTTCAAAAATCATTAGCCATTACCCTAAAAAAACATAAAATGCATACGTTCGAGGTCAATCAAATAAGTCTGTCTTATATTGTTATAAATAAAACAAAATATTTTACTGATTATTTCAAAAATGATTTTTAATATAAGAAATTATTTATTACAATAAATAATGTCTTCTGCATATTTTAAGCTTAGTTCGCATTAGGCAAATTTTCAAAATATGATCCATATAAATAAGCAAACATTACAAATATGTAATTATGTTTCATAATTTTTAAAATACTACATTAATCAGAATAATATCGGAAGTAGTAACTACTACTATTTCGTTCAATATTTGCTTAGTGTGAACCAAGCTTAATCTTAAATCAAGACACATAAATTTTGGAAAAAAACAACTACAACCTAATGACACTATACAACACAATAATTAAACTTAAAAAGGGCCTTAAAAATTTAATATTATTATTTTGGCTCCAAAACTTTTAAACATTTAAATAATTTAAACATTTCTTTTTTATGCACAACCCTTCAAAAGAAGTTTTTATTTTTTATTTTTAAAGCTATAAATAACTTTTGGTAGATATAAAAGTAAACACATACAAAATATCATTATTTACTATAGACATACAATAAAAATAAAATTATAATAATAAATCAGAATCAAAATCTTTAAGGTAACATTTGCACACTTGCACACAAAGGTGTACACGTTCATGCACATAAACAATTCAATTTCTCCCACTTTTCACCCTTAAGAAAAAAAACAACAAACAAATACTTTTATAAAAACATAAATTTAAACACTTGATACAGCAACACCAATGCCAGCGTATAGACCACAAATAACGTGGTGTAGTGTAAAATCTTTAAGCTGTAAAAAAAAGAAAAAAACATATTAAATGTCATTTCATTTTGTCAAAAGAATAATAAAAAAAAGGTAAAACCATATTGTGTAAGTATCACACCGTCATCATCACTGTCAATATGGTTGACGTTTTGTGTGGCAAAAAAATAAATTAAAAACAAAACAACATACACAAGTTACAAATACATACCGTTCATAACGTTTCACGGATTCTGGTATTGTACTGGGATCATCTTTAACCACATACTGACGCACACCCTTTAAGCTCAGTTGAAACAATTCGGTCCAGTCTAGATAACGCATATCAAATGCAAACAATTGTTTATCCTTCGATTCCAATTTACTAGAAAGTGAACGCACGTTGTCATTGTCGAATTTGAAATCATTCGCTGAAAAATATTCCATCAACGAGCAGAATTTGTGGATTTTGCGATAAATCTTTAACATTCTAAAAATAAAAAAACCAAGAAGAAAGAGGTTCCTTGAGAATCAACTTTAATAATCAACAGCAATAACACATAACAAGCAACTAAAGTGTACAAAAAAATGTTTTTAAATAAATTTATAAGGAACTTTCCAATGTTGTTAGCTTAAGATTTTCTATAAATTTAATTATTAATATTAATCAGTGGACTTTTAAAATTTTTCCAAGAGGGGTGTTTTCTAAGCCCATTAAAATTTACGAATGGGTTAATGTTAAGTAAACTATCAAGCAGCGCCATCTTTTTGTCATTTATGTCGAGTATACTATGACAAATTGCAACAAACCGATTGATGCTTGAAATGATCGAACTTTACTTTGAAAATCAGTTATCGATACGGAAAAGTTGCATTTTGTGATATATTATAAAATATTGTTAATTTTTACTTTAATGGGAGCAAAACTGCCCCAATACGAAATAAAACCAATCCAAAAAGCAGCCAACAAGCTCCTTTACATTCAAAGTCCGTTTGGTATGCTATTACACGCTGGTAGCATAATTGGACATTGATTTATAAAAATTTAAATATGGCAAATAACTGGGATTATATATGTATATGTTTTTTTTTCTATGGACAATAGAAGAGAAAAGCAGACTTAAATAACAAACGACCAGCAGGGCTCAAAGGGATAACCCAAAACTTAACATCTAGATTCTAGATTCTAGAATGCACTTTGTCAAAAACAGCCGTGGCGACCATGTGACCAAATCATTTTAAACTAAAATTTTACTTTTTTGTTTTTTAATAATTTAAAGTATTATGCCCACTTTGTTAGATTTTGATCTCAATCTAGGTTAAGAGTCCTTGATTTCATATTTCAAGCTTTATAGTATTTAAAAATGCAAAAAATACCAAAATATGAAAAAACAGCTTTTTGCCCACGTGCTTGCCTTTTGACGTCTTAATAATTCAATATACCTTATTTTTACATTTCTCGACTTAAAATTGAAAACAAAAGCAAAAGAGGAAAAAAATTAAAATAAAATACTTTTTGTCCACCTACATATTTGGCTTTCTACCTCTATATGGATCAACAGCTGATTTCATATTTGCAGGTTTATAATCTTAAAGTAATTCAATAATATTTCAAAAATATAAAAAGTACCTTTTTGTCCACTGGCTTAACCCTCTATCTCTATATCGGTCAATAGTGCTGAACTTCCTATTTTTAGAACCGTTGACCCAAAATATGCAAACAAGTACAAAAAAAGTACTTTTTCCCATAATTTAACCACCTAGTTCTATATGTCTCAATAGTCCTTAATTTAAAATTTTTGGACTCATGCTTACAATTACCAAAAACGTAAGAAAGTCCTTTTTCACTTTGTAGACCTCATACCTCTTTATTGGTCAATCATCCTTAATTCCTTATTTCTTGACTCATAACCATAAAAAAATGCAGAAAATTTAAAAAAACTTTAAAAAGTACTGTTTACCCACTTAGCTGACTTCCGATCTCCAAATGGGTCAATAATTCTAAATTTTAGATTTTTAAAGTACCAAAAGGGGGAAAGAATTACTTAGTTGATTTTTGACCTTTATGTTGTCCTTAATTTCTGAAGTAAAAAAGTATTTTTTTTGAAAATTAAAAAACACATCCTCAATCGGGTCCTGTAGCTGCTTAACGCAGCTTGAATTATCTAAGTTACAAAGAGCAACTTAAAGATCCCAAATATAATTTTTACCCTTTTTCTACTCCTTCTTGTCAAATGTGAGAAAGTTCAAATAACGTGCTTATACTTTTTTAAGTTTGTCAAATGCGATTTTATAAATGTTTCGATTTTTGGGTTAAGAGATTTTACGAATTAGCTTGGAAGTGCCCAAATATAACTTTTTTCCTTTTTTCGTAATTTAGGATCCAGTATATCAAAAAAGTACTAGACATATGTCTAAACATTTGTTTAGGTATATTACGATACTTTTAAACTTTTGTTGCTATCGTGTATATTTTAGAAGAAGCACAATACAATGCGTTCTCCTTTTGGACTATTTTCATATCCTTTGTATCCCAGTTCTTCGAAATTTTGTGAACGCAAATTCCAAGTCTCTAGCTTTACGCATGAAAATGCATTAGTCAGTAACGTAATTTCTTGATAAATGTAGATATAAATAAACTTTTTATGGGGCATAGACCTAACATACGTAATACACGTAATGACAGGTTCATATAGCCTTTGCAGTCCCTATTAGTGGTGTGAAATGGTAAAACTATACAAAACAATAATAATAAAGATTAATTCAAAATTATAAAAATAATCAAAAAATAACATAAAGAAGTAAAAATGGGTTAATAAAATTGTATCCTTATAACGAAAAGGATAAAACACGTACACATTTCATTAGACACAGACAGACTTAAGCCATCAAACCAATATACAAACAAACACACCCTCGCATATTTTCATGAAAAATTTTAAAATTGTTTAATAGAACAAAAATTAATTAATCTGCTGTTGAAAGTATAACTTTGAAATGGAATTTTTTAATTTTATTTTTCTTCTTGCGATGAGTTTAATTTTTAATGAGGTGGTAAGTAAACAAAAGTAATATTAGCAATTTTGAAGGCATAATGCTTTGTTGGTTGAGTATAAAAAGCGTAGGTTTTGCAACCATAAGGTTCCAAGTTCGAGTCTCTGTTGAGAGTGGTAATGTTTACTAAAATAAGTTTAATTTGTAATTAAATTAAATTAAATTTAATTTATAAATATTGAATAAAAACACACTATATGTATAAGTTTTAATATTAATATAAGTTTTAATAAAAATATAATTAAATATTTTTTTTGTTGGGAAAATAAAGAAACAGCTTGGCCACAACTAGTTTTCAAAACAAAACTTTATTCAATGACGGTTGTAATACAATTATATTTAAGTTCAAATAATTTACAAAGAGAAAAAATATGACAGGAAAAACAAAACAACTTATATCGAATAAATTAATGTTATCAAAAAGCTTGCAAGTATCTTAATGTAATGTGTTGCCATTCAACACTCCCTCTCAACACAGTACTACTCGTATATTCGAAATAACATTATCATTAATAATTTCAATATAAGCCCATATTTTTACAAAACTTAAGGTGTTTAATTTTACAAAGATTTTTGGTAAAAATATCTGATAACATTTCCTCAGTAGGAATGTATTTGGGGATAATAACACCCTTTGAGTAAACATCTCGAACATGATGATATTTCAGATCGATGTGCTTGCTCCTGGCGTGATACGTTGCATTCTTTACTAAGCATTGGGCACTAAGGTTGTCGCTATACAATAACAATGGCCCTTCTTCCTTGAATCCCAATTCACTGAGCAAATTTTTGATATAGACAGCCTCCTTCGATGCAGTAGATAAAGCAATATACTCTGCTTCAGTGCTGCTCAAGGCAACGACATTTTGTTTTTTAGCCTCCCAGGCAAAAACACAGTTTGCTTTGACAAATGCGAATCCAGAATACGATTTTCTGTTTGTTGCATCGCTTCCCCAATCCGCGTCTGCATAGCCTATGGTTGGTTTGCCTGTTTTTTCAAAATGAAGTTTGATATCCATCGTCTTCTTTAAATATCGTAACAAATGCTTAACTGCTGATAAATGCTCTGTATGTGGATCAGTATTACATTGTGCAAGTTTACATACTGAGTGCAAGATGTCTGGGCGCGTTGAAATTGCGAGATACATTAGCGCACCTATAATGGACTGATACTCAGTAGGATCAACCTTTCTACAGTCATCTGATTTACATAACACCTGAAAACCTGCCTCTAGTGGAGTTGAAACTTCTTTGCAATCGCTCATTCCGCAGTCATCCAACAGCTTTTTAATATACTGTTTTTGACATACCTCGACCGCTCCAGTTTCACCCTGACGATTATATTCAATCCCTAAAAAATGATTTAGTTGGCCACCATCTACTACTGCGAACTCGTTTGCTATAGCTTTCTTAATAACACTGAGATATTCCTTTGACGAACTAGCAATTATTAGGTCATCTACATAGACAGCAATAATGTTTATCATACCATTAACGTTTTTAGTGTACATACACTGTTCACTGATACATTGTGTAAACCCCATTTTCTTTAAAACGTTATTTAGCTTTTCGTTCCAGGCACGCCCGCTTTGCTTAAGACCGTAAAGTGACTTTCTTAATTTGAGAGCACGTTTTGGGTACTGTTCGTCTATAAAACCTTCGGGCTGTACCATGTACACTTCATCATCGAGATCTCCATTTAAGTACGCGGATGAGACATCCATCTGATGCATATAGAGTTCGTGCTCGACCGCTAATGCCACTAATAAACGAATGTTGGCATACCTTATCACCGGTGAAAATGTTTCTTTGTAATTAACGCCATATTTTTGGCTACAACCTTTTGCGACCAATCTGGCTTTAAAACCCTTTATGTTGCCTTCTTTGTCCTCTTTTACAGTGAAAACCCATTTACACCCCACGGGCTTCTGGCCTTTTGGCACTTCAACCAATTCCCAAGTATTATTTTTGATTAAAGAGGCATACTCACTTTTCATTGCCTTATCCCACTGCTTACAATTAGGACTATTCAAAGCATCACGAACACTTCCAGGCACAACAATGGAGTTTATGGTATTGAATACCTTCCTTGGGCGACCTACAGATCCAGTTTTAATTAATTTGGGACGTCCCGGACCAATTTTTGGCTGCTGGCTTGAGCAACTTGGACCATTATTTTCCGGGGTACTGGTTTCAAGTTGGCTAGCTTCATTATCGTTTGCTGGACTTACAGCAACATCAGCGACTTGATCATCTGGTTGTTCATCACTCTCACAAAGTGAATTATTGTTTAAATTCAAAAAATCACCAAAATTCATACTATTTGACACATCTGCTGTATCTTCTTTTTTAAAATATTTACCTTCTAAAAAGATTACATCACGACTTACGTGAACCCTTTTTGAAATTGGATCGTAAAGCCTATATGCTTTCGACTGTTCGCTATATCCAATCATCAACATCTCAGTTTCTTTGGGTAAAAACTTTTTATGGTGAGTTTTGTCGAGAGCTATAACTTTTGTACCAAATACTTTTAAATGACTGACTGATGGTTTATAGCCATGCCAAATTTCGAACGGCGTTTTATCTACCAATATTTTTGTTACAGTTCTGTTACGTAAATATACAGCTGTCAATACCGCTTCAGCCCAAAATTTCTCTTCAAGACCCGACTCTAATAGCATACTGCGTGACATCTCCACTAACGTTCGGTTAGCCCTCTCAGCTACCCCATTTTGCTGGGGAGTATAAGGAACGGTTAGCTGCCTTTTAATCCCGTTGTCTTGTAAAAACTTGCTGAAGTCATTGTTGACATATTCCCTGCCGTTATCAGTTCTTAAACATTTTATTTGGCTACCTGTTTGTTTTTCTACAAGTGACTTATAATCTTTGAAAGCATCTAATACCAAATCCTTTGTTTTTAGAAAATAAACTACAATAAAACGAGAGTAATCATCGATAAATGTAGCAAAATATCTAGATCCAGCAATTGATGGCACATTGACTGGCCCACAAATATCGCTATGAACGATTTCTAGCATAGATTTTGTCCTAAACTGAGAATTTTCAAAAGGTTTTACCGTAATTTTAGATTTACTGCATACTTCACACACAGGCTCGCTGCAAACCTCTTTTAGCTTAAAACCTTTAACGATGAATGAAGAATGCCATTTCTTTTAAACATTGGAAATTAACATGCCCATATTTTAGATGCCAATTCATTAAACTATTTCTTGTTTCTAGGCTCATACACTCATTTCGCAAATGTTCATACAAGAATATACCATTATTATTATAAGCTTTTAAGATTGAATTATTTGAACGATCCTTTACATGAACATAATTATCTTTAAACAACACAGTTTTCCCGCTCTCTATAAGCTTGCTTATTGAAATAAAATTTCCCTTAAGACCTGGCACATGCAAAACATTATTTAGTGTGATCTTGTTTTTATTATCGTGTATTACGACAGAACCGCGACCAATCACTTTCAACTTGTTGTTGTTTGGCAAATAAACAGTTTCGTCGTATTTTTCATATTTATCAAAATACTGACTATCATTACAAAAATGTGACGATGCGCCACTGTCAACACACCACTGTACATTGTTGTTGTTGCTTACCGTTTTTAATGCTGCTAATGATACAAAACAATTAAATTCTCCCTTGTTTCCATGACCGTCTCTCTTCTCTTTTTGCCCACAATCCGCGGCAAAATGCCCTCGCTTCCCGCAGTTGTAACATTTTTTATCTCGGAGACGACTTCTACTGGACTTGTTGTGATCAAACTGTTGCCTCTTTTCATTCTTACCTCTTTTATTATTAAAACTTCCATTAGCTTGTGTGGCATTTAACACCTCTGCACCATTGCTATTGTTTGTGCCATTTTCCTGTTGGCGTGCACCTTCTTCCAAAAGCTTTACTTTTAAAGATGACAGGCTAGGTAACGAATCCCTAGATTCCATCGCAATTACAAACCCTTCGTATGTTTTTGGCAGACTCGATAACAGCAATATGACGAGCATTTCCTCTGGCACTATAACATCTATTTCAGATAGCTGATCAACTAAACAGGAAAATTCGGTAATATGACTGCTCATTGTACTACCATTCTGCATTGGCTTATATAACAGCCTTTTAAATAACATGATTTTTCTCGCAGGCCCCTTCGGCTGATGAACTTCATGCAACTTTTGCCATGCTTCAGATGCTGACACACAGCTTTTAATTTGACCAATTTGGCTGGGTTTTACCGACAATAGTATTGAAGCTAACGCCTTTTCGTTCTTTGAATCGAATGCATCTGACACATGTGAATTTTGACCTTCAGGCTTCTTTTCTTTGCCACAAACCACGCTCCACATATCACTGTGGACCAGAATGCTTTTCATCTGCATGCTCCAGGTATAATAATTAGACTCATCGAGTTTGTCAATTTGAAACAACGATGACATGACGAAACTCCCTCTTAAATTGTAAATTTAAATGCGACAAATACTTTCTTATATTTTACGCGACAAACGCTCTTAGTTTTATTATTCTTTTTCTCTAATTTTTCGAGTCTGGGCCCATAACCTGTTGGGAAAATAAAGAAACAGCTTGGCCACAACTAGTTTTCAAAACAAAACTTTATTCAATGACGGTTGTAATACAATTATATTTAAGTTCAAATAATTTACAAAGAGAAAAAATATGACAGGAAAAACAAAACAACTTATATCGAATAAATTAATGTTATCAAAAAGCTTGCAAGTATCTTAATGTAATGTGTTGCCATTCAACATTTTTTAATTTATAATAACTCAATTAATACTTTTAATCAAATCAATAAAAAGATTGACTAATAATTTGGTTGCATTTTGATTTCTTAGTTAAACCTTTAATATGAGAAAACTTTTAAAACTAACAAATTCATTAATTAATACTATTGATTTGTTTGCAGGCTGAGACTCAATACAAACTCAATTGGGCTTACAAGTTTTTTAATTAAAATCAACTTTGTGTTTTTTTCTGTGTAGTGCAGTTTATGGTAACACTTTAAGAGACTTATGCAAATGAAGACTGATGAAGTTATTAATAAAAGGAGAGTCTATGGGTTTTCAACGTTAAGAAAAGCTTGTTTAATGGTCTATTGGGTTGATGAATAAAATTTAAAAAAAGTTGAACCAATTTTAATACGATTATAATATTTTTACACTCTTTTCGAAAAAATTTTACGACTCCTTAAGAAAACTGTTTGGATTTAAATTATTAAACATTTTTTTCACTAAAACTTTCCTTGTAAAATAAATTTCCATAAATATAATTTATCTGTTTGTAAATTTGCTTACTTGCTGCTTTATGTTATTACCTTTGATTGATGCTTTCCTTTGACAAAATTCGTTCACAAACAAACTTTAATCTCTAGTGTAAACATTACCAATATCTGTGCATAAAATATTTGGGGTGTATGTGAGTGTATATGTTTGTGCATATATTTTTTTCTAGGTGTTTTTATGGTTGTGTCTTGGTTTTGAGTACGTGTCACATAACATTTTGGTTACAATATCTTTCCTTTAGTTGCACTAACATACCAACTTACAACTGAATCATACATTACCTGGGCTTTTTACCAATCACCAGCATTAACATGTCCATAAAGAGAGCGGGTAATGTGTGATAGAAAAATGCCAAAATATAAAATTGAAATTTCGTGGGCACAATTGTAAAGCATGGATACCAAATCGATTTGCGTAACGGTAAGTTTTTGCCATATTCTGTACCCAATGTAATGTATTCACGCCATGTTGCCATATTGTTGGCATCCGGTACATAATTATAAATGGGTGGATTGTCATAACTGTAAAATGTTAAAAGTAAAATGTGCAACATCAATAACAAAGAAGCAGAAAGATGAGAAAATGTATAAATTTAAATTTATCAATTGTATTTGTGGCATGCCACAAACATGTCAGCTACAGAAATAAGTAAGCAGACACAAAGTGAATATGAGTTTAAAGTACATACGTATTTCTAGCAATATCCCAGGCACTTGCTAACAAGGCATTAACACACAAATCCACTGGCACTAACTGGGCTTTGTTGTCAACATTGCCGCTAAAGACACGCAGTATACCTGAACCTACACCCACTATAATGCCGCAGGGACCATACATATTGTCTATCCAGCCGGTAATGGGTTCGCGGTAGGTGGTAATGACTAAACAAATAATCAAAAATACATTTGAAATTAATTTAGAAAATAAAATAAATTTTACATTTACTTACCTATGCCTGGACGAAATATGGTAACTGGCAAATTGCCGGCATAATTTTGCACAATATCTTCAGCTAAGACTTTTGTAAATGTATATGTGTTTGGATAACCCTTTATGAGTGTGGGCGTCAAGTTGTTTAAGGTCTGTTCATCCAAACACTCCCCCAACTTGCAGGCATTATCACCAGACAATGGTGATTTGTAGAATTTTTCTTGAATATAATGATGATCACAGTGGGCAAAAGCTGTGGAAACATGAACCACTGCCTTTAGGTGTACAATCTCCTTAGCCAATTTTAAAATCTCCTTTGTACCATGAACATTTATGGCTATGGCCATTTTAAGCTTCTCATCGAAACGCACTGTGGCAGCACCATGTATAACTATATTTACATTATCCTTGATAAACTCGCGATCTTCGTTGGATATGCCGAGGCCCAATTGTGAAACATCGCCTGAGATAAGATTGATTTTTGTACGAAATTCTGGATTCATTTTTTTTAACCGGTCAAAAACCTTTAAGAAATAAAAAAAACAAAAATTTATAACAACTGAAGGATTATAAATACATGAATAAGGACTACTTACAGGATCATTGAATAGATCGTCAAGGCGGGTTTGAACCTCCTTACCCTTTTTGGTTCGTATCAAAAGAAATATTTGTCCCACATCGGTGTCTCTTAGAAGTTTCTCTATTATTACTTAATAAAAAGAATTTAAAATTAAAATTGTTTTGTTAAAAATAAAATTCAAAATAAATATTTTAAAGCTTGTTTAAAATAAATATTATTCTTCTTTAAACAAATCTTAATATTAATATATTAAAGGAATTCGATTTGTTTTTTGTTGTTTTTTTATGTTGCCTTTTTTAGGCCATTAATTTTTATTTACGTAAATTAAAAAATATTTTATTTAATTAAATACTAGCGACTACTTACTTTTACCAAAAAATCCCGTGCCACCCGTTAAAAAAACTCCTTTATCCTTATAAAACATCTGCATTGGTGATTCTGTAATGAAATAAAAAAAAAATTGTAAAATAACATTAAATAAATTTGTTTATCCAAAATATTTCGAATAAAGCAACAAAATCATCATAGAAATAAAAAAAAATATATAAAAAGAAATCCATTAAAATAAGATTTATTTATGTAAGCAAAAAAGTCAATAGACAGACAAATAAACTCTAGAGAAAAGGGTTCAAATATGCCAAAAATTCCAAATACCTCCCTTTCAAAGATTTATAATGACATTTTCTTTGGGCCTTACTTTGCAGGTACCATTGAGTATTGTTTTAACTACAGCAATATGAAAATTGTTAAAAAGTGGCAAAAACTTGTTGTCGAACTTGTTCTTCTTCTTCTGCGTCTTGGAGGTGGCAAAAGGAAACAAGAAGGAATCTATATTTGCATTTACATAAATTATCAGGCTTCTTGTATTGGCTGTTGTTTACTAAAATTCTTTTAGCTGTTTTTGTTTCTTATCTTCTCGTTTTGTTTGTTTTTTGTTTTATATTTTTTTTCTCAAGTTTTTTTTTTATTTTTTGCCGTAAATATGTTTTGCACATTGTAAATTCATAAGTGTAAAGTTAAAATCAATACACCCTTATATTAATTCATACAAAGTTAAAAGGATATGATTTCTAGAGTTCGACACATACACATGTATGTAAGTCCATACAGATCATACACACACATACGTGAATTTGTGAATATCTAGCACAAGGGAATATGATTACACCTTTAAGAATAAATAAACACTCATAGAGAAAAGCTTTAACCAAAAGTTTTTAGTTACCAGCACAGTTAGGTTAGCTTAGCAATGTTATGCAAAAAACCGTCTGAATTTTAAATCACTTAGCGGATCACAAAATTGTATTTATTTAAAAACTTAAAATTTATTAAGAACTTGTTTTAAGGTACACAGAAAAAATTATTCGCAAGTTTTTTTCAATTAATTTTGTAATTAAACCAAACATTTTTGTATGTACTTTTAATTTAAAACTTATTTGTCTCAGTTAAATAATTAATCGTTTTTTAAAAGTAAATGCAAACAATCATGCTTGTTTACAAATTCCTTAAAAAAGCTTTAATATAACTTAAATATTTTTTCCCTTCGAGTGAAAATCGATGTGTGTTTTTAATAAAAAACATTTTTCGGATTTTGGACTCTTGGGGCAAGAAGAAGTCCCATCAACTGCAAACCCGATTAATTTTGAAAAGAAACTGGATTTCATAATAATATAAAATGCATTGTTTTCTACTCGAAAAACAAACGGCGAAATTTCTTGTATTATTTTTAAATTTTGAACCCTATGGGGGAAAAATTATATATTGGTACTTTTTAGGTACTTTTCGTAACTTTTTAATCAATTAAATTTTAGAAGCAAATTAAATTGCGTGCGACAGATCTCAATAAAATACATACCCTTTAGAAAATTTTTTGATATTGCGGATGCCTAGAGATAAAAAGTAGGGGAAAAAGTTTAAACTACGTCCAACAGCTCTTAAAAATGTATTCACAGGTTTTAAGGACTTT
The DNA here is from genome assembly GCA_963583895.1 of Melanophora roralis. Taxonomy (NCBI): domain Eukaryota; kingdom Metazoa; phylum Arthropoda; class Insecta; order Diptera; family Rhinophoridae; genus Melanophora; species Melanophora roralis. The sequence continues at coordinate 119,870,150 of OY757187.1, forward strand.
TTTTAACCCATTTTAGGTACTTTTTTTGAATTTCGGTTTTATATACATTTTGTTACTTATAAAGCAGAAAAAGCAAATAAATTATTTAATTCTGTTTGAAAGAACTTAAAAAATTTTACTTACATTTTGGGTACGTTTTTTGCAATTTTGTACCACTTAGAGTCCGAAAAACGGTTAAAATGTGTAATTTTATGCCATTTTTTTTCATTTTTGAAATTTGATCAAGAAAAAAGTTATGAACCCCAATTAAGTCTGGAGTTTAATTAAATGCACAAAAGTTATTTCCTTCCCAATATTAGTAAGTTTTTCCAGTTTTTGGGCTTAGGAGTCTATTGTTCCAGATTGACTTCAAAAGTCAAAATAACACGTCGATTATGAGTCTAAAAATATAAATTTAAAGACCACCCACGGCTGAGGTCGAAACTTAATAAAGTAGTCACGAAGTTCTTTCTCACAGTTTTGATACTTAATTGAGTTTTTTGAGGTTATGTATATTGAAATATTAAACTAAGGTATATTGAGCCAGATTGAAGTCGAAATTTAATTAGTTGATCAAAAGCATTTTTTTAAATTTGTGGTACTTTTTTTAAATTTTTGTATTGTTAGTCAACAAGTGTGAAACTAACGACTTTTGACCCAGACTTAGGTCGAATTTAATTAGCCGGTCACGTAGTACTTTTTTTAGATTTTTGGTACTTTTTGCATTTCTTGTGATTATGAGTCTAAAGGTTTGAAATGAACGACGATTAATGCAGATTAGGATCGAAGTTCAATTAGTTGATCCTAAAGTTCTCTTTACAGATTTTTTTTTGAGGTCGAAGTTCAATTATGTATGTGGTCATATAGTACTTTGGCACTTTTTTGCATATTTTGCAAAGGGCGAGCTACGTCCTTTTAATATTAAGCCCTCGATATTTTTCGTTGATTTTTTTTAAATAAATAATATTTGAAATTGCCTTGCAAGACTTTAATATCGATTTTATTTTTAATTTGACAAGAAATTATCGTCAAACCAATAATCCTCCGAAAATAGGTTTATGATATTCTAAAATTACTTAGGTTTTTTAACAAATATTCATCTCCAAGTAATAAAAAATCTCACAAGTCTCTAAATATATCTTTAGATTCTTAGAAGCAACTTTTTATCCTTAACTTTTTGCAAACGTATATCATCTCTTTAGTTATAAATCTTTTAAGCTGACAACACTGATCCTTATCATGATTATCATTTTCGTTTTCATTGCCCATATTAAAACATGATGGCTTATTTAATAATACACATAGGCATCCTTTAAAAATTCTAGTCCACACACATACACAGACACACATTCATCCATAGATACAAAATGTGTCAACATTGACACACTAACACTTGTAATTATGTATGTAAACAAATCGACTTATGTAGCTGTAGATGCTGAAGGATGTATGTATGTACATACACAGATAAACATAAAAACATACGTAGTAGGATATCAGTATAATTAATGATTAAATTCAAGTGTGTGTAAAAATGTCATACCTAGTGCAGAAATACATGTTTTCATGTATGTATGTGTGTGTGTATCTGTGCGCTTAAATACGAATGTTAATATTTGATAATTTTAATGTCATTTACGTTTTTATTGCCTTCAAAACCCAACCCAAATGTCGTTTCAATTATTAGAAGTATGTATTGGTATTAGCTTTAATATATTTTTTTCTTTATTTTCTTCTTTTTCTTAGACATTGAAAGTCACTCTACATATTAATCTCTATTTGTCAGTGTGTCTATCTTGTAGAAAATTGCATGGCTTATAGGTTTTATAGAGCATTTTTCTGCTTAAGCAATTTGTTAAGGAAAACAACTTTAATAGATTTACAAATACTGCAAACGAGCGAGACTAATCTTGCCTTCCGCCTCTTGATTTATTTCACATTGAGTGGTTAACGTATGAATATGTTTTAATAGCCAATCAATTTTTGCTTTTATCCTTATCTTCATCATTACATTCTTGCAAAGTCTCATCGATGTTTGATAACCACTTGAACGAAAAAATAAATTCATACATATTCAAATAAATTAAAAGCATTACGCCTTAATGGTTAAGAACAAGTGCTGCGAATCTTTTTTTGATAAATCTTTTTTTTTAAAGATTTAAATTTAGTGGTGGTTGCAAAAACGAGTTGCCAAGTGCTTTGAATTAAAAAAGCAAAAAAAGTGCTGTAAAACATAATATCGGGGTACACTCAGGGTAAACAAAACCAGGTTATTTTAAGGTGAATTTAAAAAATTCTGACTCTGCATTTTCTTTTTGTGCTTAAACGTGGAAATGTAAAAAAATTTTTAAATTTAATACAAAAATTAATATTTATATTTGCTCTTGATGTTACCTCTATGAGTGTACCCTAAACAATATTTTTTAAGCCAAAAATTTACTTGTTAAAAAACATTTTTTTAATGACAGATTATACCTTAATAAATACAAATTCAAGCGTTTTTTAGGATTTTTTTCTATTTTAATTTTCTTTACGTCCAGTTTTTACCAATCATAAACATACTTCGACGAAAAACTGAAACCAATTACAAGTTTAAAACAATACCAATTCCAACTACACTCATTTTTGGTTGCTGTAGCATCCCTACAGTCATTCAAGAATTAAATTTGGACCTTAAGCCAATAAATATTGTAGCAAAAAGTTTTACAAATAGAGCTGCGTTTCAACTGGTTTCATATGGCAATGGCGGAATTGCTGGAAGTACAAAATTTTAAACTCAGCTCTTGAGCACTCCAGGGATAATTTGTTGTATCTAAACTGTTCAAAAACCTAAAAAAATTAAACGGGTTTGGTCAGACAAAGACAATGGCATTTGTCAGAAGATTGTGGAAACCCTTGGGTTAATTGCATTGAAGTAGTAGGATTGGAATTACCGGATTATCATTTTTTCTAATCTGCTTATACTAAGGAGTGAAAACGCCTTTGTGAGCTCCTCGAGATCAGCCAGCTCTACCCAACCGTTTATTGCCTTTACATTGTAACTAAAGCTGGCCTTGCTTCTAATGGAAGGTAAATGATTAGACTTCCCTTACCATCACAGTCTAAATAAGTCTGCAATTAATTTATAATAACTATACCTTTTAATTTTAATAAAATAATATTTGAAAGAGGGCGGCAGCCACATTTCCGCCATCAAAACGCTAAGTATCATATATGGAATGGACATTTTTATCTACATGTGGTAGGAAAACCAAAGAGAGAAAGAAGTGGCAGAAAACGGGGAATTATGGCAAAGAAGTAGGTGGGTATGTGGAGAAACATATGTAGTTTTTAAAAAAATATAGTTAATAAAGGAGCAAGCCCAAAAATAATATAGAATTTCAAAATGGTGTTGCATGCTATAAGCTAAAATAAACCTCCCAATTGCTGGACAATTTGTATGCGTTGGTGCAAAAACTATGGCGGATATTCAGAAATCGTAACTAAAGTCGAAACTTATTAAATAGAAACCAAAAAATAGTTCATAGATAGTAAAAGATTCTATTCACAAATCATAACTATCGCAACAGCTGTTAAAAGCAATGCAACACTGTATTCAATAGATTTTTGTTGAATAAAAACACATCTCTAGTTTGTTTTTTTTTTCTGATTTTTTTTGGGCGAAATGGACGCAATTAGTAAAAAAAATAGGAAAGTTTTTTATTATTGTTAGAAAAAAATATGTATTTATTACTTTGGGTATTTTAGAGAGACTTAAATTGGTCGCCAGATGAAAATTTCTGTACTTTTCAAATATGTAAATAATGAAATGAAATTAATCAGCTGTTCTTTTAATGTATATGTTAGTTGACACTTAGTTACAGCTTTACCCATAATTAAGTTAAAACTTGTCGTGTTGAGAGTAATGAACTAAGAATAACTTAAATACGTACTTAAAAAAGATTACACTTAGATATCATTTCTGAATATGCGCCTATGTTATTAAAAACGTATTTTAATTTTATTATTTAGTAAACATAGGCAGTCATGGTATAGTTTTTTTTAAAAACAATTAAGAAACATAGCACTAAAATTCGATTTTCATTTTCGCACATAGGTATAAACAGTTTTTGTAACTTTTTACAGAGACTTGCTTCAAAATATATCTTTTTATAATCTATGAAACTGTTCTGGGCTTTTCCATAACCGAACAGAGCCCCCCTCCAAAAAATGGTACTACTTAATCAGTAACTTTTCTGAGTACAAAAAGCATTTTAAAAAACAAGATTAGCCATGCCTTCTGAAACTATGCAACAGATACTAAGCAATAATGTTAGTTGCCTTTATTGCAAGGGCTACAAGGTTGCCAGTACTTTTAAATGAAAAACACTTTTGGAGATCTTTTCTAACAGTGTTTTTTGTTATTTTTTTAGCAAATAGGTAAGATTACACTTACGGTATTTTCGTTTTTGAAAAAAAATTTAACATATTAAAAAAATTACCATATTTCTCACTTTAAACACAATGTTGCATATTTTAAGGATGAAGGCCAAATTTTAAAAAATCCCACTTTTAGCTTGTTTATAATAATATATAAATAATAAAATGATGATAATAAAGAAGATGTTTTCAAAGCTCTACAACACTGTTAATTTTTACGGTGCAAAAAATGCAATAAATATTGCCATCAATAAGGACAAATTTTTAGGAAAATACTTCATCCTTAAAATATGCAACATTTTTTAAAAAAGTGCAAAATATGTTACATATTTTCGAAAAACGAAAACACGATGAAAAGCTACATAGCAGTCACTATCAAATCAAAGAAAACTACTCTCTAGATAAATTTTTAATGACTTAAAATTATTACCAACTCTAGAAGCTCATGTATAAAACAAAGATTACATTAATCTGCAATGGCAGGATTTAAACAACATTTTATTTAATTGGCCTCAACTAATACTCAACCTAATATTGAAAATTTTTTGGTTTTCTAACAAGAGATTTCTCCAAAAAAATAACACAGTAAGCCATAAATCAAAAACCGAATTTTAAAACTTCCATCAATTAAACTAAACTTTTGCCCCTTCGGCAATACCCTTCAACACAAACATACATAAGAACATTCTTAATAAAATGTCTTTGCTCTACATAGTCCTTTGCTAACATTCAATTGCCCTGTTCTAAAGAAAGCAATGGTATTCAGACATAATAATAAAAGTTATTGAAAAAAAAACTGCAAAGGGCGAAGAAGGGGTAGAAAACATATTTAAAATTAAATTAAGCACTTGAAGTTTTTTTTTCTGCTAATAACTGCATTAATGGCATTCGACTGTTGACTTTGTGCTAATTACAGCGTAAAAATATGTTCATTTAACGCCAACAAAAAATGCAAATTTTTTACAAATTTTTGCTTATTTTGCAATTAGTTGAAAATCTTTTTTATTTTTCTATTATTAGCTAAACACTTAATCAAATAATTTACAAACAATCTGAAATATCTTTTGTAAATTCTAATAAAAATTTTACTTTTACACAATGATGTAGTCAAGTAAACAAGAAACGCACACACACACACACACACACAAGCAGGGACGCACAGTAAGTAAAAACAATTATTGACTTTAAGAATGATTTAATTAAAGCAAATATTTTTGAATGAAACTAAAAAATAATTCATAATTTTTTTTTTTTTTTTGCTATTTAATAATGAAAATAACAATAACATTTGTTGCATTAAACTAACAACTTAATATAGAAAATTAAATAGAAAATTAGTTTTAGGTTGAAACCACAACAAGAAAAGAATTAACTTAACGAATCCAAAATTGAAGCAAAAATTTGTTTTATTTAGAAGAAAGGGTTTTCAAATATTTAAAGCTTTAAAATGAAATCCAGTTAAATTCTCCAGACACTCTAACGCTTTAAATTAAATTATTTTAAATGTCATTTAAATAATAATTGAAACGTTGCTGCTTATGACGATGACTTACCCTTTTTAATGTCCATTATAATTTCGCCATCAATATTTGTTAATGATGGTGTAGTTTCTGCTATTTTATTCAAGGCTGTCACTGATGTTTTCATTGCTGCTGCTGAGGCTAAACTATGTGTATTATTGTTGTTATTGTTGTGATGCTTTAAAGTTACCGCAAAGTCCTTAATGTGATTCTCCAATTTAAGATCTGTTTGTATTGCTGCCATTTCATTAATCATTTTAAGAACCTTTGGCCCGTGGATTTCTCGTTTTTGTTTGTTTATTGTTTTTGGAATCTTAATGTAATATTTGTTCTTACAATCTGAAGCTATTAAATTTTCTTTGTTATTGTTGCTGTTGTTGTTTTAATCCTGGCACAAGGATGTTTCAAATAATTGATAATCTGTAATAAGAACAAGAATAGAACAACAACAATGTTATTAATTTTAATAATAATAAAGATATTAATTACAATTTAGAAAATATAAAATGAAAAGGTCAGCAGGAGTCTAATTGGTTTTTTGGCTAAAAGAGGCTTTGTCGTAGAGAGTATTTAAATTTTATAGTGGTTGTGTGTGCTACTTTAAAGGTAGCAGGTACTTACATATTAACGTACATTATATTTATGTTGTAGAATAGAATTGAAAAAGGATTGAATGGAAAACTGAAAATATAAACATTAAATTATTTATAAAAGGGTTTAACTTAGAAAATGTCTCAACATTTTAGGATAATTAATGATTTTATTAGAAAACCTGTGCAAATTGAAAATTTCGTAATGATTTATGCAAATAAATCTTCAGCTGTTAGAAATTTTGAAAAATCTTTTAAATGATTTATTGTAATGTTAATATTAAAACTATTGCAAAAAATTAAGTGAAAATATAAAAGCCTTATATAAGTCAACCATCAATCAAAAAAGAATTGAAAATGAGCTTCAAAGGAATAGCACCACACATTAAATTTTAAATTATAACAAAAAATTCCAACTTTTTTCTAAATGCATATAATTGATTTGTCCCACTGTATAACCTTTTAACAAAAACCTTTTTAAAAGCAACTTTTTTTAAACTCATTAACAACAAAATTCGTAAACCCAAATATAAAATTTTTGACCTTGGCTTTACTTAATAATTTTCTTTAAAGATTGCAAGAAAGAAGGAAGAACGTGTCAATCTAGATATCTTTTGACTCAAAAACTTCCAAGCAATTTGGAAAACTTCAGGAAATTACTTCTTGTCCACATGGCTGTCCTTCGACCTTAGCCTGGGTAAGTATCCTTACTTTTATATTTCCTTATCTATAATTTCCAAAAAAAGGAGTTACAAATTGTGAAACAAATGTTTTTTTATCCCCTCAATTGACTTTCAATCCCAACCCGGGCCAATTGATTTTGATATTTTATTTTTATGCTTAAAATCTTAGAAAATACAAAAAAGTACCAAAAATGTAAAAAAGTACCTTTTGTCCACTTAGTTGGCTTCTGACCTCAATCCGAGCTAATAACTCTTAATTTATATTTTAAGGTTAATAATCACAAAAATGCAAAAAATACCCAAAATTTGAAAACAAATATTTTTTGTCCCCTAAGTTGACTTCCGCCAGACCTTAATCTGAGTCAATAGAGCTAAATTTAGAATTTCTATACTTATAACCTCAAAAAGCAAAAAAAGTACCAAACATGTAAAAAACATTCTCTCTGTCTAGTACGTTAGACTTGGAACTCAATTTTAATCAATAGTTTTATATTTTCATAAAAATAATTTCAAAAAATTTCAAAAAGTACCAAAAATGAGAAAAAGTACTTTTTGTTAAGTTAGTAGACTTCCGACCCTAATCTGGTTCAACAATATTCAATTTCATATTTCTAGACTCATAATTTTAAAGAGTGACAAAAATGTGAAAAATTTGTTTTTGTTTACTTTGTTGACTTTTAATAGTCCTGAATTTTGTTTCACTAAATTTTTAACCTCAAGGACGCAAATAAGTATTAAACATGTACTTTTTGTCCAATAAATTGAATTTAAACCTTAATCTGGGACAAAAGCCCTTGATTTCATACTTGTTAAGTAATAACCTCAAAAAAATGCCAAACGAAACCAAAAACAATTATAACTTGAAATTTTTAAATTTTTAAAGCAAAATCGCTGGCAATATGTTAAAATAAAAAGTGAAGCATACTTTAGGGGTAAAAAATTCAAAATTAATTTAAAATAAATTTATTCTTTTTGTGGATTGCTAAAAGCTATATAAGACTTAAAACAGCCGAAATTGCCCCTCTTGCTTGCTTTATCTTAATTGCTACACCCTTTTTGATACACTTGGCTTAAAAAAAAATAAATTTATTTTTTTAAACTTTTAATCATATTTATCACGTATTTTTAATTTCATTTCATTAATTAAAACTTGGAATTTTGTTATGATTTATTTTGTTTTTTTTTTTTCTTTTTTTTTTTGTAAAGAGTTCATTTGGTTTAAACAATTGCATTTGTGTGGTTAATTGTGTGTTTTGTTTTAAAATATTTCAATTCATTAATACTTTATAAGTTAAATATTTTACAGTTTAAACATTAATTAGTTTAAAAATAAAAAAATTAGTGTTTTTTATAAACCAGTATTAAATGTTAATGCAAAAAAGCAGAAAATTAAAGCATGTATAACATTATGGAATTTTATTAAATTAAATGAATAATTATGGTTTTAAAAAAAATAAACAAATTTTATAACTTACTTTAAAAAAAAAACCAAAAAACCAGCAACTATCATATAACAAAAAAAAGCTCATTCACATAAAATAATCATTAAAACCAGCTACTGCTGCTACTACAAATGCAACAGAAATATCTAATAAAAAAAACAATATTAATGTTAAAAACAGTGGCATCATCATTACTATATCGAACTTGTTGTTGTTATTTTAGTGCTCATAAAACATAATGATGCTGTAAAAAATAACATATAAAAACAACAACAAAAAAAAACATTGCTAACAGCATTTCACTACCACTGGCAAAAACAAATAATAATCATATGATAATGATACTAAAACATACACACACATACATAAAATTTGTAACTACATAATTACACACACACACATACATACCGTGGTCGTATCCCTGTTTGCTGCATGTTACACATGTTCAAGCAAAAGTTGCAAACTATTGATGTGGTTAAATATTTAATGAAATTGAATTTTATTTACAAACTTTATACACCCACACAATATCTTACAAACTTACGTACCTACATATGCATATGATACAGAGTATGTTCAAATGTCACACGAAGTTACATAATAACATAATTATAGAATTAAACCTTAATGCAACTCTTGCTTGAGGGTGCATTATGTGAATTAAATCAGGAAAAAAGACACAAAGTATTCATTAGTGCAACAATTTAAAAACAAAAGTATTACTTCGTCAAGAGTTGTTTGTTGTCGTGATAACGAAACTTAACACCAGACAAGCTGCAAGTATGGAAAACTGCATATGGGCATTCAGTGACAACGGGTATAAATATGTTACTCAGATTTTTGTTTATTTTTAAAAAAAATTTTATTCTCAGTTGCTATGCACTGAAGAAACATGACTTGTGCTCTAATATCCACTAGAAAGACTGTGACGGGTATAATAATAATTTAAATTTTATTTTTGAGAATTTTGATTTTGATATTTAATTTTGTAAAAATTTCTAAGAAAGGCATACAATTTTCCTAAATAAAATAGTTGATTGTTTAAAGTTTCTTCTATAGATTAAGTGCATATTTCTATAAAAATGTTTTCTATAAATTTTTTTTTTAAAGTAGCGGGTGTGACTTGTCTGTCCAAAAGAAAGCAGACTACTCAGATATAATAATTTTAATCGTTTGTTAATCAAACAAAATACAAATAATTTTTGGTATTTTTACACGGTTTAAATAAAATTATTTTTTTTTTCATTTAGTTCCGTTTTATATGGAATTGCCTATAAGCTTCTATTGTGTATTTGGACGATGATAAGACACTAAAGTATTTAAGAACTTTTTGTGCATTTTGGCACTGTTTTTGTCGAATTTAAAGAGCATATTTTACCGTTTGAAAGCATATTAATTTTTACTTTAATTTTATAGATATGTAATATTTAAACATACATACAAACACGTTTATAGTGGTTTACACATCGAAAGTCAAAAATAATTTTGAACTGTAAAAAACAGATGACATTTTTCTTAGAAAATTTAATACATTTTCAGATTTTAAGTAAAATAATAACCAAAAGTTTAAGCCAGGTAGTCGTTATTCCAACAAAATTTAAAATAAATATTCCATTATTATTATTTATGTAAATTAAAACAAGGTACTAAACACAAAGTAGTACTTTTAGCATTAAAGAGTAAAACTCGAATAATTTTCTTAAATCTGAATCAAGAATTTATAGCTTTTATTTAATAATAATAATAAATAAAATTTAAAAAATCATAAGCAATTTTATTTCCAAAATCACAATCTCAGAAAATATATAAAATATACCATTTTGATTACATTTTACATAAATCTGGGTCAATTCTCCTCAATCTTATTTTTGTAGACTCATATTTTTGAAATATGTAGAAAACTACCAAACGTTTTAAAATAAGTACTTTTAATCCGCCTTGTGGACTTGACAGTTCAATAAGTGCTTAGAATGTGAAGAAATAAGTTTTGTCAACATTTTAGAATTGCGAACTCAAAAGAGGTGTATACTGAATCCTTAATTTTAAACTTCCAGACTTAAACCCCCAAAAAAAAGCTATAAATTTTAAAAACGTAAATGCATTTTTTTTGCTCACTTAATTAAATTTGACTTCTATTTAGGTCAAAATTCCTTAAATTCATATTTGAAGTCTGACTCATAATCCAAAATATGTTAAAAAGTGCCTCTATTTCACTTAGTTAATTTGCGACCTCATTCTGGGTCAATATTCTTAAATTTCAAAAAATGTCAAAATTGTAAGAAAACTACCTTTTGTTCACAGAGTTGGCTTTCGACCTCAGCCTGGGTCAGCAGTCCGCAATATCATAATTCTAGACTCATTATTTAAAAAAGTTTAAGCGATAGTTTTAGAGCGGAAATTTATGTTTTGTACACAAAATTGATTTCTGGGCCTTAATCAAAGTTAATTTTTCTTATTTTATTTTTTTTTTATGCTCATAACCTCAAAAAATTCAAAACAGTACCGTAAACTTTAAAAATCACTTTTTGTTTACCTAGTGAAATTGCAAGCTTGCTTTTGGTATACAAAATTTTTGTTTCATATATTAAGACTTGTAACACAAAAAAAAATACAAAAAAGTACCAAAAATGTGAAAAAAGTACTGTTGGGCCTTCAACATGGTCTACAGTTGACAATTTCATATTTCAAAGCTCATGACGCCAAGAAATGTAAAAAGTTAAAAAAAAACTTTAAGACCTTTTTTTTTGTTTGCTCTGTTTACTTCTGACCTGTCTTGGCCAATATGTCTTAATTTCATAATGTCAAAAAACAGTTTTGATTCGCTATTGGACTTGCGAACAATATATAAGCTTATAGTCCTTAATTTCACATTTCTAGACTCATAATCCTAAAAAAGACTTTCTTGTCTTTGCAAAACGTATAAAAGCACCATTTTCCCCTTATTTATTATTTCTAGACTTATCATCCTAAAAAGTGAGAAAAAATACCGAATATGTAAAAAAGTTATTTATGTCAACTTCCAGCCTCTACTTGGGTTAATTGTCATTAACTTCATATGTTAAGACTCATATAATGGACTAATACCGGACTTACACGATGAAAATTTTCATAAAATCACTTCCATGTAATTTATGTTTGTAGACAAAAAAGATGAAGTAGAGCCTGGTCTAGAAACTATAAATTTCATGGAAATAATTTCATGAAAAATTTCAACGTGTAATTCCGGTAATAATTAAAAAAAAGCACAAAAAACATAACAATTTTGTTTTTAGACCTGTTGAATTCCATTTGAAAGTTGTTTCTTTCTTCATTGCTTTAGAAGTTACAAAAAATGCCTAAAAGTCCCAACATCTAATTTTAACCCTTCTTTACCCTAGTGTACTGGACTTACAGGACAAAAGTTCTCATAAAATTATTTCATGAAATTTTATATTTCTAGATCAGGGGTGTAGAAAAATAGGCTCTTCTTAACCCTTTTTGTCTACAAACAAAATCAACTTATTAAAATAAAAAAATTCTTTTTTGATTTTTTACAAAGTTTTTTTTTAAAACGTTTTGATTTTAAATATCCTTTTCATTATTTAGTGCTGAAAAAGTTTAGTTACAATTTTTTTCCTTAAAACTAATGGCTTTTCTTTTTAAATCTGCATGACATTTTATATATTCGTGACACTTTTTGTTTTCGTGTGTCAACAGATTTCTTTATCTGACACGTTTTTTTAACCTAGAAAACTAATTCGTTTTCAAATATTTTCTAGTACAAAGTTTTACTTTCTTTAGGATATTATATTTCATTCTACAAAAAAATAACAAAACAACACACAAATTTGTGTATTGTGTCATGTTACACTTGGACCAATTTATCTTTAGTTTTGGTTTTTATTTTTTAATATTTTTTATTATTTTTTTTCTTGACCGTTTTTTATTTGGGTACCATTAGCGCCATAAAAGTTTCAATTATCCATTAAACCATTTGTGTTGCTGTTTTGTCGTTGTTGTTCTTGTTCTTTAGTGTTTTTTCGAATTGTGTTGTTTTGCAAACAACAGCACTTAATTATTTTATAATAAAACGAAATATTTTTTATGTTTGTTGTTTTTGTTATTTGCTGTTGGTATGTACAATTCATTAAACAGAGGCAAGTATTATTATTATGTCACTTGAGTAAAAGTGTTTTAAACCATTCCATTAAAGGGTCAAACTGTTTAAAGGGGGTATCTATTGTACATAATTCATAATTGCTTATAAAATTGTAAAGAAAATTTTTTTATTAACTTAAACCAAATAAAAGCCAAATTGATAAAAGGAATTTTAAAAGTTTCTTCAAGGATTAATAACTAAAAGGCCTCTCGAATTAAAACAACTAAAAGCGCTATACTTGGCTGTGTTGAATTTTATATAGTCTTCATAGCATGGAGGGGTTTTAACCTCTTTTTTTTTATTTTGTATGGAGACCCCCTTAGCGGATGGTGGTAAGGAATAAGTATGCTTCAAAGGGAAAATGATTTGGGGACAGTGCTGATTTTTACCTATTCATGGGCACCATGGAAGCTGTAGGGGGGGGGGGGGGGGCTTTATTACAGTTTTACAAACTTTATATGGGAGCCGTTAGGCCATGGAGAGAGGGTGTATTCTAGAAATATGTACATTTTATTTCTCTTAAACCGACTCTGGGGAAGTTATAGGCGTTTTTACATCAATTTGTAAATTTTGTTTGGCAACCCTCTTAGGTGATGGTGATAGGAGGAAAGTATATTTTATAAATATGTTTGAGGAGGAAAACTAATGGGGACAACCCCTTTAGGTTATAAATAATGGGGGTCTGAAACACATTTTTTATCTCTTAAGACGACTACGGAGAAGTTGTTGGAATTTTTTCCCTATTTTTTGTATGGCAACCATGTTAGGGGCTCCAGATAGGGGGTAAGTATGTTCAAGAAATATGTTTGGAAGGGAAAACTAAAGGGGGTCTATCATACATTTTATTTCTTTAAGGCTGTCTTTGAAACTAGGTGTAAATGGTTACAATATGCCCATTTCTTATATACGGATCTCTTGAATGTTGGACTATAACAGGAATGAAATATGTGGTAGATCAGTTAGGGAAAATCCAAAGATCTTTCAAAAGCACAAAGCATTATACTTCACCTGGTTTCTACCGATCTTCATATAATAACCCTATCTGCAAGTAGCAAAGTGAGGTCTTTGAAATGCCAAACATAGTTAACGTATTTCTATTTAAGGATCTTTGGCCCATTATCCTCAATCCATGACCAACCTCTTGACCATAATACAGCCCATACTGACTTTGATAAGGACTTAAGGGTTTTTACGCTTTCCCGAAGTGAAAAAGGAGGGAATAAGCTCATGGAAAATAAGGTAATCAGGATATATACAGACAGCCCTAAAATGGACTGTGGGTTAGGACCCGGCGTCTATTCAGAGAATCTTACGACAAGTTTCTCATTGTTGTTGTCTAACAAATTCAAAGTATTTTAGAATAAAATATTGGCAATTTTACGGGCAGGCTAGCTTCTATGTTCCAAAAATATTTCCGAGAAAATTCGAATTTTTGTTGACATCTAGGTTATGCGTTAAAGGCTGGCCTAACTGGGATTCGCTATTTATATCTCTAATGCGGAATCAGTTGTAATTCCCCTAAGGACCCTTAGAACCGATCTCTCAAATTAGCTGAGAGTAGGGGGTGTTATCTGGCTCTTAATGGGTATTTTAAGAGATATTGCGTAAGGCTAATATCGTTAACAAAAAAATCACTGCAAGCAAGTTTTAGAAAATTCTGCCCTTGCTGTCAGAAGGCTTTGATTTCTGGGCAGTTATTAACAAGATAAACTTAGCGGGAGGTTGAGATATCTTAAGGCCAATAGTTGAATCTCTAACTTCCAGTCTTAATCCGAGTACAGACTTTAAGGGACCATACATCCCAGGCGTGGTGTTGGAGGTTCAAAATGAGGCCATTCTGTACCCTACTTGACAGTTTGCCAGCAGCACAAGCTACTATGTATACCATTCAGACAACTTCCATTCATCAAAATTTTAAGGTTTTTCTTATTTTAAAACAAAATATTTGTCACTCAATTTCAATCTCTAGCCTGTCACATGTGTTACATCCAGATCAGTGCCCACCGTTAAATAAAACTCGCGTAACAGTGAAATAAACCTGACTTGACAAGTAGATTGATAAGTTTATAAAAAATTTATTTTTAAAACAACTTGATGATGAAGATGACGTCGAGTAAGCGTACGTCCAAATATTATCATCGTTTTTACCCACGGGACACATATTCTGATGTAATAAATAAATATTTTAAAGAAACACTGACACACAGAGACCAACATCTGTATAAAAATAGTTATTTATCCACAACAAGATAGATACTTCCAAAAAACCGAAATAATAATACGACAACTATTTCAAAACATATCTTTCCATAAACAACAACAAAATCACTAGATGAGACATAATACTCACACTGGATACAACAAACAATTTGATTAAATATGTGTTTGTGGTTGTAAAAGAATACAGTGTGGGTAGCGGATAGAAAAGTGGAAAGGCTAAAGGAACAAATGTTCTTAAATAGTTATCTAAGTAAATATGTTAGTATGTACATATCTCGAAAGTTAAATTTAAAATCGTCTTCTACTTCTTGACTGGCTTTCCGCAACCCAATTAGGTATTTAGCCGAGATAAGACTGATCTCCCAGCGGGACGATCTTCTGCCTTTTTCTCTTATGCCGGATATTCATATCAGCAAGATACTGTTGGACCTGATCTTTCCAATGGAGCTTTGCTCGTCTCCTTTTTCGCATCCCTTAGGAATCGTTTTAAAAAACCTTTTTAGCTGGAATGAAGAAAATTTTACATCTACTGATGGTAGAAGTCCAAACTAACAAGGTAATGTTCCTTAATTTAAAAATATAATTCTTAAATATTATAAAGGAGCGCTAAAACCTAGTATATTTATTTGTAATAAATTTTCTTGGTCCCACTGTTTATTCCACCAAGGTGTTCTTGTGTGTGATTTTGTTCCGCCAGTCATTTAAGTGAGTGGGTGTTTAAGTAAACACATTTTTGTAGGTGCCTCAATGTTATTGCAATTTCGTATTTGTTTATGTCTATGTGTTTGCGTTAGTGTGGTATGTGTCATATTGTTAAAATGTTGATGACACTTGAAAATGTGAAAAACAATTGACAATAACAACAAGCCAACAACAAAGTTCCTTTATTTTTTGCCTTCATTTGCTATAAAAATTTTTTTTTGCTTAAAAACTGCAACAATTACAACAACAGCAATCAAAACAACTTAAGTGCACAATAAGTTTATAAAAAAAAACAACAGTTACATTGTCTGTGGAGAAAAAAAATTTGCTCTCAACTTGCACAAGCAATTGCATGTAGACAACAAGTGCATCAGAGTGGCAACAAACAACAACAGCAGTTGCAGCAACTAAAACATTAACTAAAAATGTTCTTTTTTTATAAAAGTTTATTTAGTATGTTAAAGGAATCACACACACATTTGCAAAAAATTTAAAAGAAAAAAAATTTTAAAAAATTTGCAAAAGTTGTGCCAAAAAAACAGCAACAAACAAGCGTGGACTTTGTAAAGTTTTTTAAATTTTGGCACAAAAATTGCAGAAAGAAATAATTTTTTTAAAACAAAAAAAATCAATAACAATGAAATAGCGACCAAGAGACCTACATAAAACAAAAACAACTAAAGTATAAAGAAAAACAGTAACGGAAAGGCAACCATGGAAAAGACCAACAAATGAAACCAAAACCAAACAACCAAATATTGTTACTTAATTGATTCAATACAAAATAGACCTAAATGCGAACACATACATACATACATACATACATGCATTTAGCAACAATAAAAAAACAACAGCTTTACAAAATAAAAACACATGTTTTGTACAATTTTCATTTAAATGATACAGATCGTCAAAGGGGAAGAGGAAGTTGCTTATATTTACATACATGCATACAAACAGACCAACACACATACGAAAAGAAAGCATGTGTTTGATTTTACCATGAACATATAATTCATACGGTTTTTAAATTTACACACACACACACACAGATACCGATAGACAGGCCTACATAAATAAAAGAACAATTGCATGAATCAATGAATAAGCGAATGAAGAATGAATGAATAAATCAATCCAATAAAACATGCACCCCGTCTATGCACACAAACACACAATTGAACAATTGGTGCATACAATTCCAGCTATAATACTGACATTTTACACAAAGTTTTTCCGAATCAACAGTCAACAATTAAAAAAGAGAAAAAAAATGGAAATTCAGTTGCTTTTAATACAAAATTTAAACTTTTGCAATGTTTTGCTAATGATCATATTCAGAAGCTATACGCAGCAATAGTCATGTTATTTTGTAAATTCACACGTACATATTTGCCAAAAGTCTGGCCTATAGAGTTGATTATAGTTGTGGCTAAAGTATATTTTAAAGTCCAGTCAAAGAAGCAGAAAGACATTTGAAATGTTATAGTCTTTAGTCTACAGCCTAAAGAGTGAAAGCAGTTTGGGTATATTTTTTGATGTAGACATTATCATTGTGAAAACAGAGTTTTTTTATCTGATCAGACTCCCGCAGCCTTCTTCCGCCTTTGCAGGGTATCTAAGTGAAAACAACCAGCAGCACTCAATACCTTCATCTCTATTGATTATTGGGGAGCCCACATCGATGCACACGTAGTGTTTATGGTTACCTGGACTCCTGCTGGAAGAGTCGCCGTTAGGGATGTTAGTTTATCCAATGCTAGGTCCAGTGATGTATCTTTGGGAGGTTGGTTTAACTCTTCCTACCTGATGTTGCCGAATCAATATATACTGAAGGCAATAAGGGCGGAACTACTTGTTTTCTGATCAATTGCATAGGGTTCAGGCAGCAGTACTAGTGGGAGCCGTCGTGTATGTACTTTAGTATATATATATGGGCCGTCTTCTTTGTTAGTCAGAAATCCAGCTACACAAAACTCTTCAGCCTATTTACTACGCAAATATCGTAACAAACAGAAAATTTGACACTTGGTGTGACGGCAGCCAGTTAAGTCTACTAAACAGGGACTGACTTAATTAGATCTATATTTGTATCCTCTCAGACTTAACATATGAAAGCTAAAAGATACCGTGGCCGTAATTTGCGGTTGCTGCCAAATTAGCCTTTATATCAGAATGTCCTTTTAACGACTTTAGAGTTATCCGACTCAGGAAGATATTGGTCAACTCGTGAATCTAGACCAGAGAAAGAGACTATCGCCAAACAGACAATAAAGCTTAAATTTCAAACTTTCCGATTTTTGTAAGCTTTTTTTTTAATCTTTTGCAGAATTAAAAGGCTTAAGGTATAAGGTCCTGCTGCTGGTTACTTTTTTTTGCAAACTCTTAAAATTTTGGATGCTTTTTGACCATTTAATCTTGCCTCAAGTAACGTGAGACTGTAAAGCGATAGTTGCTAATCTTCTTTTTCAATTAAGATTTTTAGGGTGGGAATTTTTTCAAGGACTTAATTTTAAACTGCTGGTGTTTGCCTGTGCTTCTTTGTCAAACTTCGTTATCTTAGTTTCCTTCAAGCACAGTGTACAAACATTATTTTTCTCGATATGTTTCTTTGCAAGATGGTGATCAAAATACCAAACTTTGTCTCCAAAATGGTCATTTAACAAAAATTATTGTGGTATTACCCTAGCCTTGTCGTTGTTTTTTCTCTTTGAGTTCCTTCTAAGTCCACCAATAGTTCGTTGTTTTTAGACAATTTTTTATCTACAAAAAAATTTTTGTTCTTATCAACCTATCTCCTGCAGGAACTGAAAAATCTTGGTTTTATTTTCGCTCTTGTTTTATGAATGGCATGACTTGCTTACCCCCAGGCTTTGGAGGCAATGCAAACTTGGTGGTTGGCAAGCAAGCCCTAGACAGTGACACAAAATACCCTCTAGATCCTTTCTTTACACTTTGTTCACTGGAATAACCGTTAATGAGTCGTTTCGCTTTTTAACATGAACCGCTAAGCAATGACTTGTTATCATCCTTTCTAGGATTCTGCGATTTTTCCTTCACAAAAACAAAACCTTGCTTTTCAAAATATGGATTCATCTTGTTAGCTTAGGTTAGGTTAGGTTAGGTTAGGTTAGGTTAGGTTAGGTTAGGTTAGGTTAGGTTAGGTTAGGTTAGGTTAGGTTAGGTCAGCTTATGCTAGACTGTAAGAAGGAATCCTTAAAGACCACAAGTCTTGCAGGGCATACACCTTAGCCTCTGATCGGATTGTTGTGCGCTCCTAGCAATTAAAAAATAGTCTTGAGGATGTAGTTCAGAGAAATTCGATGTTGCGGACGAATTCTCTTAACACCTCCCTCTCTACACCTCCCTAGTAAACCACATCTGCCAAAACATCAGACACAAAACATCGAACTCTGGCCGATAGTTAACTAACATGCAAATATCATATGTTTGACGTAGTCTAAACTTACCTTTCATATTGTTGTCTATGTGTTAACATCAAGTCTTTGGTAACAAGAAAAATCAACATAAAAAACTTAACCACATTGTGAACTTGGAGTTAAAAGTTTTAAACTTTTGCATATTTTTATTTTTGCATATGGTTTTTTGCACAGAAAAATACACCGAAAATAAAGTAAAAATATTTTGAAAGTTCCAAAAATTTGAAGACAAATAAACAAAGTAAATAGTATTCATATACAATAGATTTTCTGTCAAAAAGATTATAATTACTTATTGACT
Organism: Melanophora roralis; assembly: GCA_963583895.1. NCBI lineage: Eukaryota > Metazoa > Arthropoda > Insecta > Diptera > Rhinophoridae > Melanophora > Melanophora roralis. Next base: position 119,889,584 of record OY757187.1, read on the forward strand.
ACTCAACATTAGATTTCCAAATCGATGGTAAAAAAAAAAGAAGTTTGATTTCAAAAAAATCTTTACACATCTGGTTATCACAAGTGAAACCATTTTCCTTAAAAATAAAAATGTTTTTTTTTAAATCCTGTGTTTCCTGTTCCCTTTTTTTAACAGTGTAAGAAATACAGTAAAATTGGGGCGTGTTTTTAAAGTTGTTTAACGAAGTTACATTTCCGTTCATTCTTACTGGAACAGCTGTAAGCAAAGAATTTGTTATTCACACTCATACATGCAAACATAATGCCTGCATTCACCTGCATTCACATGCATACACGTTTTTACCATAATTAAAGTTTCAATTTCCACTAAGAAAAAGGAAAACCTACATGATGCTTTCATCATGATAAGCAAAACAAAAAAAAAAACAAAACATTTATGAAAGAAAATCCAACAACAAAAAATTGTAGGGACAGATTAAAAATTTAAAAATTTTTCAATTTTTTTGTTTGTAACAGCAGAAATAATAACAGCAACAACAACAGCAACAGTAAAAATGGCGCAAAACCCATAACAACTGTTACTTTTCGTAGTTCGGTTTGGTTGTTGCCGTGTTTCTTGTTGTTTTTTTTTTTTTGTTTTGTTGAGTTCTCTTGCTCTGATGCCATTTCCTTCAATTTGGCTTCCTATGATTGCCGCAATAATGTGTGTGTTAATGTGTGTGTCTTTTTTTGTTTAAGGGTTGTATATGTGTGCTTATGTGTCAATGTTGATTTTATTTCATCATAAAGTGCATTCATGAAATTTTATTTAATGTAGACTTACTTTGATTCATTTTCACTCATTTAATTTTTTGTTTCGATTTGTATCTTCAATAATTTTAAATAAAAAACGGATTCCAATTCTGCTTTTTTTTAGTAAAATGTGAAATGAAATATGCTTTTTGTTATTTTTTTACAATTAAATACTTTTAACAAAATAATGGATGGATCATAGCAAAAAGTTTTTTATACGAATCCGGATTTTATGGCCAAGAGAGCAAATAAAACATTTTCATTTAAAATTCAGGAAGTTTCTTTGTTGGCCAAACTAGAACCCAGTGAAAAAATGAAAAAATACATTACAAAGGCTTTAAAAATTCATACAATAAAAGTCAATAAAATTTAAAAATATTATTTGAACTCCATAAAAAAGGAAAATTACAAGAAAGTTACACAAAGCAAAAAAAATTAAAAAAATTCCTGCAATTTTTATATAAAAAAAATACTTTCTGAAGGCCTTAAAATTGATAACTATTTTAGTTTTTAAAAAAGTTATTTTAAAACTAAAATACCAAGAATTGAAAGCAATTTAAGGAGACTCAAGTATATGAAAACAGGAATTATTCCAGTCTTACTTGTGGGCAAAGCGTCTAAACTTGCAAGTATGAAAGTATGGAAGCATGGCCGATGGTAAGGTTCTTAGAATATTATGCCCTCTATTCATTGCATATAAGACCCTTTCTGGAATATTATGCGAAAGATTTAAGCTTAAACTGAACGAACTGATACAATCCTATCAATGTGACTTTAATTCGAGTAAACCAACTAGCGACCAAATCTTTGCACTCCGTCAAATCCTAGAAAGGACTCGTTGAAAACATAGCAATACATACCATGCTTTTGGTGACTACAAAGCAACCTTTGGCATTCTTATAAGAGCAAAATGGTTTTGAAATGTGTTTAAGTATAAAATCCTTACGAAATTTTTACCCCTTTGCCAAATGACTCAAAGCGACACTAGACTCACGGTTAAAAAAAAAATAAGTGATCTTTTCGAACCATTAAACATGGTAAGAGGTCCTTGACGGAATGACGGCTTATCGCGCAACTTCTTCAACATATGAATAACATTAATATCGTCGGAAGGATAGAGCGAAGTACTTTTTCCAGAACTAAGAAAGAATTGGCAAAGAGAGGTCTAATGTTAAACAAGGTCAAGGCTAAACTTATGCATGTAACTGCTGGACAAACGTCAAGATGAAGGAAAGGGGACATTGTTAAGACCCACTTACTTACTTAAAAAAGCCGATCAAGCTTCCTAAGTGCTTTAAAGAGAAAAATTCTTCCCGAAATCTTTGACTAGTATAATCATCGAAAGGGCCGTAAGCTGCATAAACTATATCCCGAAACGAACGTAGCCAAGTGCATTAAAATACAGTGACTACACTTCCTGGGCCATGTTGGTTAAATGGATACAAATGCATTTGCCTAAAAGGCGGTAGAAAACAATTACAACAAAAAACGCAAGGCAGTGAAGGTAGTGACTCCGGTGAAAGGGCCAAATTATTGAGGACAGGCAAGCACTTGGTCTAGCGAACTTAAGAAAGCAAGCAAAAAACCAAAGTGATTGGAAAGCATTAATTAACCAAGTCAAGACCAACAACAGGTTGTGGAGCCAACATAAATAAGCAAAATTATGGTGTCTATATAATGGACATGGGGGAAGGAATATCCTATAGACTTTCGGATGAGTGCAGCGTTTTCCAGGCTGAAATTCTGGTGGTGATGATGGACGCGGAATTGATAGAGGAGGATGCGTATGGGAGATTAGACGTGACAATCTACGTTGATAGTCAGGGCGCGCTTAAGGCTCCAGATGCTGGCATAGAGATTGCCGATGAACTGGCAAGAATGGGATCGGCCCGGGATAATGGACTTGGTTGTGAGCCGATAAGGCCACTACTGAGTTTCTATTATCGACTGATAGGGACTTGGATAATGGCCAAGGTGGGCCAAACCTGATAGAACAGGGCTGATTGCGGGATTTCTAGACTTTTATGGCCCAGACTGGACAGGATTGTCACTGACCTGCTGCTCCAGGAGAGCAGGGGGGTTCTGAGGTTCATTATTAGGACTTTGACAGGACACTGCGATGTGAGATATAGGACGAACAAATGGGACAAGAACTCTCCAGGTTTCTGCAGGGTATGCGGGGACGACAAGGAGATAGAGACTGTAGAACATCTTGTCTGCCACTTCCCTGGGCTGCAGATTCGCCGACAGAGTTAGTTTGGAGGGCGATTCTAAGATGGACTTGATAAGGTCCCTGGCTGTGGGCTGACTTCCTTAGATATCTTGCGGACGGCATTCTTGCCTTCTTTTCTATTTTTACTATAAAATGCTTGTCTCTACTTTAATTTTTCTCCTCTGGACCCTTCTGAGGGGATTCACAATGGGCCTTAAGGGGGAGGTGGCGAGTTGGACTCGCCATTACCGTTCGTAACCTAACCTAACCTAAGCTAAGTTATTTTATAACATTGGTCTGTTGAAATGGGGAATACCACTCTCTTTGCTTTCATCCAACAATTTTTTTCCAATATATAAAAATCTTACTCTGAACTTTCTGGTTAGTGTTTTAAGGCACAAGCTGTAATCGTTTTCTGTTGCACAATACAGTTAAAGCTTCAAGAACTTCCAGAATATAAAAGCTATTTTCCAGTGCCCACCTTGGCCTAACCTAGATCCTTTAGAAAATAGTCAAGTCTGCGAAATAGCCAACAAGCCACCGTTTTATGAAAAAGGAAAAGGAAGAAAGATGTGTTTCCGCTCATGAATAATATTTTCTTAAGAGAAAGAAAAATTTAATGCAAGCAATTCGATTCGCGAGTATATTTTCTAAAAATATCTTTTGATTTACACTTTACCTTTAAAATATAATAAAAATCCTTTTTAACATTTATTGCCTTAATTTAAATTTTTAATTACTCGTATTTTGTAATTTACCCCTAAACGTGTTAGAAAAATTTAAAATTTCTCACGATTCAAAATGAAAAAAAAAATATATTAAAAATTTGTATCTGTTTTAAAATCTTAGAGGTACATGATCTAAGTATATAATATCTAATTAGGTAACTTTGAATATATTTATTGCCTTATGTACATTAATTATTTATGTAGAAGTTGAAAACGTGATTGTTTCAAAATAATGCTTTATTTTGTTATAAAACTCATTTAATGTTTAAAGCCAAATGGGTTTTTACAAAATCATTTTACGTTTAAGCCAAAAACAATCAACAGAAGTTGTTTCTAAATACGGGTTGTAAGTTTTTAAATAATAAAAATACAATAAAACAATACAATAAAATGAGATAAAATTAATAAAACAAATATGTTTGTAAGTAAAAGCAATTGCGATTTTATATTTTTTCTAAAATTCTCATAAAAAATGATTGTCATCATAAAGTAGTGAAATGTTTAAATGACATAATTTTGTTTTATTGTTTTTTAAATGTAAATAAAATATTTATTTACGCCATATTTTTTTTATTTATTTAATATGATCTTTTAAAAGGTTATTTAAATACATCCTAAAATAATCAATAAACGATAATTTAATTTTGGAAGTTGTAATATAAATTTTACTTTAAAACAAGAAAAAAGAAAACATTTATTACATGCATAATTCTTCAACAAAACTTTTCATTCGCCCACAAAGGGTTAATTATCACTTGAAACTCCCTTAACATATACAGCTCCGTTACAAACTTTGCTTAAAACAGTATGAATAAAAATAGTTGTTTTAATTAACACCAACTTCAAATCTTTATTAAGCTTTAAGATGTTAACATATCGATAAGATTGTTTCATTACGTTTGTATAACTTGTTTGTTTGAAAAAAAACCCCAAGACAATGCAAACAAAGTTATTAAAACCACAATTAAAGGTTAAGAAAAGAAGAAAGATAAGCATAATGAGAAAAAATTAATAACAAAAGTCACAGTGAATTCACAAAAATCCATTAAAAATAATCATTAACACTTTGTAAATAATCTAACAACAAACCAGCAAATGACTTACAAGATAAAAATTAAAGTTAAACCAACTGTTCGTCATCAACATCATTATTTTTGTTGTTGTTAACGACATTAATACGACATTATTGTCAACAGATTTTTTCTTGTTGTGTTCATTAAAAACAGAAATAATTACTATTAAATTAATTTCGTGCAATACGATCAGTGTTGCCGAGAGGGTTTTAGAAAATGCTAAGCATTTTTTGTAAATATATAAAATTATTTCAATTGAGCTTATTTATGCTCTAGGAAGGCGGAAATCTTTATTTAGACAGCGTTACTGACTAACTGATTGATTGATCTTCGTAAAGCCCAAACGTCTATGTGCAGAGAATTGGAGTTGAAATTTTGGCACTTTTTGTATATGGGGGATTTCATGTCAAGTGACCCAAATTTTTTTTTCGATTGGAAAGAAATTTGGACTAAAGTAAGTTCTCGCAGAGAGTATTTTAGACACAATTTTTTAACACGATCGGTCAAGAACTCTCTGAGCTAGAGGGGTTCAAAATTTCACGTTTTCGGCAAATAGGTATTTTTTCTCATACATGTAGTTTGTTACCTTTTGCTTTTAACAAAATTTATCCCAAATACTTTCGATAGCTTTTTTTTCAATCTTCCAGAAACAAATATTTTTTAAAATTAAAAAAAAAAATTTTTTATATTTTTTTATAAAATAATTAGAAAAAAAATTTTATTTTCCAAATATGCCCTGTTTTTTTTTTTTTTTTGCTCAAAAGAACGTTTAGGTCTTTTCTTTGAAGAGCTTGGAAGTCACTTAGTGGGATGCGAGTGGGATATCTATAAAAAATAATGTTTTGTAACTCAAGGCAGAGGTTTTCCAATTTTCGCGTATATTCTATTATGATTTTTTTGCTATTTATGTAAAATTATCTCTTAAGCAAAAAAAAAAATATTTTATGCTAAGAAACAAAATAATTTAACCTTTCCGACGGTATGCAAGTACCAAATAAAGTCTCATACACTCGACACTGTATTACCAACAAAATGGTAGGCCTCTGGAATAAAATCACTCTTATATGGCAATGTCTAAACACATTTTATTAATATTTTCAATGCATACCACCGGAAAGGTTAAATTATTTTGTTTCTTAGCATAAATTTTTTTTTTTTTTTTTTGCTTAAGAGATAATTTTACATAAATAGCATAAAAAATCAAAATAGTTGAGTTACAAAACATTAATTTTTATAGATATCCCACTCGCATCCCACTAAGTGACCTCCAAGCTCTTTAAAGAAAATACCTAAGCTTTCTTTTGAGCAAAAAAAAAAATATGGGCATATTTGGAAAAAAAAATTTTTCTAATTATTTTATAAAAAAAATAAAAAATTTTTTTTTTAATTTTAAAAATATTTTTTTCTGGAAGATTGAAAAAAAGGCTATCGAAAGTATTTAGGACGAATATTTAGGACATGTATGAGAAAAAATACCTATTTGCCGAAAACGTCAAATTTTGAACCCCTCTAGCTCAGAGAGTTCTTGACCGATCGTGTTAAAAAATTGTGTCTGAACTAGTCTCTGCGAGAACTTACTTTGGTCCAAATTTCTTTCCAATCAAAAGACATCGGTTTTAAAAGTTGGGTCACTTGACATGAAATCCCCCATATTTTTTTATAATTTGGATCCAAAGGGGTACAAAACTGGTAAAAAGTATATATTGTTCCTTTTTATGTCCTTTCTGTACCTTCTATACCAGTAGAGATAGAAACATGATTCGAATTGCGTTGGATAGCTGCAAAGCAAAATTAATTTTAAAAGCTGTACATACAGGCAAAACGTACTTTATAAAGTTTTTTTGCAAGTTTAGGGACTAAAAGTACTTTTTCACATTTAAGATACTTTTTTAGTTTTTCAAAATCATTGGTCTTGAAATATGTAAAAAACGAATATTGACCCAGATTGAGGTAAAAAATCAAGCAGGTGAGAAAATAGTACTTTTTTACATTTTTGTTACTTTTTAAAGATTTTTCCTAAAAAATGAAAAAAAAAAGAACTGTAAGCCCCGATTTAGGTTGGAGGCCAACTAAGTAAACAAAAACTGATTTTCTCACATTTTTTAGTTTTGTTTTTGTAAATTTTGGGATAATAAGCCTTTAAATATAAAATTACCGGCTATTGTCCCAGATTTAGTCTAGAAAGGAATCAGGTGCTCAAAAAGTACTTTTTCACATTGTTGTTGTAATTTAGTTTGTAATTAATTTTTGGGGATAATGAGTCTACATCAGTGGTTCCCAATGATAGAAAATAGTTTATGGAAATGTATGGGTGCTGTTTCACTGGGTGAATTATCTAAGAAAACAATGAAGCATTAGATGTGTTGTTGTTGTTTTTCTTTTTTTTATCTCTTGGTTATGGTTTCTTGTTGATACTCGTGTTGTGTATATGTAAAACCCGATTAGTGTTCGGCACCGAAGACTCTCTTGACTGAAATTGATCCAGATATATGAACTTAAGTTTTACTTAGTTGAGAAAAATTATTTTTCCCAATTTGTCTTTTTTTGTGGTACTTTTTTGCATTTTTAAAATTTTCCCCTTATTTTCTGAAACTCAACGACAAAAAACAAATTCTATTGAAAAATTTTAAAATCTTTTTCTTTTATTTCTAAATATATGAAAGTAAAGCAAATAAGAAGTACTTTCCTCATGTTTACGGTACAATTTTGCAAATTCCAAAAATAGAGAATTTCTGATTCTGGTTTAAGATTAAAAGGAAAATCGTGCAAGTTTTCAATTTTTATACTAATCATACTTTTTCGAATTCAGTCTTTGGTTTAATTTCATATTCGAAACTTCACTCATGAAGTGCCGAGTTCATTTACTAGTTTATTACATGAGTATACTGCTCACTTTGATGTTTAAATGCTAAACGTTAATAACGATAAAACTTATTAAAACATTTTTTATTTTTATAATTAAGCAATTAAAAAAATTAGGGTTTTTTCCAAAACCAATTAATCTCTTTGTTTAAAAAATTTTACACACTTTTTTACATGTTCTAAACTAAACTAATAGATGTAGTTAATTATTTAACAATTACATATCAGCATTTATTTAAATATTATATTCATTAGTTTTAGTAATAATTTTCCACTTTTTTTAGTTTTATTGTTTTAGTATTTATTTTATTGTTTAATCTTTGGGTTTTTATAATAAAATAAAATATTTGAAATACTACACACATACATGCATATGTTAATATAGATATAAGAGGTCTGCAGCGGATAAGATTTCAAATGATTTTTGAAATTTTACGTAATTAAGAGTATGCACATGTATTCGCTCGCAGTGTAAGAATACGGGAGATAATTTAACCATAGCTAGTTACATACAAACATTTATGAACTTGGTACGAAAGAAGTACCTAAATAAGTGAATGTAAATAGGAAAATTTTACAGATAAAAACTTTAAAAAGTTCCTCTGCCAATACTTGCTGGCACAATATGTATTTGTTTTTTTTTTTTGTGACACATTTTAATTTTTTAATAAAATAATTTGCTGCTTGGGTTAACATACACATACATACAATTCAAAAATAATTAAATAACCAAAAGAATTAAGCCAACCAACCACCAAATGTAATATGTATTTGTTTCTGATCAACTAATTTTGCGAGATACATACTTCCATCATAAGCTAGAATTTTTTCGGCAGAAAGAAAACGACAACAAGAAATCTCAAAAAACAAAACTCTGTTAAGTAACAGCGTTTAAGCAGTTGACAATTATATTATTCATCAAAAAAAGTAATTACAATATAGGGGTACTACAAGTAAGAGTTCATTCTTTAAAATACTCAAGTATACAAAAAGTTCAAGTATTTTCGTGCAGCTTTCTAATAGACATACTCACATACGTACAAAAATATTTATGTATTTATTTTAAATAAAGTTGTTTATTTTATTGTTGATTATATTTACAAAGAGTTTTTTTGTTTGGTATTAAAAAAATATAATTTTATGAAAAATCAATTAAATTAGCAACAACACAAAAATCAAGGATTAAATTTTGCTAATTTCTTTTTTATTGCATTTTTTTTCGTTATTTCCCCAAAATTATAAAGGTAATAATTTTAAAAGGATTTTAGCAGCAAGTAAATGAAAGGAAAAGTTTTATTAACAAAAATTTAAAAGATTTAGATTTTAAGGAAAGGTCAGTTATAATTTGCTTTTTAGTGTTAGAGCTTAAAAAAGTATAAAAACGGTAAAAAAACAATTAATTATTAAAATTTATAAAGCAACATGTAATTTTCCTCTCTTCTTTAGAGCATAAATGTTAATAAAATACATAATTAAAAATTGATTGGAGCCAATTTTGTACTAATATACACAAAAATGCAGGGAAAAATTGACGAAACTGTTTGGTCTTTAATCTTTAGACTTTAAATACAGAAAATAAAAATGACGAAAATAAAATACATCAATTTTAATTAAACAACAAAAGTGGTTGGTTACCTGCCATGTATGTTTCTAAAAATATTTTGAATATTTATCTTAAAAAATAAAAATTACAACTTAAAAAATAAATATTAAAAAATTTTGGGCAAAATAGGAACAAAGATGGTTGTAGAATATATGCAAATGTGATAAAATTACTTTATACTAAGAAGGCCATAAATTGATAGCTGTTGAAGGACAATTCCATTGTGACGGGTGAGACTTTTTACTTAAATTTTTGCTTATCATCCAACCATTTTAAACTTAAATTTAGGAAAGGGCTCAGGATGGTATGTTTTCAAAGTTTAATTGTAACTAGGCACTGAAAGAACATGACTTCTGCTTAAAATGACCACTTGAAGACTGTGACGGGTGTGACCTTACAAATTTGGAGTTTTGATAATTTCGACTTTTGAAAACGGGCTAAAATTTTTGCTTGAGGGCAGAACCTTTTCTAAATGTTATTGACGGTTGTGACATTTTCATTAAAACCAAAAAGATAGGACCAATTAGTTTACGATCAGTTTTTGTGCTTTTTGCTTTTAGTTATACAGTTTCCAAACAACTCCCATTAAAGATTTTTGAAATTAAACCCTTAAAAAATCGATATTTTGTCCAAAATCGCTGGTGATCACAGATTATGGTCCTTATTTCTTAAATGCTCTAGTTTCCGAACAAAACACATTTAAATATTTTTGTTTTTGTATTTTTATTTAGACATAAATTCATCGGTTTTTTAAAAAAAAAAGATGAAAACCATTTTTTCCTGTTTAAGGTTATTTTCCGGGTAGTTGATCTAAAGGTTTTGAAAGGCCTATGCGAACAATGTGGTCATACTGATTGGAGGCAAACTTTTGTCTACTTTGCCCATTCTTGAGTAGAATAGAACAAAGGCTATTTTCGAAACCCAGGGGTGTTTTACTATTCCAGAAAATAATTTGAAGAAAAACATCTAGGGGAAAGCCAAAAAGTGAAGAAAATATATTTTAGGCTGGCAGCAGCTCAGTGAAAAGAATTAGGAATTAAGGGTAATTTTAACCTATAGATGTTTGGATTTGCAAGAATTTTTATTAAATCATTGTCTACATAGGATATTAAATAAGGTCCCTTAAATCGTTTCGTTTTGTAAAGTGTTACATTTTGGGAGTACTCCTGGCACTTCTGGGCACCAGGGGTGTCAGGCTATATTAGGTTTCAGGGAGAGTATTATTTTAAGGACGATGAAGGGTGATACAAGGGACAGGAACTAAATTAACTCAACAAGTGCTACAGACTAAATGGTGTCAAAATCTCAGTGGCGAATATTAATGGAAAATACAATCAAAAATCTTTTGTCTGTGGGTAAGAGGGGCATAAAATTGTTAAATAACGTTTTTACAAGTCACTGCTGCATTTGGTCATTTCAACAACTTGGCAGCGAAGAGCTTTCGATCAAATATTGCCGGCAACGTAAGGACTGGAAGGAGTTTGAGGCAATAAAACACTTACGATGTCCGGCCCTTTTTAAAAAGCCATTTCGACACTTTGCCATTAACTTTTAAACGTAAAACAAATATCAGAAGCTGAGTTTTGACCTTGAATTTTTTAACAAATACTTAGCCAATTTTTATGAAATTAAAGTTATTAAAAAAACAAATCATCTTCTTTTATTTAGAGTAAAAATTTCAAAAATAACTTTTTAAAAGTTATAGACTTTTGTCCGATAAAAAAATTTCAGTCACTGTGAGGCGTATCAAAAACAAATTGATCCTGTTTTAGAGCTAAATATTCCCCGTGCTTCTGTCCAATTACATATCATGATTTTATATAAAAATATTATTTTAATTATTTTTTAGTAAGTTTAAAGTAGAATTTTTTTCAAGACATGGCATGACAAAAACTAAATAAAACTATTGATTTTGTAAGGGAGATATCGCTTTCTACTCTCCTACGTAGTATATATTACTCCCCAAAAAAGCTAACTTCATATTAAGTTTTTTTAATACAGATGATTCTGTTATTAAGATTTTTAAGAAAATTGTCATGAATTCTGCGTTAAATAAACTGGATGATCTATAGTTTTTGCTATAACTCGATCATTAGTGAATCGAAAACAATTTTAGGGCTTAAACTCACAGACGGCATTGTAAGCAATAATCGTATTATTTTATTATCCAACGCAAATTTTATATTTTCTGAAATTCTTTGCCATTTGTAGCTTTTAAACATGGCCACCCAGTGCATTCCAAAAAATTTTCAACAAATAAATTTGTAAATCACACTAGAAGCCACAAATCCAAATTTCCCTTTACATACATTTCTAATTATTTGTCAATTCTTAAACCGATAAAATGTATTTAACTTTATATTATTATCGTTTTTGTTTTTATTTTTATTATTTTTTTCTCTTGTTACAAACTAAGATGTTTAAAAAAACATTTATTGTCTTCATATAATATTTAATGTATGTCTGTGGGAGGTTGAATGGTTTGCTCCTCTGAACTCAAATTGCGTGCGTTCAATAGTTAGTCAAATGCTGATGGGAAAAAAAGGAGGGCAGGTTATGAAAATTAACCTCTTAAAAGAAATTGCTAAGAAAGAACAAAAAAAAACAATACAACGTGATTTATATGTGTCATTACATTTCATTACCTTTTCACTTTACAAATCAAAATCTTACCAAACAACTCTACAATACATTAACCATAAAAAATTACACAAACATTTACAGATTGTATTAAATAATGTAAGAACTATTGAAAAGGAAAAAAAATAAAAGAAAAAATAATAATGAAACGAAGTAACAAAATTTATAACAAAAGTACTTTCAACGATAATAAAAATCAAAATTAATAGGTTTTCCATAAAGACTTTGTTTAAGGATAATATAAAGGATCTTAAATACCAATACACTTGCAAGCACCTCTATATAAGGTATATCCAAGCATGCAAACAGACAGAGAAAATTAGTAATTTTTCATTTAAGAATAGAATTTTTTTAACTTATTTACTGAAATATAAAGAAAGCTGTTAAGTCTATTAAAAAAAATATTTAGAATTTACTGCAAAATACTTGACAGGTGTAAAGAAGCTTAAATATGGACTCCTGCTCTTATTCTCGAATCAAGAAGTTTTCCTCATTAAAAAAAATTTATTTTTACCCATATTCTCATGGCATTTTTAAAAAATTGCAGCAGCTCGTGTAAAAAAACAAAACTACAACTTTTAGTGAAAGCGGGCAAGGATATGTGTTATTCCCAAATATCCTTTTCAGCGAAATATTGTCGTAAATAAATATAAAATAATTTAGAAAAATTTAGCCTTTTGAAGTTTTGCCTTTAGTAACAAAAGTAAAAGCAAGGTAGTAAAGTAGTTAAAGTAGTTAAAGTGGTAGCAAGGATATAAGTAACTCCCATATATCCTTTTTAGAAGAAAATTGCAGCAGACTGAATCCCCAGTTGAAAGTTTTTATCATACATCTGGGGATGGCAAAATAAAATTTTTGAACAAAATCGAAGCAACGATGAGGTTAGCTCCCTTTTATTCTTTTAAGTACATACTTTCCAAGACATTTAACAATTATCATATTGTAATACAGGATGTCTGGCGCCGTTTAAATTATCGATTGTGCGGAACTGTCGTCACGATATTTCAGTGGTCGAGTGAGCATCGCGCGTTCGCTGTGAACACATTTTTAAAGGATTATTATTCTTACGAAATTGCTTGTCGATAATTTTGTTCAAATTTCGGTATTTAGCGAATACGTGATGGACCGAAAATTTAATTCGCTCGTGGGTGCAAATTTTTTGCACAGCTGCTTCGGCTATGAATGTCCCACGTCCAGGGCCCAGTTGATCTTCAAGGACTCCAGAAAACATTGAACTAGTTGAAAGCAGTTTACGTGAAAATTCGAGACTTTTAACACGGAAAATAGCAGCCTCACTGGGAGTTCCAAGAGCGATTATTTATGAAATTTTAAAAAAATGTCTGAAGTTCCATCCATTTAAAATTCAAATTGTTCAAGAACTGAAAGAAAGTGACTTTGATTTAAGCAAAAAATTTTTGCGAAACGATGTTGGAGCTTTTTCGCACTGTAAATACCATTTTTTGGAGCCACGAGGCTAATTTTCATTTAAACGGCCACGACAATAAACAAAACTGCCGTTATGCTCCCCACGAACCTGCAACCCTCGATTAAAAAATCCAAAACCATTGCATTGCCCCAGGGTAACTGTTTGCTGTGCCTTATCCAAGCATGAGAGAATTGGACCATTTATTTCGAAAATTCTCGAGGACAGGCGACAAATATCAATGATGAAAATTATCGATGCATGATAACGGAACTTTTTTTGCCAAATCTGCGAGTTTATTTATCGTGTTTTTTAAACTAGTGGTTTTAACAAGATTAGGCGACTGCGCACACAGCCAGAGCTTCGATGAATTTGCTTCGGGAAAATTTCCCCCAGAAACTGATGAGTTGCTTTGGGGACATCCCGTGGCCATTAAAGTCGCCTGATCTAACTCTCATAGATTTTTAGTTTAATATGGCAATCCTCAATTTCTTGTGACCTTAAAGGAAAATATTCGTAGAGAAATCAGCTAAATTGGATCAAGCTTTGAACAGTGTGCTCAACTAGACGGAAGGCATCTGGATGATATACTTTTTAAAAAATAAAATCTGCTTTTCCACTCTATCGTTCAGTGCTCTTAATAAAACTTTTTATCAATTATTATTTTAGTTTGAAAATATAAACCTTGCACCAGACACCCTGTAGTTCGGAAATAGTAACAAAAGTACAAGTTTTAAACCGAATCGTAGCAAGGATAAAGGTTTCTTTCACATATCGTTTTTAGTAAAAGATTGTCTTAATTTACAAAATTAAGCATAATTTTAAAACTTGTTGAGGGCGCAAATACAATCTTTAAGCAAAATCTGAGCACGGTATTATGTAACTTCCATATATAACTTTAGGACATGACAGAAAAAATTGCAAAAATTTTAAAGTTCATTTGGGTTAAAGGATGTCGAAATTTTTAGCAAAATCCGTGCAAGGCTATGGGTAACTTGTAAGTATTTATCCTTAAAGGTAAAAATATTTAAATATTAGCCAAAATAACAAGAAACTTATTACTGTAATACTACAGTCTACACTTACCAAAATTCGCTTAATAACATAAACAAAAAAACTTGGAAGTGGAACCAAAAAAATATTATCCCTTAAAACATTGAAACTACACTATTTACAAAAGCAAAGAATAATAACAATAACAACGTCACAATAACAAAAACAACAGTCATATAAATACATTCCCCTGTCTTTATTTAAGTCAAGTAATATAAGAAATAAAAACGCCCAACAAGTCTCATTTAACAACAACAATAACAACAACAAAAGTGCTTTATTATAAACAATATAAATGTATACAAATAACAACAAAATGTATACACACGCACCTCCCACTACCAGCATAAATATGTATATAAAAGCAATTTTACACACATACACATACTAACTAACACATACTCTAACAATAATACGAACAAGAACAAAAAGACCAAGAACAAGGACTGACACTTATGGTCTATTAAAGATGAATGGCTAAGTACGTGTAGCATAAATAAGGAAAGATTGTTTATTATTTCATAAGTGTGTAGGTTGGTTGTTTGCATGATTGTGTTCTTAAACTTAAATATTGGGATTAAATTTTAACTGGTTTTACAAAGCGATCGGTCCATAATTGATTTTACGAAAATTTCAAATTTCCCCTTGATATTGAAAACTCCTCAAATTGTTTAAATAAAAATTTAACTCTTACAAATACAATTTGTCTTAACACAAAACTCAGCACTGAATTGTAAAATTAATTCAATCACCTCCCGAATTTTTTACGACTTCACAAAATTTTGCTTGACTATCCCCATACCATTTGGTGTCTCAATTAGTATTTTATATTTTAGCGAATTATTAGGTCGGCTGTTACAGGTTCTTATTTTAGTAATACCCTTCACATTAGTGACCAAAGTATATGTAAGTTTGTCATTCCGTTTGTTATACCTCTAATATCCATTTGCGACCCCTTAAGTATATATTTTCTTGATCCTTATAGATAGGAAAGTTGATTTAACGATGCCCGTTTTTCCGTCTGTCCATTAATCCGTTAAAGTCAAGTTTTCAAAACATCAGGTATACTTATAAAAATTTTGCTATTGAAATTTAGCCAAATCGCTTGGTAACTGAATAAGATATAATCCAGCAACCACGACTACCTCCGTTTATTTCTCTAAAAAAATTTAATAAAAACCTCTACAAGTGCACCATAGTTGCCCTACACGGGTGTAATTGAAGGCCTACTCCCATTAATTTTTCTTTACGAACGTTTTTGTGGGACATACTTACATTCTATTTCTGCCCCCTTACAGGGTTGCCATACAAAGTTAGTGTGCTCCTACAAAGGCCAAATGTAAGACCGCCCCAATTAATTTTTTCTTTCAAACATTTTTTGGAAATAGCTAACCCCCCTTCTCCATCCCTTAACAGTGTTGCCATACAAAATTTGAAAGAAATAGAGTAAAAGTCCCTAAACCTTGCCCGGGGTCCCCCTTAGAGGAATAGTTCTCCCTCCCAAACATATTCCTAGAATATACTTACCCACCAACTCCATCACCAAAGGGAGTCGCTATACAAAATTTCAAAAAAATAGGGTAAAAACCCCTACACGTTGTAAAGGGTGTTTAAGATCCGGCACAGCCGAATACCTGATTCTTATAATATTTTATTGTATTTTTCTACGCAAGTCCCCATGCAAAGCTTTCAGTTAACGAGCCACCTAAAACCCTTGATGTCAAATGATATTCCTTAATAGAAGATCTTTCATAAGCAGCTTTGACAGCCAATGTGTAGCCCTGGGCAGAGGCAGACAAGGTGCGCATATCATTGTTTTCCTCTTACCTGCATAACCCGCAGGAATCTGATGTCTTCCCATTTAATTTACCGGTCACATATCTCCCCTTTCAGTGCCCCTTGTAAATGTGAAGTACGCCTTTTAAATGCTACTCCGACCAGGGCTCCGACAACTATTTTGAGTGTCCAGCTTATTGAAACTCGCTTACGCTACAAGGCGGCACGTGTGGCAAAATGCCTTCAGATAGTTCGTTAGAATGGATTGATAGGGGCTAACCCTCAACACGTTTTGGAAATTTAAATGGGTAATATGGGCACAGTCGTTTTGTCCGATCGCATACCTTCAACCAAGGTAAATGCTAATTGTACTGTGCTAATACGCAGGTCCAACGAATGTGAACATCTGCACATATAGACAAGCTTCTATAAGGGCAATTATGTCCGGAAACACCGGAGCTAGGACGGTATTGCAATGCAAGGAGACTCTAAATGACTATTCGAAATATGGCCAGGTTTACGTTATATAAGTTTCTAGCCATCAGGGGGTGGTCGAAAACGAACGGGGGAATGATCTAGCGATTAGTGCTAGAGGACAGCGGAAGATTGATCTGGTAAAACCAAAGCCCTTTGCTGTGATGAAAGCTGATTTGAAAGAGCGGGCGAAAAATACCTTCAGTGTGCTGGGGAACAACGAGACAGTTAAACGATGACGACATCCTATAGGGGGGTCAAAATAAATTTAGGACTAGGAGCATTCTGAAACTTTAAAAGCCTAAACTGAGCAAGATATTTCAGTGTGTTGATAGGTACCTCAAGCTAATGAGCACACATAACTTATCCTCACCCAACCTAACCTTTGTCTTCTTGATCCCTGCTGCTCTTACTTAGAAAACGACTAGTGCGTTTTTTGTCAAGCCCACACAGTTAAAGTCTCTAGACATAACTTGTTCTATCACAGACCTATGCCCCTATTGAAACATAATAAAAGTCTATGGTGGCCCTAACGACTGAGTCTATAGTCTATTGGGCAGATCCCTTCCTTGCATTATTATTATTAACTTTATTTAAAGTCATATAAGAGTGACACGACCCCAGGCCAGAAATATACGTGTTCTTCTTAAAAGACATATATTGCTTGCAAACCCACGGCTTTTCCGGTTTAAATATTAAGGAAATCACATGCAGTCTTGGTGCTTTTAACGATACAAGAAAACCGTGTTCCGTTCAACGGGCTTCGAACTGAGTCTTCATGCCAAGAACACAAGAAGTTTCTGCCTTTCCAAAATTTTTTAGATTCATTAATACAAACGATGTATCACGGTTAACTGTGCAGGTAAAATTGGATATTACGGGCATGGAAATTGACCATATCTCACGGCCCCGATCGAAGATTACTATCAGACCGCAGTTAAGTGTTTCGTTCCCATTTTGTCTTCTAACCTATATCTCCGAAAACCAAGGTGTGCAGACAAATTCATGTGATTGACGTTACTGATGTGGTCTGCAGATGAACAGATAGGATTACATTTTTCCACAGAAAATTATTAGGAAAAGTGATTAATAGAGTAGGAAAAGGACGAAATTTCGCGGAACCCCTAACTTGATTTTGAACTCATTGGAAGAGATCCTTGCTATAAACATACAATTAGTGCAATCCTTGAGAACACTCGTTATAAATCCAGAAAAATTTTCATTGACACCAAAAGCAACCAGTTAAGTTTAGATTTTACTCCGCATATCTCTAGATCCTTAACCGCGCTCTGATTACTTTTGGCCTACATTTTTTGCTCTCAATTTCATGCTTGTCATCACTGCCTTGGAAGTCTGTATGACTTACAAACTTCCATCGGCTTTACAACAAGGAAACCTGAACACCCCTTTATTTTGAAACCCTATCTGTACTGTAATACTAAAATCAAAATCCGCGACTCTGTTTTATTTAATTTCAATAATTGACTTACTTTTAATTTCATTTCAACCATATTTGGTAGATATGGTATGAAAAATTGACCAGTTTAAAATGTTAAATATATTAATGATTTATTTAATATTAAATTTTAATTTAATTTTTGAACGTTTTTAATTTGTATATATTGAATGGTAGAGTTCGTTTAATTAAAACCGCCCATAAACTGTGAATTAAATATAAATTAACTTTAACAACATGCCACACAATTGCAGCTGCAAATATAACCAAAAACCAACAACAACAAATGAAAAGGCAATAACAAAAATGAACACTTTCTTTCGGTTTTGCAGAATATTGCATACTCAGTTCACAATATATATAAAAATATTTTCATATAAGGAATAGGGCTCGAGGAATATTAGAAAAGGCGTGTCAGACTCCCCTTCACAATTTGATTCAATATAAAAATTAAAAAAAAATTAAAGACTAATATTGCCTCAAAATTTTTTTATCTAAAAATTTATAAAATTTTGGTTAAGCTCTGTTAAAGAGTGGGCGTTACATTAGGCGTGCCACTTATAAAGTTTTAACTTGACTGATCATTTATTTTCCTTGATTCATATAAAATGAAAGAGAATATAAAATTTGTTAAAAAAAAGTTACAAGCGGAACGTAAAACTTAAAGTACATACAATTTTTTTATTCGTTTGTATAAAGACTTGATAAAAAAAAAACTAAAAAAAATTTAACAAGCTGTGAAAATTGGGTTAATTACACCATTTAATGCGTATAATTATGCTGTTTTACAACTAAAACAAAAACAACAACTTTTGCTACAACACTAAATTAAACAATAAAATAATTTTATATAAAATTTATTTTTTTTAACCAATTTTGTTAAACTGTTGGCAGTTAAAGGCCAACCAATAAACACACATGTGTCGTGCAACTGGAAATATTCCTAATTTTTTAAAGCAATTTAAAAAAAGGGAGGCGGGAATTACATATAAAGATGCAAACAAAGTAATAAATATGACAAGAACATAATATATGTCACTAACACGATTTGTTTGTCGGGTTTTTTTCCGTATATTTTTTCAATTTATCATTTTAAATGACTGAATTTTCTGTTAACATTATCTACAGTACATTGAACTTAAAATATAAAAACTATTCAGGTTTTATGAAATTTTAGCAAAGTGGTAAGGTAATTTATAATGAAGAGTTTTAAAAGGGAAATAAAGAAGCAGTTAAGCATTTTTAATGATTTGTTTGAAGTAAAAATCTTAACCGACTGGTCTATTCATCATGGTGCAGTCCCAAAATTAAAAACCTTGAAGACTTGATATTTAAACTGTGGATGCCTCTCTCAATTCGTAAATTTAAAATTATGGGATTTTGAGAAATTGAGAATTGAAAAAAACCAATAATTTGTTTTCTTCTCGTAAATGGTTAGATAGAGAGAAAATTTCAATAGTACAGGATGTCTGGTGGCGGATTTTAGTTTTGAAACTTTAATAAAAAACGTAATAGTTGAAGTAAAGTTTTATTAAGAGTAATAAATGATATAAAAAAAATGCGAACTTTTTTTAAGAGCATGTCATGCAGACGTCTTCCTTCGAGTTAAACACACTGGTTCAAAGCGGAGCCTTGTGTTCTGCACTATAAGCTAAAGTAAACTTGGTTCAATTGAGCTGATTTCTCGACGAGTATTTTCTTTAAAAGCCACAAGAAATTGGGGATTGTCATTACAAAGCCATCCTTTGAGGTAGCCCAATAAAAAAATCCATAGGTGTTACATAAGGTGAACTCGGTGGTCATGGAGTGTCCCCAAAGCGGCTGATCAGTTTTGGGGGAAATTTTCTCGAAGAAAATTCATCGAAGCTCTGGGTGTTGGTGATGTCATCCCATCCTGTTGAAACCACGTGTGTAAAGAGGACGATGAAAAAAGTCAATAATTTTCACAGTTAAAATTATCTCACGCGTAAATAGGGCACACAGACCAGTAACGGCAGTTTTGCTGGTTGATGTGACCGTTTAAGTAAAACGCTTTAAAATCGTTTCACAAAAATTTTTGAGTAAACCAAAAACCAATGGCACTTTTTCGCAGCTCTTGAATTTTAAAAGGATTGAACTTTAGATCCTTTTTTAAAATTTCATAAATAGCCCCTCTTGGAATTCACAGTGTGGCTACACTTTTTTGTATTTAAAGAAGCGAATTTTCACGTAAACTGTTTTTAAACAGTTTAATGTTATCGGGAGTCATTGAAGATCGAATTGGCTCTGGCCATGGAAGATTAATATTCAAAGCAGTTGCACTGAATCTCAGCGCCCATGAACGAATTAAGTTTATATTCGGTCCACCCCTTGTTCGCCGTGAACTAAACTTTGATCAAGCAATTACGTAAAAATCATTATTCTTAAAAAATGTCTCCACAGAGAACGCACGATGCTCATTCGACCACTGGGATATCGTGACGGACAAATCCGCACAATCGATAATTGCAACGGCGCCACGGTTCCTGGGTACCACTTATTACTTTTTTAAATAATCGTATTTAGAAATATAAAGTTGCCATGAGACACCCTGTACCTGGTACTTCTTCAATGTCAGACCCCAAAGAATAAAAGCTATATTTTAATACTATGTTGGCCCATTTTGTAACTTTTTATTTAATTAAGGTAGAATTATAATTAAAACTGCGCTCGTAAGGTCTCAAAAAAGTATGACTTCGTTCTTGGTACTTCTTTGAAAGTTTGATCTCAAAGGGAAAAAGAGTTAAAAAGGAATTATAAAAAAAAATTTGCATATTTTCGGCACATTTTAGAAACTTCGGACCCTTAGGGGTAAAAAAGTGTAAAAATTGTATTTGGGTAATTTTTATAAATTCTTTACCTATAAAAAAGGAAGAAAAAAAAACACAATTAAAAGTGTATCACTTTAACGAATAAAATTTAAATATGATTTTCGTGCCTAAATTTAAAAGCCATTATGGTAATTCCCATTAACATTTTGTTTGCACCCAAAAAGAACTTATTAATTTTTTCTCTTTTATGTATATTATTGTTCATTTACCTTTATTTGTTTGTAAAAGTATTAAAAAAAATACAAAACAATAACCGGTCCATTTCGAACTTTTACGTCTTCAAGTCACAAAAAAAAAATTAAATTAAAAAACTAATCATGAGTAGAATATTTGCAAAGACTTGCAAGTTGTACACAGTTGCACATAAAAAACTTTAAAACAAACCACTTAAGGTCAACAACTAAAAAAAGATCTTTAAACAATCCACGTTCTGGTCTCTTAACAATACAACAGAATGTGATTAATAGAACTTTAGCATCAGAGATTGCAAAAACAGCAAAAATAAAAAAAATTAAAAATCAACCTCATTAAGAACACACATACAAGTGCATATATTTACAAGAATTTATTCAAACACACATACACTCTCATAAACAAGTTAATAAACCTTTTACACTCAACAACAACAACAACAACAAAAAGTCAGATGCATCATAATTTCACACACATTCACACATATGCAGGCAAAGCAAACAATTAACTGAAACAACAAGATTATAAAACAAAAGCAGTTTGGTGACGTTGCTGACTTTAACTATGACGCGTTAAACCGCTGAAAAGATATATTTTTCCATTAGTTCAGAGGAAAAATCCCAAAACGCCAATTAAAAACATTACATAGAATATAAACATGATTTTAACGCAATAAAATAAAAATTAAACATTCCACCACCTGCATGCATATGGAGATAAGTGATGACAACTTAGTTTCCTTCGAGCTGGGCTTAGCGTGTTTGTAGGTGCTTTAGTAATAAAAAAAAAGGATATTCCTGTTATGAAGGTTTCAGCAGCATATTGCTGTAATTTAATTTAAATATTAGAAATGTTTTCTTTTTGAACATAGGAAAACCTGCTAAACAGAAATAATAAAATAATACATTAAAAAGCAAGAATACAGGGTGTTTTCCCATGATTTTCGTAGTTGAACAGGTGGCAATAGCACCTAACAGGAGAGCTTGTGTCTCTTGCTTACTTTCAAGTATGGTCCGGAACGTCCCCGCTTTGATATGGTCACATTAATTGTCAGATATGTCTCCCTAAATACCGTTTTCGGTTTCTTATTTGCAGAATTAGATCCGACTTGTAACCAAGAGGTATTTTAACAGGCCATTGCATTCTGCTGCGAGGTGTTGTTGTTGTTGCAACTTTATACTTAACTAAGGTCATCTAGTATACAGCTTCCCAAAAATACATGTCTCACAATAGCTGAAACCCTGTCCTGCCAGCTGAAATGTCTCAAGAGAATATGTCTGTGATAGTCAGGCAGCTGTTAAGATAATATTTGCAATTTCGACCTGCTCTCAATTTTTGAAGCGCTTAAGAAATTATTTGGCAAACTGTGCGCCATAAGACACATGCACACTTACTGCTTTCGTGGACACAGAAGTATTGAGGGCAGTGAGATCGCAGATGAACAGACAATGTAACATTTAATAGCCCATGGAAAAGGCAATGGAAGTTCGTGATTCACTAGAGTTTTGTTATAGAGACATACACCCTGCTGGGATGGTCAGAGCCACAGAAGTCTGGATAGTTACTACTTTGTGTAAATTCTCCAGGATTATTGTAAAATCTTATGAACCAGGGGCGAAGAGGTTTCTACTTTCCTTATAAAAAGTGATTGCAGACTTTTTGGGGGAATAATAACAATAAGTTGTTGAACAGCTGTTTATACCCAAAAAACAGGACGACTGGCCAGCAATGATTGCAGGTTCTTTGGTATACCCTGTCTAGAACTCGTAAGCTCCAGAGAAAATATCTGGAATTAGTAACACGAGACTTCTGGCATATCAGGAAAGTGTGGAAGACTCGGTGTTTACTACATCGAAAAAGTTAAGCTGAAATTACCGGGCTATTGGCTTTAATCGTCTGTTAATGCTATGGTCCTGGAGGGTTTTTGTCGGTTCTTCAGTGCTAGCCAGTCCAACCCCTAATAATTAGAGCAGGACATTCGCTGAGAAGTTTTAAAAATTTCCCCCTTCTTTTTTATTTCTTTTAACTGCCACAGTGGGCATAAGAATATAACTGGAGCTTATCTGTATATATACCTGAAGCCCAGGGACTCATTAAACCTGACGTTAACCTCAACGGCTTACTACAAAGTATGCGGTCTTTCAAAATAGAGTCACATCCCCTAGAGGCCCTGCAGGTGTCTTTATTACGCCACCCGTTTTCAGTTACATAAAGAACGTGTCTGACTTCTCATTTTAAAGTACTAATGTGGAGCAGATCTCAGGCTATGGAGCTATTTTATCGTTGCTCCCTCTGTGCAAATCCTGGCTAAAAAGTTTTCTAGTTATAGCCTACTTCACTCCCTGCTGTCAAAAAGACCAAAATAATGATGACCACAACCAAAACTTAATACCACTATGGTATAGTCGCGGCAGTCATAATTATGATCTTCCTGAACACACAATTAAGAAATTTTGTGTGATTACATTCCCGCGGCAATACTCAACCATGTTTTTTCTCTGCCTGTAAGTTTACATTTAGATATGTCAAAAATGGTCGCTTTTTAAAACGGTATTGCTTTATATAAAATAAAGTATCAGGTAAGTTAAAAAAGGTTATAAAGTCAAATATGTTAAAGGACACTATAACTTTTACTTTAGCAAATATTACCCTTTTGAACAAAATTTAAGGCAAGACAAAACACCAAAACCAAAAACAAAAGCCTTTTAAGAAAGGCCATAAAATTGATGTTTTGGTGAAGAGTATATGTATGTAAATGTTGGTTTAAACATAACCTTATAAGGCACTTTGATTTGTTTTAACACGCAAGCGCGTGCTGCTAGCTTAAGCAAATTCTACACATGCGTGAAATACATGAATAAAATTTTTAACTTGGCGAGGCATTTCATTATTAAAATTTTAGCAATAATTGTTATTTGTCTGTCTTAAAATGAAAATAAGCTAATTTAGTTATTAGACAGCGTTTATAAAGTAAAAAAGTAGGTGAAACAAAAAGTATTTATTTCATGACGACACCACGCAATAATGAACGTTTGTCTACCACAACAACACCCACATTACTGCAAAATGGACATGAAGAATTTCGAAAAGTTATGTCTACGTGCCACCACCAAAGCTGTGGTCACATTTAAACGTGTGTAATATTTAACCTTATTTATTGCATAAGCTTTGGGATACCCTATTTAGTCGTTATGGTTTATGTAACATTTGTATTAATAAAACTGTTTGTTTGTTGTTAGCTTAGGTAAAGGCTATATGCAACCTAATAAATAAAGCAGTTTTCGTAATTAATAACAAAAGTTTGTTCAATAAGGAACTGCGAAAGTTTAAAGCGTTTTAAAAAAAATTGTTACACATACATATTTACACGTATTGAAAATCTTAAGTTTATATTTTATGAACTAAAAAATGTATTATTTTTGTACAAAATTAAAAATTTACAAATTTAACATCTAAGGACAGCCGTACTTCTCTTGCAAAATAATTAACCAAAATATTAAGCATTCTTTTAAAACAAAGGGCTGAAATAAGCTGCAAAAGTTTGGGCTTGCCTAAGTTCATTTTCGAGAGTATATTCTCGGATAGTGCAGCTAAGAACTTGAAATATTTTTGTTTTTTCAAAAGAATCATTTTTTTTATTAAAAACATAAATGGGAAAAAATTAAGCAAAATTTATTTATAAACTATCCCCCATATTCATTAACATTAAAGTAGGATTATTAAGCGTTTATTTATCAGATGTCTTTGAAAAATTGTTAAATAAGCCATTAATAAATCTACTTTAATAATAATGAATACGAGCGCATGAGTTAAATTTAAAATAAAAAACAAACAAGTACAAATGCAAAACTTCTTACCACAAAATAAAAAGAATTATTCCGCTTGTTTTATTCTATTTGTTTTTAATTTAAATAAATTAAAAATATTTTAGGAATGTCATTAAAAAGTTTTTTAAATACACAGAAAAAACTGAGTTGTAGAATCAGTAACAAATTTCAGAGAATCAGTAAATATTTTGTCTGGCTGAGGACCTACAACGAAAGTTGTAAATTTAGACAAACAATTTTGCAAGAATTTTAGTTTCTGCTAAAAAATTTTGCTGAACTGGTTAAATATTTTAGTTGTCTAGGCGAAAGTTTTGTTTGATTTAAAAATCAAATAAAAATATTATTAGAGACTATTAAATAAATTGACTAAAAAAATAAATTATTTTGAACAAGAATTTGTTTGAAAAAATTTTTTTGTAGTTTTTTGTGTGTATAGGTCAAAAAGCGTAAACGCTTGCCTATTTATGTATCTGGTTTAAAGATTACCTGATTGATCATTATGTTTGGAAAAAATTACGTTAAACATATTTTAATTTTGATTGCCATTTACCCTTAATATTCGCTTTTTAAAGCCTCGAAATTTTTTTATCAATTTTTTTGTTTGTGAAATACCTATAATTTAACCCTAATGTTTTAACCTTCTTAGGGTGACTACGGGGAAGTTGTAGGGGGTTTTACCCTTATTCTTTTAAATGTTGTAGGGCAGCCCCCTTAGCGGGTGGTGATAGGGGGTAAGTATGTTCCAAGAAAATGTTTGCAAAGAAAAATTAGGGTGGGTCAGTCCTACATTTGACCTATTCACGGGCACCCTGGAAGCTGTAGGAGGAGATTTATTACAATCTCCCAAACTTTATATGGGAACCCCCTTTAGGCAAAGGATATGGGGGGTAAGTATGTTTGAGGAGTATGTTTGGGAGAGAAAATTAGTGGGAGTCTGTCGTACAATTTATTTCTCTAAGGCTGACCCTTGTGAAGTTATGAGTGTTTTTACATCATTTTTGAAAATTTTGTATGGCAACCCCCTAAGGTGAATAATTAGGGGATAAGTATGTTCCACAAAAATGTTTGACCTTTGTAGGAGCACCCTGGAAGCTGTGGGAGCGTTTTTAAAAAAATATAAAAAATTAAACATTGTATGGCAACCCTGATAGTGGCGTAGATACCCTGTAGGAGATCTTACTAGTACCTAGCTAGTATTTTACTAGTACAAAAAGCACCAGTACTAGTTCTCAACTGTAAACTTTCCTATACCATCTTAATGCTCAAATTAGCATTAAGTGTGTTTGGAAAATCACTAGTACAAATCGTTCTAAACATACACTAGTACACTTGGATCTTATTGGGTGCTTTAAAACCAGTTTTTTATTACTTGTTTATTTTAATAGAAAAAGTGTCAATATTTGGTGGTTTTCTCCTCCATTTAAAACTCGATCAGTCTGCAAGTGGTGCAATTGAACTACTTCAAGTACTGGTACTTATCAGCACTGGTACTTTTCTAGACAAACTTTAACCCTGTTTGTACTAGTTCTTGTTGTTCTAGTAGTTGTACTAGTATCTTTTAGACAATTAACGCTTGATCTCCTGCAGGGTAGGATGTAAGTTTTTTTCTCGAAAATGTTTGTGAAAAAAAATTCATGGGAGCCGGTCTTACATTGCACCCGTGTATGGTCAACTCCGAGTCAGTTGTAGAGGTTTTTATGTACTAAATTTAGAGAAATCGACAGAGTTAGTCTTGGTTTTTGGCTTCTATCGTGGTAAGTTATCAGGTGATTTTACGGGATTTCAACAGCTTTTTCTAATAGTTTGATACTACTTGCGAGTGGTCTATACGACATCGGGGGGTTTCAAAAAGTTGATTTCAACCATAGCAAAGACAGATGGGCAGACGGACAGAAAAACATAGCTAAATTGATTAACCTATCTTTTAGGACTAAGAAAACTTATACTTTATGGGGTTTCAGATAGATATTAAAGAAATTACAAACTAAATGACAAATTTACATATACCCTTATCACTTTAATATGAAACTTGATCATCATGCTTTATATGGACAAGAGCTTTTAAGCAACAATAATGGTTTGTTTACAAAAAAGACTTGCAAAATACAAATCTTGTTCAAAGAATAAAAAAAACAGGTTTTTAAGAAATTACTAAAAATTTCAATTCCTTGTACGAGCCAAATAAATGATAGCCATATCGTAAGCATACAAATTAAACTCATAAACATATAACACATAACTAAACATTGACGTTTACGTTTACGTTTTACTAATAAAGCTTTCAGTAAACAAAACATAACAATAAGTCTGATTGTTTTTCTGTTTGCAAAAAAAAAACTAGTTTTTTTTTAACACATTATATTACCAAAGCCTAAGAAGCAGTCAGTTTTATTATACTAAAAAAAATTTAAATTCAAAACCTTAACTTAAGCACAGACGATTTTTTATAAAAAGAAGCACCAAAACCAGTGCGAAAGTAATAAATAAAATATGAGGTGACAACCAGTACAACAACTATTGTTATTGATGTTCTACATATTTTCGATTATTGAAATACATTTTGACTTTTTTCTTTTTTTTTTTGGAATATTTTAAAATTATACATATTTTGTTTTGGCAGTCACTTGTCGTTTTAATTTTTAAGGGGTCAAGCACCTTGAAAATGGAAAGTAAATATAAAAAAGAAAGTTATTCCTTCTGAGTACAAAATTAATATTCTTTAAGTGTTTAAGCTGCATATATCCCAAATTAAAAATGTTAATTCTTTAAATACTTATTACGGTTTTTAAAAAGTTTAATACACATATGCTTAGGAAATAAAATTAATAATTTATAAAAGTTAATTATTAATTTAAAAAAATAATCCACAATCCCTAATTTAAAAAAATAATGTAGAGTTAAACAATTAAAAAAAACAAAAGTTAAGCCCGAAAAAAAATCATTTAACCCTTTGAAGTGCTAAAAACTTATTCATAATTTATTTGTGAGTAACAAATGTAATTAACTTTTTTCTCATAGCTTGACTTAATCCAACTGGGCTAAAATTTTAAACCATCTTTGAAATTTAAGTTTTATTTAAATACAGTTTTAGTTTAAGTCATAAACTAATGAAGGTGTGGAAAGATTGGGTTACATTAAAGCAACAAAAACAAGTAAAAAAATATAAAAATCGAATGTCAAACATTTTTTCCTTAAAATATAAACAAACAAAGCAAAAGTTTTATGTTTTTTAACTTTATAAATAATTATTATTATTTTTATTTTTTTATTTTTTATCCAAGTTTTTTATTTATATTTTATATTTTTTTTTTTATTTAAAAATCAATTTTTTTTGTAATAAAGAAAACTGAAAATAAATCGTAAACTTTAAACGTTATTTTAGTCTAATGGTGTTTTCCTTTCTGGCAAAAATGTTACATTAATGCTACCATTCGAGCGGGTTTATGTTGCATTCTAAAAATACATGCAAGAGTGAAAACACTTTTCGTTTTCCTTTCTGAACATGTTGCACAAATGACTAGCAAGAGTGTGACATATCTTACCCCCAATTATATTGCAGTGTAACAAAGTACCACTTTTTACAGCTGTGTTTTGTAAGTAAATACTTTTTTATGCAGACGAGTTTTTAACGCAGAGTGCAGTTTTTATTAAAATCAAGACATTTTTCTGTTCCATTGAAACAAAAAAAAATGGACAACTTTATAAGTGTTGGTGTAAACCAATGATGCGCAGCCCATACCACAATTGTGGAAAATAAAAATACACGTATTCTTATGGTCTTTTTATTTAGTCGTCAATGAGAAGGCGACTAATGAACATGTGAACACACTGGACCAAAGAATGTTAAAATTTTAGATTAACTATTTTCAATATATTTTTCTTGAGCCAAATATTTAAAAACCATTCATAAATAAAAACATTTGTTTTTATTTCTGCTAAAACGGAAAAAATATGTTTTTTTACTTAAAAAATTGTAAATTTTACAAAATATTTGAATAAATTTATTTTACAACTTTTAATCGTTAATTTTTCTACTTATTTCGTCTTATCTTTAATATTAAAAATATTTTTTTTAACAACAAATATCATGCCATTAAAAATTTACAATATTTCTTTTGCCTTTTCAATAAAAATACCTATTGTGCAGTAAATTCAATTTTTCTCACCAATACAAACACATTTTTATTTTTGCGCATCACTGGTGTAAACTGATAAAAATATTACACATACTTATTGTAACATTTTTTTTTATAATGGAAAACACCATAAAATGAAATTTTTTAAATATCCTTTCTAGTTTAAAAGAAAAATATTTTCCTGAAATTATAAATCAAAATGGAATTTTTTCCGAATAACTAATGTCAATGCCAAGTAGCATACGAGAAACATAATATTCAATATCATTTGTTATTACACATTTATTATTTTTTTACTCCTTTTCTTTTTCTCAGCTGTATAACAAGAGAAGCCCAGCGACCCTAAAGGAAGCCTGGGGACAAGTATCCCCATGTTCTCATTTGTGCCGACTATTTTGGTGCCTTTTTGGCGACATTGTGAACAATACGCCTACAGTTTTCTGTTTAGCTTTGCTAAGAAGAAAAGAAAACTTTTAGCAGCAAATTAATGCTTCGGTTCGCCGCCAAACGCAAACATGTATCAGCGACAAAATGGTCTATATTAATTGTTAAAGTTTTCAGTTGTGCTGCAAAAGTGATTAACATACACAACTAACACTTATTTTCAATGGTAGAGGCATGTTAAATGTCTATTGCAAAAACACATTGCCAGGAGTACAGCTAGTCAGTAGTACCGTAGACTAAAATTGCTAAAAGATACTAGTAATTCATTGGTTCCAATGTCTACATAAGACCCCAAAAGGACTGCCTTGTCAATAGTACCAATGTCAGTAGTGGATTTTCAATAACACACAAACGTTAAAAATTTATAGCAAAAAGCATTGCCTGGGGTATAGCTTGTCAGCAGTATTGGTGACAATGTCAACAGTGAATTTCTAGTGATTCACTATTAACATTTCCTGCAGGGTAGTTAATCATCGATAACGTCAACATAACGTTTAAAGTGAGCAGTCTAAGTACTCAAATTGAAATCTACTCTTAAGCTAATTATGTGTCTAACATATTTGTGTCAACCACTTCTTATGTTTCGCGATCAGATATCTAATAGAATTCGTTAAGAATTCTGCATATTCGCAAGACGTAACTGCACGTACATATGTCGGCCAATTTTGCTGGTTGGGTTAATGGAAGACATAACCACAAAATAATATAATTTTTTTTTCTTCTTCTTTTTCCATATTTTGTTTTAAATCGGTAACTTTTTTAATTAACAATTTGCTATATAGCTTTCAATCATCAGACTTATTTAAATCTTTACCAAAAAAGATCTTCATTAACTATTTTAAGTATATTTATGTATGTACTTATGTACATATGTATGTATGTAACCCTAAAAAAAAATAAATTATCACAATATGACAATCTTTAAAAAAACAGAAAATAGAAATGACTTTAAATTAATTTTTATTCTCATGACAAAATATAATGTGACCACTTGTTTTAAAGATGTTACAAATAAAAACCCTGATTTATTACAAAAACAATTTATAAAAAACGTGTTAAAAATGCTAAAACATGAACATATTTGAGATAAAGAAACAACCTGAAAACAGTCATAATAAATTAGTCTCGTAAAACTGATAAATGATATAACAATATATATTTTATTTGTATTTTTTTCAATTAATTTTTTTTTTAAGTTTTAACTCTAACACACAAAAAATGTATCTTGATTTTATGTATGTTAAAGTCAACAAATAATTAAATTAAAAGTAAATAAGTAAACACGTGACTTCGAAAGCTTCTTTTTAGGTTTTAAGCGTTAAATTGTTTTTTGTTTAAATATAAGACATTTGTCTGTACGCATATTGTCGAATGATTACTGGTGCTCTGTTCAAAATATAAATATTTTTTTTAGAAATTTTCTTAAATATCAAACAAAATATTAATAGATATAACGAATTTATTTCTTAGCTGGTTTGAAGTCAAAAGCTTTTATAGCTTTCGATATAAAGCGCATACAAGCTTTCAAAAACTTGGTACATTTGTGTCGGGTCTACCACTTTCCATTATCATTTCTAGCAGCTTCTTTTTTTAAAACGTGGAACTTAGGCCAAAACTAGCAAGAGCTATATTTTAAGTCAATAGCACAGATACATGTATGGCTATGAAGAATTGCATAAAATCTATGCATTTGTAAGAGGGTTATCACTAAGAAAAATTTGTCCAAAAAGTAGCTCACCTTCTTCAAAGTCTCCACACAAAGTTCTGGGGTAACAGGGACCATATATTGATTTTGTTCTAAAAAAATTAGGCTTTCTCAGGTTTTTGCTTATATCTCCTTAATTAGCCAGACTTGCCTACTTTTCTATCTATTATTTAGGTTTTAGAATTAATTTTGTAGATTACAAAAACGCAATGACAAACTGTTTAAAGGCAATAACAGACAAAATGTAAACGCTCATTTTTAATTAAATTTTTTTTTTTGTTTTTATTAATTTTTGTATAAAAATGAACTGGTTGCCATCATACCATAGAGGAATAAATTTTTTTATGCTTTTGTTTGTGTACCATTTTCATTATTTTTAGACAAAAATTGTCACGTGTGTTCCAAAAAATATATTTTTGCCTTTTTTAGTCAATTTTTACGACCGTCACCACCTCATAAAAACTGCACGTAAACAAATCACACAATGTAGACGCATTGTCTTTTGACGGCCTATTTCAGTAAATTTTATTTATGGCTTCACTTTTTTTATGTATTCAAAGCAGCCAACAGTTTTTTCCTTTTCTTTTTTAATAGTTATATGGTTGTAAACATTTTTTAATTAACAAATCTTCCATGAAACAATAACGATGTTATAATCGTTTAAATAAATTATTACTTCAATGAGAAAAGCAAATGAAAACTTTTATGAAAAGAGAAGGAAATCTGAATGTTCTAAAAAATTAGAGCATTAGAGTTTAATTTTAACAAATGTTTGCATGAAATTAGTTTATAACGAATGTTCCTGTAGCTGGATTTAAATTGTAAGGGGTACATCCCCAAAGAAAATTATTTAATCAATGAATCGAATTACTAATATTATTGAAAAATTATCTAAGGAAGTACAAAATCATAACAATTTGCAGTTGCAAATATACCAAAGCTTTTGTTTAAGGGAAGGCTTGTGAAAAAAAAATTGGAAAAGTTAAATTGGGAGTTCGTGAAGTAGCAGCCGAGGATTTAATTATGGGCCTGTTTTGACTGAGAGTCGTTTTCGCTTGAAGTTGCGGACGTGTTCTGTTTCATGATAAATGTTGTATTACGTTTTGACTTAAATTTTTTTTGTCACGCAAATCGTTTGCTTAAAATAATAAAAAAAAAAAAAACTTAATAAAGAAAAACTATTACAGATTTTAATAGATTTTTCAATTAATTGTTTTCTTAAATACTTTATGTCATTTAATTGTTTTATCAGTTTAATTATCTAAAGCACACAAAATTAATTGTCTATAATTAGTTTTAAAGAGAATCTTTAACTCAATCTTTACTTTAAATGTTTGTTTAATTAAATAATACTTTATTTATTGCGTTTTATCCTAAAAAATATTGAATAGCAATTAATTATAAACTTTAAAAATATTAAGTTAATTTTGTTATACTTAGAATGTAGATTTTACAAACTTTTTATTTAGACGTATTAACAAAAGACATGTGTTGTAAGTAAAAGAAGGAGGCATAATATTTTTTTGCATGGAAATCCCAAACAATTCTCAAGTACAAAATCCTAGATGTTAAAAATTTTACTAAAATATATCGTTTGAATCAATAATTGTTTGTCTTTAAATACATATTGGGCACAAAAACACTGGAATAGGTGGCCACACCAAACCAGCTGACCAGCACGTAAGATCTAGTTAAAACATTTAAGGCAAAATCAAAGGAGCAATTTGTATTTATTGTTAAAATGCAGTTTGCAGCTCAGAAATACATATTTACATATTGATATCACAAAAGAGAGGTGCAATGTAATTCATTAAAATCATGTCTTCTATAAGCACTCAGGTATGCTGCCTAAGAAGCGCTTATTATTTTCAGTATATGACCGTTTAAAATGCTCCCTTAACTAAAAAAATTTATAATTTTTTTTCTATTTGTCCGCAATTTAAAATTTTTAAAACGTAATTTGTTTAATTTATTTTAGAAAAAAAAAGGAAATTATTTTTTCCTGTTTTATGGTCGTTTAACGTAGAACTGCCATATTTTAGGCACAGCCAAATGTGACTGAATATCTTATTGTTAAATAATCTTTTTTTAGATTTTAAAAATATTTTTTTTAATTGTGTGTCGATTAAGTTGAAGTATCTTGATGATTTAATTTTAAAAATTAACTACTATATAAACAATATTGTTAATTTTTTAAACGTACAGGAAGTAAACAAAATTTATTAAACAAATTTTGGACATGGTAACCTAATTTCGAATTTATGAATGATATAATAAATGAAATAATTAATTTTTTTAAACATATTGAAAAAAAACTTTAGATTTATTAGTTTTATAAAATTTGTATTATGAAATAATTGAGGTATACAAAACGTAAATGCTAAAATAAGGTAAACGAATAGGGACTTAAAAACAATAATATTAAACTTTTTTTATTATTTTGAAAATTGGCGGGGAATGAGGGAAAAGTGATGCTAATATATAGCTTTTTCTCTATAACTTACAATCAAAACATTTGTTCTTGCTGACCATAGTGCTGCCTTTTTTCTCTAAAGAGGCCTTACAAACCGGTTAAAAAAAAAGCTTAAGCACCTCAACATAGTCAAAATATTGTCATCTGTTACCGATCCTCAGGCTTTAATCGCCACCACCACTATAAGACTCGAATTAGCTGCACAATCTGCCAACCATTTGAAAGTTAATGACTACAAAAAAATAGAAAACTCATATTTTCAGCTCTAGGCTCCACTTAAAAACAATGGAAGCTATTGAAAATGTATTTTCTATAATGTTTTATAATAAATACCTCAGATTTTAATTTGTAAGAGGACTACAACGAAATGTTTCAATGCAAGAAGTCCTGAAAATAGAAAAATAGTACCGAAGTTTCAACCTTGCTTAATCATAATTCAGCAACCAGCTAAAGGAGCGTAAGATATTTGAAACAATAGCGATGGAAGAATAAAAAATTCGATCCTCTAAGACATTATGGAGATTGTGTAAAAGAAGTAAGATTCTGAGCATTCGCAAAAATGTAGAATAACTGCGTGAATGGCAACCCTGAGTGTAGTTTAGGTCATTTTGGCACGTATTCGTCAATATTTTAAAAGGAACTCTGTGCTTATTGATACATCAGGATACGATTTTTAAAGGTCTTTTAACCAAACGCCGCAGTCTCAAATACTATTTAAATAAATTTTTTTTTTCACAATTGTGCTGAAAGATACACTTTTTGAAATGCATTTATCTTATTTCTTTGAAAATAGACAATTATCGTGTATGAAGGATCTAAAGCCTGCAAAAACCCTTTCTGGTATTACTTTTTATACACACTATTAAAATTTAAATGGATTTAATATTTTTTTTTTATTTAAGTTCTTTAAATTGGTATTACGTGATTTAAATTAAACAAATTTTCTTGCTGCAAGCCTGGGTTAAGAAAAAAAAAGCAAGTACTTTTCTCTAATTTAATAAAAAAATCAAAAATGAAAAGCAAATAAATTGGAGGCTGGTATTACTTTTATCTATCACTTTAGATTTCAAATTGCATTTGCGTGAATTTTAAAAAAAACTAATTGGCATGTGTCATATAAATATCCTCACCACAGGAGAGTTCACAGTACGAGTCGTATATCCAATCACGTCATTTCATGTTTTATTACAAAATGCTATGACGTTAAAAGCTTGTGTTCAATAATTGATTAAGAAAACTTAATTTAATTAACTACTTAAAGAACAAGTTAAAAAGCGATTAGTTATTATAAACAGGAAAGTTGTAGTTTAAATCGTTATAAATGCAATTAATTTTAATTTTATGTTTATCTTTAGCTTAATTTAAACATTTACAGAATTATTGAATTCCTGTTAAATTAACATGTTTTTTTTAAGTTCATCACAGAGCCTTTATTAACATAAAATTACACATGTTTAGATTATCTTAAAAAAACAATTGTTTTAATCAAGAAATAAAATTATTATTATTGCAGTTATGGGGTTTCCCCATTTCAAGTTTAATGACGTTATAATTGTAAAGGATTTTACAATAAGAAAATTAAACGACACTTTAAAAAGGTATAAGATTTAAGCTCCTAAGTCCGTTGCTTTGAACTTAGCACTTTCATCATTTTTTTTTTTAATAATTATCAACTACTGTGGTTTTTTAATAATAAATGTATAAATTTTAAAATTTTAACGCAGTTTTTTTCTTTAGTTTTCACTTAATATTTTAGCACATTAAATTAACGGATTTAATGAATTTAATAGTTTTGGGAATATTAAGTATTTACACACATTTTAAATTTAATTTATTTGCCTTTTTTAAAACTTGTTGAAAATTTAAGTATTCAAATGATATACGTTTTGTACTTGTACCAAAAAAGCCAACACGCACACAAACAAAAACTCTAATTTTAATGTAAACTTTGTAAGTATTGCCAAATTGTTAAAAAATATATTTATATTTTGCAAATAACTATTTATTTATAATTATAAATATCTATATACATATGTTTATATTTACAAAAATTTATGTATATACATACACACACACACACATTAGTTCATTAATGTTTATGTGAAAGCGTATGTATACAAATAGACACACATACGTTTATACACATATTTAGTAAATTGTTATTTCAATATAAAAAAAATCAAGAAAAACTGAAATAAATAAGAAAAAATCTATGTCAAATGCATACAAATTAATTACAGTATTAAGTGTATTATAAGTAGTTTAATACACTGACACACACAATTACGTTTAGACGCTTATTTACACACACGTCCATAATATACACTTCCATACATAAATAAGTACAGGGTGTCTGGTGGCGCCGTTGGAATTATCGATTGTGCGGATTTGTTCAAGTGAGCATCTCGCGTTTGCTGTTGAGACATTTTTTAGGAGTAATGATTCTTACATAATTGCTCGTGGAAAATTTTGTTCAAAGTTTTTTTATTCGGAAAATACGTGATTCACCGAAAATTTAAATCGTTCGTGTGAGTGTTTCGGCTTTGAATATCTCAGTCGATCTTCTTTTACTCCCGAAAAAATTAAACTGGTTGAAACCAGTTTACGTGAAAATACGCGAATTCCAATAAGTAAAAGAGCAGCCTCACTTGGACTACCAAAAGCGGTTATTCATACAATTTTAAAAAAGGGTCTGAAGTTCCATTCTTTGAAAATTCAAATCGTTTAAAAACTAAAAGAAAGTGACTTTGATTTACGGAAACATTTTTTAAAACGATGTTTAAGCGTTTTCGCACTGTAAATTCCAAGAGACTCATTTTCCCTTAAACGACCAAGTCAACAAGCAAAACATCCGTTGTTGGTCTCCAAGAACCCACAACCCTCCAATGAAATATCAAAAACTATTGCATTTTCCTAGGGTAACTGTTTGGTGTACCTTATTCACGAATGGGATAATTGGACAATTTTTCCACAAATTCTCGAGTCCAGGCGACGAATATCAACGGTGAAAATTATCAGTGCATGATTATGGAATTCTTTTTGCCAAACCTGCGAGCGCATCCATCGCACTCTTTACACACGTAGTTTCAATAGGATTGAGCTACTGCAGACACAGCCAGAGCTTTGGTGAATTTGCTACGAGAAATTTCACCCAAAAACTAATCAGTCGCTTGGGGACATCCCATGGCCACCATGGTCGCCTGATCAAACTCTCATGGATGTTTTTCTGGGGCTACCTCAAGGAGAGGGATTATAATGACAGTGACTGTAAAGAAATATATATTCGTCGAGAAACCAGCTCAATTGCACCAAGTTTACTGCAGTGTGTGGCGCAAAATACAAGGTTCCGTTTTGAACAGCAAGTTCAACTCGACGGAAGACATTGCTCTTGGAAGTCCCAGTGAGGTTGTTCTTTTTCGTATTGAAAGTAGCAGATTTTAACATTAACTGCTTTCAACCAGTTCAATGTTTTCGGGAGTCCTGGAAGATCGAGTTGGCCCTGGCCGTGGGATACTTATAACCGAAGCAGTTGCACCCACGAAAAAAACTAAATTTCTACTTGGTCCCCCGCGTATTCACTGAATACCGAACTTTGAACAAAATTGTCGACGAGCGATTACGTAGAAATCGTAACTCTTTAAAAATGGCTGCACAGCGAACGCGCAATGCTCACTCGACCACTTCGACATCGAATTCGCACAATCGATTACCCAACGGTGTTACCCTCTCTCCGCACCGCTTATTACTTTTTGAGATAATCGTATTAAAAGTTTAAGTTTTATACTAGACACCCGGTGTGAAAACACTACACTATGCGACGTCCGGAAAGCAGAGGGCTAATTACGGCATTAGATTCTAATCGAAATCCTACTTGATCGATCGAGTTGTCAATGCTTTTAATATAGGAGTTCTAACAAGAATTTTTAAGTTTCGATTTGAATCAGATGCCGTTATTAGCCCGCAGGGTTATACTGGAGTTTGGCTAAATGTCGCACAAGTTTGGAGGAATGCAAAGAAAGGAAACCAGTTTCGAAATTGACCTTAGCAAAACAACAGCAGACACGATATAGAATATGTAGTCAGTTTCTGATATCTGGAACTACACAAGACTAAAATGGTATACGGACGGTAAAATATAATCAGATCTTGTTTAAAACCAAAAATTGTTTTTTTATGTTTCTCTTATTCCTCTTTTGTATGATGACAGTAAAACCCAGCTAATAGCATATAAATTATCGCAGCACTGATGCAGTTTTATTTTCCGACTGGAAAGAAGTTGCAATTGGTGAAGGGCTTTAGGGAAGTAAATAAAAACAACGAACGAACCTTTTTCTAAATAAAATCTTTAATTTCGTTTGCATTTAGGAAAACTTCATTTTACGATGGTTTATTGCTGTTGACATAAATTTAAATATAAAAAGTTTCACAACTTGAAACAAGAATCCATAATTGTTCCCATAGTTGTTGTTTCACTTTTAACCCCCACTGTAAAATAGCCACCCGCATACATACTTGTATTAATATATATCTCTGTGTAAAACTGCATACATTAATACTAAACTGATAACAAAAATGAATACAAAATTAATTTAAAAACCTATAAAATATTTCAATTGATATTATTTATTCGAGGACATTTTGTTGTTATTTTATGCGCGGGTGTGCGTGTGTGTGAGTGTGCTTTTAAAGTTTGCTGTCATTAGGAAATATTATGTTGTTTGCATAAAATTATTTATTTTAATTTAGTTGTAAATTGCAATTATTTCAAGTCTATTTTGATAAGTTTTCAAAACAAAATTTCCTTTTTTTATTGAAAAAACTACTTGATATTCTTTTAACGAAGACCATCACTTAAAAAAAGCGAATAAACAAATTTAAATAAAGTGCAAATTAGATAAATTACATTAAACTAAATCAAATCTATTTTTAATGCAAAAATAAATTTGGTTTAATGAAGAAAAAATTTTTTTTTTAGTTTCAAACTAAAGTCCTGTAAGGCTTAGGGCTAGTGTGTTCCTTTTCTGCCTGGCAAATTATCAGAAATAACACCAGGATGTTTCTTTCTTTAATTATTAAAATTTAATTCATTTCATTCAATTTAAAGCCAATAAGGCATAACTAATAACTACAATTTGAAACTTGAATCCTTAGAGAAATCATCACTTGTCTTGCATTTGTTCACAAACATTTAGAAGAACTTGCAAATGTACATCATATTAATGTTAAGTGATAAATTTGTATTTTAAATTGACATGTTGAGACATGTTGTTATTACAATTTTCCCATGTTAAATTACTTCCTACTTATTCCACATATGTACATATTCCAGATATCGTTCCCTTAAAATGAAAAGGCCCTAGTTTGAATTTTCTAGATTGACCTTTGTTTGCTAATTTTGATATGTGAGCAGACCATTTATCGAAATAAAAATAGTCAGGGCTTAAAAAATGTACCAGTTAGGGCCTTTTTATATTAAGGTAACGATATGTAAATACATCTCATTTAGATTTCAGTTTTAATATTACATCGCTACACTTAACTTCCGATAAATTGTTTTTAATTTTATAAATTAAAATAATTATGGAATAATTTTATATGGAAAATTTGTAAAAATAGATGAAACCCATATGTGTAGCTCAAGGTGTTTTTAATAAAAATTAATTTTGGATTCTAAAATTTACAGTATTTTCTTATTTATTTAGATTTAATATATTAATTTAGAATAATTTGCTTGCAAGAGCAACAAAGCGTAAGTTTAAATAAAAATGTAATAAAGTTTTAATTAAAAAAATAATAAAATAAAATTAAATGAGATGCAAACATATTTAAATACCGAAAGCTATCATAAGTTGGCAGCGTTTAATCATTTAATTGTTTTATTAGGAAACTTTTAATACGCAAACAGGAAGCATTATGGAATATACTTAGCATTAGACTAGACATCATATTGGAAACTCATTTACCTAATTAACTTAAAAGTCCAGTTAAATTAATTAAATAAATTTAAGTTTATTGTTTGTAATAGATAACAAATACAATAAGAAATTAAACTTAAACAATTGACCAATAGTCCTTAATTTCAAATCTTTAAAAATGCAATTAAGTGCAAAAAAAAGTCCCAAAATGTATTCATATTCTTTTAAGATCTGTCAAAGGTAATTTAAGGTCTTAATCTTTGATGATAAAAAAAACATGCAAAAAGTGCCTAAAACAACCAAAATTTATTCGTTCAGAAGTAAAAGAAATTGACAAAAAGGGACATAAAGGGACCAAAACATATTTTTTATAATTTTTTAATAATTATTTATAGTTCAGAAGATAGAAATTTACTGATTTTACCCCCTGAATTTCCTAAAATCTCTTCTTTAGTAAATCTGCACATAGAGAAAAGAACCAGCAGCTTTGATTGTTTGTCTCAGTGTGTCAGTCAGTCAGTATCGGGACTTTAATGTGAAGGATTTAATGAACGAAATCGCTTGACTCTTCTCAAGCAAGTGCGCTTAAGAATTGATTTCTGTTAAATGAAAGATTCATATGAACAGGTAAAAACCTATTATTTAACCTAGAAAATGAATATCTAGACACAATATATGTATATACATTGGGCAAAGTTATTTTATTTCAAGCATAAAGAATACCAAAAACCGCATAATACCCCTTAAAGTAGTGGTGGA
Source organism: Melanophora roralis (assembly GCA_963583895.1). Classification (NCBI taxonomy): domain Eukaryota; kingdom Metazoa; phylum Arthropoda; class Insecta; order Diptera; family Rhinophoridae; genus Melanophora; species Melanophora roralis. The sequence goes on from OY757187.1 coordinate 119,929,957, forward strand.
GGGTACACAAATTTTAAAATTTTTTAACCAAAAAATAATTTGTTATTTCTATCTTCTAACATTTGCAAAATAATTTTTTTTTTTTCATAATTATTAACAACAACTACTAACTATTAAATAACGAATCAAGGTCTTTATTTTGCCATCATCGCAAAACTTGGTGGCCAACTAACAAGTAAACCACTTACAAAACTAACGAATTTCGAATGCCAAGTGTTTTTTGATTTCAAAACTTAACACAAACAAAATTAGTTACAAGCTTAAACCAATTAAATGACTTTGTAGCGACGTTTTTTTTTTGCATTAAAACATGTTTTATTTCATGGCAAAAATACAGAAATTTAATACATACACACACACGCATAAACATATGTGCAAGTGTTAATCAATCTAATAGAAAAACTGGAAAAATCTTAAAAACAAAATAAAAATCTTTTAAATCTAAAGAAAAGCTGTAAGAAATATTTTGTACAAAATATTGGCAAAAAAACTATGTTATTCATGCATTGACCTTGTCTTTTGGTTAGTGTGTGTGTGTGTTATGTGTGTCTGCAATATTTAGCTGTAATTTAAATTGTTTGAAAAAAAACCAAAAAATATTTGCAGTGGTTTTCCTTGTAATTATTTCAGCTAATTCCAGTTTATTATTAATAAAAAGGTTATATTTACCAAAATTGTTTTGTTTTTAAAAACTTAAATAAGGTTTACTTTTATAGTTTTTCAGTAAAACCTTTAATTTTCCTAAAAAAGCTTAGGGTTGGTGACACTTACATCAAACAACACTGCACACTTTTCAACACAAAATTTAAGTCAATAAGTAAACAATTAAAAAATCCCATTACCCACCTCTGGCAACAGAATGTGTTTATGCGTAATTAAATTGTACCCCTTCTACTCTTAAATCCCCTGCCGTAACCACTTTTTGCAACAGTCATATCACTTAATCCAACTTATCTATCAGCCACTTACTTATACATGCAATTAAATCGCTACCACTTTTTCAAATGTGTTGCCTGCTGCAACAAAATCCCACCAACAGCATCTAAATTCAAAATGATCGCGTTAAGGTCATAATAATTTTTTTTTTTGCAGACAGTTAAAGGGGTTTTATTTGTGGTTTTCTGTAACAAATACGAGTTTATTTTGTTTTTGTAACCAAGAACAGTTGTTATTTTCTATGTTGAAATTCTACCTTGATTAAAGCCACAGAGACAACAACAACAATTCTTGTACAGAGAGTTCATTGCAATATAAAGGACAGACGTAATTTAAATGCATTCAATGAATTTAGGAAAAATTTTATTAAATTTTTTAAAGTGAAGAAAAGTAAGATCAGGGGCTAGAGACACATCACAAGAGATAATGGTTTTCTTTCACCTCTATTGGAGCTTCTATCAGTCAATAGTGTATTAGAAAGGTTTGATGCCGAATCAAAAAAAGCCGTTGCACATGCAGAATATGTGGTCATTCTGGCCAGGCGGAGCTTTCTTCCAACGCTCTTTCCTCTTAGTTATCAGGGAAATAGTTGATCATAAAACGAGTCCAGTGCCTTTCAGGCAAAAATGGTTCAATGTGGTGAAGTAGTATGTTAGGCTACATATCCTAAGGGTGGTCCTTGATAGCAGCCCTACGGGGAAGAGGACTGGTACAAGACTTTTGACGGGAACGGTTCCTTAGGGCAGGGACTGGTTCTAATTCTTGAACTTTATATGAAGAGAACCTGTCACTTTTACATTGTGTTGTCATTAGAGGGGGCAATTGGTTTAAAACTAACGCCTTTAGAACGGGTTACAGGCCAATCCTATATAAGCAAATTTTTCATTAACTGTTTAGGATCCAGTTCAATCTACCTTGCTTGTATTTACGCGCGTGTGTGTATATAAATAAACAGATGTATGTTTATTTGTATGGACCAGTATTTCTATTTTTTCCTTTAATCTCTTTAACACCTTTGAACCAGTTACTTGATGTGTGCCTTTTTAACCGATCACGATCAATAACTTTTGTCTAGTTCATATTTTGTACCTGTAACAGGGCAAGTACGCCGACCAATTGACCTACATTTCCCCCAGGAAAGCTATCGTGAAAGAGGATTACCTAGGAAAGAATTAGGAAGGGCCTCAACGCTTACTATACGTGCAAAACTTCTAAAAAATGCTGGACTTTGCAGGCAAAGATGACATATTGAACGCACTTGAAAGTTGCAACCTCCAACATAACACGTGTCTGTACTGTGCTTTGGAAGCAGTGGAAAAAGGCTATGAGCTAAAGAGGTAATTCTCTTAACATAATTGGTGCCACGGTAGGCATACCTCAAGCGATATTAGACGTGATCCTCAAGATGGTACCTTTTGACCATTGTGTGGTGAGATTGGCGGCAGGAAACTTAATCAGCCTAAAAGAGGAGAAGGAAAATTCCTTAATAAGGGATTCCCCGTTTCCTTTAAAGAATCTTTGATAAATACGGGCACGGAAAATGGCGTCTTTTTCAAAGGATGGGGCATCCGATTATCTAAAAGACGATTTATCTGATAAGTGTGGTGTGACGCAATACTGGCCACTTTAAGTCCGAAAGGTCTTTAAGTGCAACATGTTCCAAAAGACACTGAGGACACTATTTATACCCACAGACGGACAGACTAAAGCTAATGTTTGGAGGGCCTGGAAAAATGGGTCCACCCCAGCCCCTCCCCCCCCCCCCCCCTCCAACCCTTCCCAAATCAGGGGTAAGACGAGCATATGTGTTCATGTACCTTAAGATTATTGAAGTATATGTAAGGATAAATAGGAATAAGAATGATGAAGTATATTGCCTGTCACAACCCCAAAATGCAGAACCATGAGTTAAGTGGTTAAGTAAAAAATTTTGTTAACGTTTTGAGCTGCAAGCTGCCCAATATCATTGGGTTTATCATGGGGATTAGGCGGCCGGCCAGGGTATAGGCAATGAAAAAGGCAGTTACTTTCTACATCTTAGGAAAGCTCTTTCATTCTTTTAAGTCTTTCAGCTTGTTTTCTCTTGTCATTGATGCTTTTTTTTTTTGGGGTAGATATGAAGTGAAGCATACACGTGTTTATCAACCTTATCTTAACTACAGATAGGACATTTAAATCAATTTGTACGTAATATGATTACTCAAAACATATGTATATCCTTTTTGATTATAAACAGGATTACTATTTTGTTCAAGGAAATAAGAAATTAAGTCTGCTTCGTGTAATGCTCCTTCACTGTTTATCCTAATATTCTGATAATAATTCCCTAACTGGTCTTAGCAATTAAGAATTTCATTTCTTTAAAGTAACCAAAATCAAGTTTAATTTTTTTCTACATTTTAATAAAAGTATTATTTTAAATCACTTTAAAACATCGTTAGAATTTAATTTATTATCTCATCCAATTTCTATTTTCTTCCTTTCCTATATTTGTTGGCCCCATAACCTTAATTTTCATATCATTCCTTTGAATAATTTTGAAAGTAAAATTCTCCTAAGTTAATTACAATAAAAGAACTTATGCACTTAGTTATTTATCGATTTTGATTTATTATTTTCATTGTTCACTAATCTCTTTCAATCAAACTCCTGTGCATGTCCTTAATTTATGCTTGAAATCTTTTATGCATTCTCCTCTTATTATTAAATGCTTTTATTGTAATTTTGAAAATTCATTCATGCGTTCAATTTGTATATTTTAAACATTATTTAATCTTTATATATGAACTTGTTTTTTTTTCATCTTACAAAATCTATGGCTACAATCTCTTCTATTTTGCATACAAATAAAAGCAAAACAACAACAATTATGAATTTCATGAAATATCTTTTGCTTATCAATACAAATATATTTATAAATTGTAGCAATATCTCGTTTATCCTCCCCAAAAAAAATTTTTGAGATAAAACTATTATATTTAAAATACAACACAATATGTACTTTAAGGCTTTAAATATACAAAAACAGAACTTAAAAAGAGTGAAAACTTAAAATAAAAACAAAAAAATTCTAAAAGTTTTATAGTTTTAAAAGTTTTTGTAAAACTTAAACCAAAACTTAAGTAAGAAGGTTATACTGACTCAAGCGTTTTTTAACAATATTATCCATCACATTAATTGTGCTTCACATCAGTAGCAACGTTAAAACAGACTTATTTTATCCTCAATAATCTGAAGGATCCTTTTCACTCTCTTGGATAATTCCAGCAGTCTTGTCTTAAAAATTTAAAATATTCTTACCAGGCCCTGGACAGATGTGTTTTAAATGAATGTAGGTACCTGGCATGTGTAAGTAATTCTACAATGATTTTAACATTGGGTTGATAGAATGTTTTTTTGATCATTGTCGCTGTAATAACGCTTTACCAACTTGGCAAATTACGACGCATAAGTAGCAGTTTGAAGACATATATTTGGAAGAGAAGCACCCCCGGACAACCTTCCTTTAGCACAAGTGCCAAAGTCTTCCTCCTCATGGTATCAACCGGGCAACTTCCAGTTACTGGAAGGCTAACAGACATGGCTAAATTGAAAACGATTTGTCTTGGGCTTATATGGATCAGTGGTTATTTACTTACTGATCTGGCTTGAGGCAGGTTGTCCTTGTTGTTGCTGTGGCATGTACATCACCAATAAGTGGCACAGCAATACAAGGTTTTGAGGGTACCAATACCTTATCTGTGTTGAATAGAAATTGGTGTGAATTGTACGGAAGTAAATTTCCGAGGCTGACCAGAGTCCTATCTGGTATCACAGGAATCAGTTGGCCTCATGTGCTTGCCAGTGCATGAACTGATTAATGGTGAGGTCCCCTTTGGGAGTTCACGTGATGGCTGTGGCTATCTTCAAGAGGGGAGGCAACTGAGAACGAAAATTGATATGCTGGGGTCCGTCCTGTGTGGGCCCCTAGGATCTAAAATAAGATCCCGTCAGAGTAGTAGCAAATAATGAAATGGTCTAATTCGGCATGTTGAATCATGTGCATGATTCGGTTGACTGGCGGTGAGTAGATTATGAAGCATTGATGACAGTGGAGAAATTTATTTGTTTAAATAAAAAGATCCTTCAAACAGAGCTGGGTGTCGCGTTTGCTGGGTGCGACATGATAATCATAATCTTTCTTGCTTAAGGTTGGGTGCCGTTTTACAAGCGTGTGGAGATGTGTCTTGTCGGCGCGGATCTATTCTGATTGGAAATGACGAGATCAAAACTAAAGACGCAATTTCGGGCTTATGGTTTGCACAGAGTCATGGCAGAGAAAATTGCAACCTGGGTGGTCTGGCAAACCATTCTGGGGGCGTTAGAGTACGCATTGTCTCCACTCTGTGCGAAGAGCACCATGGATTATTTCCCTCCGAATTGGTTTTCACGTAAAACCTTAGAAGTCTGTACTAGAATACATCTGCGTGCACGGTTATTCAGGCGGCTCTACTATTAGGTCCCGGTACTAAAATCAATTCTGCCTAAAGAATTCCTTTGAAAACCAATCTCTCTGTTTTCTTAATTCTCTATTCTACTCATATTTAAAAACAAGTTTTAAAAACTTAAATGAACAAAATTTTTTTAAGAATAGTCAAAATTTTATCTTTACTTTTTTATAGAATTCATTCTTTTAATTTTTCTTATTCAACAATAAAAAAAAGCCAACATTTTTCATACATAAAAATATCTACTGCATGTTCATATATTTTAATATTTGCGGGTACTTGTGTCAGTATATTTTTAATATACAAAGATATATAATATTATTCAATTTACTATTAAATCTCTTTATTGTTTTTAATATATTTTTTGTCTTAACGCTTGAGTTGAGAAGTAGAAACAGTAGCAGCAGCCGCAGTAGCAACACAACAGCTTCAATAATAAGAATAACAACCAAACGACAAGCCCACGAACAAACGAATAAACTTTTATAAAAACACTTTAGTTAAAACACTTATACATATACATATTTAAATATGAACAAGTATGCTCATATTTCGAACGAATAAAATCTATTTGGAAAAAAAAACGTAATTGAAATCACCAAGGCGTATGAGTAATTCATACTTATAGACAGGAAAACTTTAATACAAGCACAAACAAATACGCATAAGAACACAGCAATTCTTGACACACACACATATGTACATGTTTCAGATGAACACATTTACTAAGTGTTTCGTGGAATGCAGAGATATTGAGGGATTGAGCACAGGAGCAATAAAATCAAGAGATAATGTACGAATTCGTATGAAAATGATTACACGCTTAACCAGTGATGGGAATATGTTAATACTTTGGCACGTTTCTTAAATGATATTTTGCAGTTTTTGAGATATATTTAAGAGGATTTTGTTTTCATTTCAAGCTAAAATGGAACTAAAATTATTTAAAATATAAATCAGGTGAATCTTAAGATCACCGTTGTGTTATTTACCTTTTCCTAAGCCCACATGGTAAACATTTTTCAAAAAAAAATTATTTCGTTAAGTTTTTAATATTATCTCAAATAAAAAGTTCTTTAGAGCTAAGTAAAAAACATGTCTGCTTTTTACTAACAATGAAATAAAATTACAGCAAAACTTGCAAGCTTAAAAAACTAGGTTTCGTTAAGTTCTTCGATTGCCAAAAAAATTATATTTTTTGAAAAATTTTTTAATGCCAAAAAAGTAAAATATTTATATCAAACTAGCTGACCCGGTGAACTTCGTACCACCTAACAATTATTGAATATATGGATTTTTTTTAAAGCGTATAAAGTTTATTTAGTCAAATAGTTCATTGGAATATATTTATATAGAAAACAAAAGTTCAAAAAGATAACAAAAATAAGGCGTTTCAGGTAAAAGCTGTTAAGAAAGCTATATATTTTCGTGCATGGGATATGTTTAGGTTAATTCCCTTCAGTGCAGTACCTTGTGATACACCAAACTTTTGGTTTTGTTATTAGGCGCAAGTACAAATAAAGCAGATGGTTTGCCCACACGTGAACATGCAACGTATATTTGGCCATGAGAAAAACATGTGTTTTCTAAGATCACAAATACTCAAGGATTGTCCTTGTGATTTGTTAATCGTCATGGCTAATGTAAGACGAATAGGAAATTAAATTTGCTTAAACTCAAAAGGCATATCGGTTGGTATCATCGGAATTATCGGTATGAGAACTTCTTTCCCTTTAAATTTTCCTCTAAGTATAATTGCGTGAATAACATGGACCATCAGTTTTGTTATTACCAAACGCGTTCCATTGCAAAGTTTTGGTTGGTTTGAATTTCGAAGCACGATAACTACGGAGCCAACCTTCAGTTGTAAGTTGTGCGGTGGTAAGCCAGGCACATCCAAGGAGTTTAAAACTTCAGTTGGATAGTTGGTGGCTTCATCTACATTTGTTACACAATCAATAGATTTAAAAGAATGCAGAGTACCAACGATTTTATTCTGAACTATATAGTTTAAATCATCCATTACCGATAGTCAACAATTGGTTGGAGAAGTCTTGAGCTGATAAATCGTTGAGCAATATAACTCTCACGTTTTCTGTCATCTGCAGTATTTTTGGAAAACGCAACAGACTTGAGGATTTAACGCAAACATTTTTTTGATTAGCTGCCGTCAATCTTGGAACGACTGGCAGTGTTTGGCGGAAATCACCAGACAGTAAAATCATTGCACCTCCAAAACATCTTGAGTCACTGCGCAGATATTTTTATGTTCTTTTAAGAGCTTCTATTGCGAGTTTGTGTGCCATTGTGCATTCGTCCCAGATGATGATTTTACACGCTACTAAAACTTTGGACATAGCGGAGTTTTTCGCAATGTTACATGTCGGTTGCTCCATATTTTCAAGGTTTAATGGCAACTTTAACGCTGAGGGAGCTGTGCATCATCTTTCTTACAATGTGGCCGCCATTCCAGATGAAGCTTCCGCTGCAACAATGTTGGATCTCGCACGAACAGTGGCTAAAAACAATGACATGACGAATGTCTTCCCAGTTCCACCGGGGGCATCCAAAAAAAGAAACATCATTTCCATCATTAATTGCCTTCGAAATTATATCATGGACTTCCTTCTATTGGAGGTTTAAAATGGAAACATTGGTTTGAACTAATTGGCTCAACTCATGTCGATCGAATTCAAGTTCACGCTTCAATTGTCAATTTAGTAGCTCATTCATTTCATGTTCTGGTGCTAGCAGTCCTAACCTGACTAATTAACTGCCGCAAAAAAGGTAACACATGTCTTCATTGACTTCAAGATTTGGATTTCTCGAGCAGACGCGATATTGATGTAAAATGTCTTTTGACATATTGTCCTTGTATTTGTTCCGCAGGTCACTTGGATTTGACGGGAAGCATGTCGAAATGATGAAATCAAATAATGTTCGTATCTGGCTTGGATATGCAGAGATAATTGCCTCAGCGATTGCCGTATCCCAATGAGTATCATTTTCAAACAAATTGAGTTCTTGACATGCATCACAAAATGTTGGGCAGACTATACCATAAACATTACGAAATGCTGCCAATGATGTTGGACCACGAACATTCACCAGCAACAACCGCAAATAAAAACATTCATCATTCTTCGGATGAACTGTATAAATGCAACCAAGAGCATCACTTGAACGCAAATCCGGATGCCCAGGAACCATAGTGCCTTTCTTTTGACGTTAAAATTTTTTGAAGAAGCATTCCAAGTATAATACCGTGGCATCTCCGAGTAAAGTAAAGTTCGTACAAACAGATCGCTTTGACAAACAGCAAAGAAACTTGTCAATGTTGTCGCTGGAGGTATTTCAGCACGTTGAACAATATTTGACGCAGTGAAATATACTCGCTGGCCATTCTCCAGATGCACTGCTAAATGTGCAACAGTGGGATAAATAGGACATGAGAAATACGCCAAACCGCCTCATTGCAATTCACATATCGCCCATCTTGATAACGCGTAATTTCGTCGTTGCAATTGGATGCTAAAAAAAAGCCATATCGCTGCCTTTCGTGACATATTTGCAATGTGTCTTAAATGATTTGGAAAGAAGTGGCAGAGCCCAACTGGTGTCAATCAAAAAATCGTTTCCTTTTACTTTCTTTGTAATAGTTTTACCGTTGTCATTGGGCCATCAACGCCGATACAGTGGATAACCGTCATTGCCAGTGATATTTTCCGCCGTTAACTTTCGTAGATAATGTTTGGAACACTTGCCGTCGAACATGCACGGAGATGGGGGGTTGATGGGGCCACACGGTCCATAAATCATATATGTAATTACAACATCATGTAGTTCTTGATCTGTTTCGGGATCAGGGATCTCAGCACTTTTAATATCATCTTTCTGGTCTGGTTGAAATTTTTCAACTAACTAAATAAGAATGTGTGCATATATATCCAGCATTGAGTATCCCCGAACACGTATTGCCTAACAATATATATAATCAGCAAACGAATTTTTTGCCTAAACACACACAATTCACAAAATATTATCCTTAGTAGCGCGTCAATAACGTTATAAACATGTTTTGTTTGTTTCTTCAATAATTACTGAAAATTGCTAATAAAGCGTGAATAGAATAACTGAGCCTATCGCATCTTTCATGATGGGAAGCTATTACCAAGAAAAACTTCACAAACAGTTCAGTTAATAATGGCTTCATTTTTTTGTGGCCTTATCCGCCACTTGTAAATATTTTTTTTTTTATTTTATTAAATGTTTGTTGTGCTTACAAAACAATGTATAGAAAAAAATTGCGTTAATGATTCGCTAACTGACAGAAAGATTCATCATTGCATAAACTAAATGCAAAGGGCAAGACTTCAAATATGTATTGGTTAATCTTGTAGCTTCTGAGCTAAAAAAAGATAGAACTGTAATTTTATTTACGCTCGAGAGGTTTCAAAGTTATGAATGCATTTTTCGTACTTTTTTTGAAATATTTGACCATTAGGGGCAACACAGAGTAAAAACCATATTTAAAAACTGCTTATATCCATTTTGTACCTTCGGAACTGAAAAAGATAAAAATGGGCTCAAATTATATTTTGATATTGCGTTCGACAGGTCTCGAAAAAATATGATTATAAAATTTTGATAATTTTGATCCTAAGGGGTAAAAAAGGATAAACATTTTATTGGTAATTTTTAAGTTATTTTTGTTACTTTTAAACTAATAATTTAAATTGCGTTCAACTGGATTAAGAAAAATATGAACACGTTTTTTGAAGTTTTTTACATTTATTGAGACTTATATAAGAAAGTATTTTTGTTGTACGGGAGATGCCATGACCATTATTCCCTTTTCTCTTAAGTATACTCACCACATTTATGTATATTAGCAAACATAAACATCCATAGACAATTTTGAGACTCTAGCTTTAAGAATTATTGAAGAACATGTAAAAAAAATCAAATTGTACGGGAGGTGCCACACCAAAAAGTTTGGAGACCTTAGCTGTCACAGTTAATGAGATACACATATAAATATTTCCATGCTATTAGAGGTTCCACACCCATAGTTCACTTACTGCCTATACTCATCTTAGTTATGCATATTAACATAATAAATACCCATATTAAATTTGGAGATTTCAGCTGTTACATTTATTGATATATATATGTAAGAGATTCTTTCTAGTAAAGGAGGTGGGTGCCACCCCTATTGTTATCTTTACGCCCAAACTCAGCTTAATTGTAAACATCAACATTGTAAGCACCTGCACAAAATTTTGAGACTTTAACCTTACAAAGCTGAATTATGCATATTACCATTATAAACATCTTTACAAAGTTTTGAGAGTTCAACTGTTACTGTTGTAGAAATAAATACAAAAAACTATTTTCGTTGTATTGGAGGTGCCACTCCTATTTATTTTTTACCGCTCATACAAAGCTCAATTATGCATATTAGCACTATTAACATCCGTACAAAGTTTGAAGACTTAAGCTGTTACAGTTGTTGAAATATATACAAAGAACTATTTTCGTTGTATGGGAGGTGCCACGCCTATTTATTTTTTCCCGCCCATAAAAAGCTCAATTATGCATATTAGCGCTGTAAACATACGTACGAAGTTCGGAGACTTCAGCTGTTACAGTTGTTGAGATATATACAAAAAACTATTTTCGTTGTATGGGAGGTGCCACGCCTATTTATTTTTTCCCGCCCATAAAAAGCTCAATTATGCATATTAGCACTAAAAGCATCCGTACGAAGTTTGGAGACTTCAGCTGTTACGGTTGTTGAAATATATACAAAAAACTACTTTCGTTGTATGGGAGGTGCCACGCCTATTTATTTTTTTCCCGCCCATAAAAAGCTCAATTATGTATATTACCACTATAAACATACGTACGAAGTTCGGAGACTTTAGCTAGTACAGTTGTTGAAATATATACAAAAAACTATTTTCGTTGAATGGGAGGTGCCACGCCTATTTATTTTTTCCCGCCCATAAAAAACTTAATTATGCATATTAGCACTACAAACATACGTACGAAGTTTGGAGACTTCAGCTATTACAGTTGTTGAAATATATACAAAAAACTATTTTCGTTGTATGGGAGGTGCCACGCCTATTTATTTTTTCCCGCCCATAAAAAACTTAATTATGCATATTAGCACTATAAACATACGTACGAAGTTCGGAGACTTTAGCTAGTACAGTTGTTGAAATATATACAAAAAACTATTTTCGTTGTATGGGAGGTGCCACGCCTATTTATTTCTTCCCGCCCATAAAAAACTTAATTATGCATATTAGCACTATAAACATACGTACCAATTTCGGAGACTTCAGCTAGTACAGTTGTTGAAATATATACAAAAAACTATTTTTGTTGTATGGGAGGTGCCACGCCTATTTATTTTTTCCCGCCCATTAAAAACTTAATTATGCATATTAGCACTATAAACATACGTACGAAGTTCGGAGACTTCAGCTGTTACAGTTGTTGAAATATATACAAAAAACTATTTTCGTTGTATGGGAGGTGCCACGCCTATTTATTTTTTCCCGCCCAGAAAAAACCTAATTATGCATATTAGCACTATAAACATACGTACGAAGTTCGGAGACTTCAGCTGTTACAGTTGTTGAAATATATAAAAAAAACTATTTTCGTTGTATGGGAGGTGCCACGCCTATTTATTTTTTCCCTTCCATAAAAAGCTCAATTATGCATATTAGCACTATAAACATCCGTACGAAGTTTGGAGACTTCAGCTATTACAGTTGTTGAAATATATACAAAAAACTATTTTCGTTGTATGGGAGGTGCCACGCCTATTTATTTTTTTCCGCCCATAAAAAGCTCAATTATGCATATTAGCACTATAAACATACGTACGAAGTCCGGAGGCTTCAGCTATTACAGTTTTTGAGATATGTACAAAAAACTATTTTCATTGTATGGGAGGTGCCACGCCTATTTATTTTTTCGCGCCCATAAAAAGCTCAGTTATGCATATGAGCACTATAAACATACGTACGAAGTTCGGAGACTTCAGCTGTTACAGTTGTTGAAATATATACAAAAAACTATTTTGGTTGTATGGGAGGTGCCACGCCTATTTATTTTTTCCCGCCCATACACAACTCAATTATGAACATCAATAAATAATTTAGTTGTACCAAATTTGGAGACTTCAGCTATAATAGGTATTGAGATATATGAAAAAAACTGTTCAATTTGTATGGGAGGTGCCACGCCCAGTCGGAATTTCCAAAAACAAATAAGCCTAAAACGCATTCCCAGACATCGGGTATGACCTTTTTTCAAGTTTTATTAAAATCGGTCCAGCCGTTCTTGAGTTATAAGCGGTGTCACTAACAAAAAAAAAATTGTTCTTTTATATATAAGATGTTTTTTCAATATTGTCTGTTAAAATCCTGTTTTTTAAAATATCTATAAACAACTATTCATGAGGCGTTAGAAATAAAGTTTCGTTAAATTTTTAAAATTGTCCAAAGTAAGTATGAATATTTTATTTAATCTTTTAAATCTTGACCAAGAAAATTTTCCTACCGTTAAGCCCATTTAAAAAAGTTTCGTTAAATATTTTTTCCCTTGTTTCTGAATAGCTTTAAAAAACAATTTTCGTTAAGTTTACAAAATTGTCCAAAATAAGTATAGGGTTTGGGTATTTTAATAAACTAAAAATTTTTAACTCCTTAAGAAAATTGCTAAGGTTTAAGAAAGATTCGTTAAGTTTTATTTTAGTTTTTCAACTCAACTAAATTAAATGTTTATAATTGTTATGCATAATTTAAAGTTCTACTTGTTAGGCAACTTCCCCTACAGATTCTTGGTCAATTGCACTTTCAACCAATTTAAGGATTTCACTTCGTTAAGTTTTTAAATGGCGAAAGTTTTTAAATTTTTTGTATTGAAAGTAAAGTATTAGCTCTTTTAAAATCTTAATGATAAATTTTTTTACATTTGCCATAAAAATTATTTGAGTTAAAAAAACAACCTTTCGTTAAGTTTCAAAAATTGCAAAAAAATCGAATTTTAGGGGTTTTTATTGCTCACTAAAAATAGAAGCAATAAAATCTTCTACTGGGATTGACATAAGTTAAAAGCTAAACAAATTTGGCTTTTGATACCATTTTGGCGCGATGCTCACTCGACCACTGCGACACCGTGACTGAGAAGTCCGCACAATCAATAATTTCCCTAGCGCCACAATCCCTTCGCACCGTTTATTACTTTTTAAAATATTTGTATTCAAAATTATAAATTTGCCACCAGACACCCTGTCCTAGCCGATATTTTATTTAATTTAATTTTATTTTATTTTATTTTATTTTATTTTATTTTATTTTATTTTATTTTATTTTATTTTATTTTATTTTATTTTATTTTGTTTTATTTTATTTTATTTTATTTTATTTTATTTTATTTTATTTTATTTTATTTTATTTTGTTTTATTTAATTTTATTTTATTTTATTTTATTTTATTTTATTTTATTTTATTTTATTTTATTTTATTTTATTTTATTTTATTTTATTTTATTTTATTTTATTTTATTTTATTTTATTTTATTTTATTTTATTTTATTTTATTATATTATATTTAATTTTAATTTTAATTTATTTTGTTTTATTTTATTTCATTTATTTTTATTTTAGTTTATTTTATTTTATTTTATTTTTTTATTGTTTTTTATTTGATTTTATTTTGTTATATTTTATATTCTTTTCTTTTCTTTTCTTTTCTTTTATTTTATTTTATTTTTTTTTTTATTTTATTTAATTTATTTTATTTTATATAATTTTTTTTTATTTTATTTAATTTTATTTTATTTTATTTTATTAAAAATTTTTGTTAAAATTAAACAATTTCCTTCATATTTACTACCATTTTACGTAGACATTCTCATATAAAAATATTTTTAAAAGTGTAAACAAAAAATTTTTTAAAAAACAACAATTTATTATCTTAAACGGGTTTTTTTAAAACTCAAGGCCGTTAAACTTAAAATGTTTGGCCCGTCAATTGCAAAAGTACATTTTTTGATTATTTATCATCCCTATTGCTTTTTGCTTAATAAAAAATGTGTATTGGTTTGCAAAGATTATTATTCGTTCATACGTATGATTTTATATATACAGTCAAATCCCGATAATTCGTAATCGCAAGGGACCGGCCATTTCTTACGAATTATAGGGGTTTTCGATTTAGCGGGATTTCGATTTAACGGGATTAAAATAAAATAAATACGAATTAACGGGGGTTTTCAATTTATTTAATAAAACGATGAAAAAACATAAAAAACACTGATGTAACAAACTGATCTTAAGAAAATAAACACACACGAAAGCAAAAGTAAAAACCTACGCAAAAAAATAGCGGTAAACAAAAAAGCATTTTTTTCATGTTTCTGTTGTTTTTATTACGAATTATAAGTGGTAGTTAGCAAACAATTACGATTTATAAGAGGTAAAGAAGATTTTATTTTCAAAAAAAATTACGAATTATCGAGGGGACCAAAATGTATGGAAATTTTGCGAATTAACGAGATTTTTTCAAGGGACCGACAGTTTATTACGAATTATCGGGAATTACGATTTATCGGGGTACGAATTAACGGGATTTGACTGTATTTTTTTGCAAAAACCGTATGTATGTATGTATATATGTATGTATGTATGTTTATTTTTATAAGTGTTTTAACATTAATACATATATAATCCTTATTGAAGTAAAACATTGCCCGTTTGCGTATGTGTTTAAGTACTATGTTTTTCAGCTTAAGGCTAAATGAAGCGTGTAAAAGTTTAACTTTGTATTCAATAATTTTCATAATAATCATCGATAAAAATTTATCTTTGTATATCTTACATACTCCTCCTTCCCCCAACTTGGGAGGTTGGGCACAATAAAAAACATTAAATTCTTAAATATAGAAAAATAATAATGATGATAATGATTTATATAACAAGATTCTATTTATATTACGACAACTATAAACAAAAACCCCAAAAACTAAATTATTAATGCCACAAAAACAAAGTCGCTGGGCAATATATATGAAAATCATCAAACAAATAACAGAAGTCTAGAAAAATGCCTACAACACAAATTTTTTTATGTCGGATTAACTTTTTCAGTTGACCAAAAAAAAACTTCCTCTTAATAAAAGATTTAATATTATTTAACAATAAGCCACACTTAAGACATTTTTATAAGAAAATATTTTTTGTAAAAACAAACAGGATTAAATAAATAGTCTCTTGATGACGTTTAATAATATTTAAAGCAGTTCGAGGCAAACGAGCTACAATAATTAAGAATAGAATGTTTGAAGGAATATTTGTCAAAAGTTTATTAAAATATGGTTTGTTGAATCCAGAATTTTAAGTACATTATTGTCTTAACGCTGAATTTTAAAACGGTATAATTTAAACAAAAATTGTAAGCAAAACCTTTAATAATACATATATAGTTGCTGCAAGAACAGGACTTCTGTTTATAGTGGCCACTAGAAGACTATAGAGAATGTTACCTTTTTTTGTATTGAATGCTTAAGTATTATTAAAATATTTTTTTTCTATAAGAAAATTTTGAAAGTTTATAAAATGGTTGCACAGAAAAAATTTTTCCCAAACTTTTTCAATTAACTCATTTTGTATTTTTGATTAAAAATTTAATTGTCTCAATTAAAATTTTAGTAGTATTTGAAAAGCAAATACCAACAATAATTTTTGTTTACAAATTCTTAAAAAAATCTTTAATTTTACATAAAGATTTTTTTGCCTTTGCTTATGCAGAGCTCACCTCAAGTTCAGTTGCTCGAGTTGCATTTTTAAATGTGGAGATAAGAAAATAAAATAAAAGAGTTAAACACTTTAAAAAATAGAATGCCTTGTTGGCTGAGTGGATAGAGCATACACCTTGAAATCAAATTTCCCATGGTTCGAGTCGCTAATGAGACTTGTAATGTATACTTAAAAAATGTAAATTAATCATTATATATAATTTAAATAAATAAACATAAATAAATAAAAGAAAACAAAAAATATTATTTTTTTAAATATATAAAATTTCATTAATATTTAAATTAATTGGTATTGAGTTTTAGATTTGTTTGTATTTTGATTAAATCGTTAATTAATATAATATTTTTTTTTAATACAAATTTTCTAAATTTTTAATCAAAGTTGTTAATCGAATATGCGAATTTCTTGATGGGTTGTAATCTAAACATTTTTTTTTAATCAAATCAACAAATTTTTTAATTGAGAATGATTTTAATTTTTTCTGTGTGATTTTCCTTAAACACAGGAAATAAATCATTACTGCTGCCATATTAATAAAAAAAAAGAGAATCGTTCTTATTCCCTACCATAATCTGCACTTCCTTCACAACAGAAATTAATAGAATTTTTTAAATAAAACAATTATTCATTGGAGAAGTAATGAAGAAACATTTGGATTTTTTTTCATTGTAATTTGTTAAGTATTGATACTGAACCCAACAGTAGCGGATGAGTATGTGAGCACGCTTCCTCCGCACCGTAACAAGTAATTGTCACTGGGCTGTAGACATACTAAGAATAGGGCAATGACAGATGGTCAGACTAAAGTAGTTAGAATTAGGAATATAAATATTAGTCTTTGGAATGTAGAAAATTCCTTGGAACTTAGAACGACTGTATGGTCGCAGAGGTTAGTTTCGTAGTAACACTACTGATAATACTTAATCCCTGAAAGGGGTTATTGGACGAGATCCAATAGCCTGTTCGAGAGGTGGGCAGTTTTCACAACTAGGTTTTTTGTGCTTTTTTGATGGGAAAAAACATCCAATTGCAGTATGTTTAAAGTATTAATACTGGCCATTCTGAGGGTAAATGTTGTCATAGTAAAACATCTTAGCTCAACAGACAAAAGGAAATTTCGAGTCAAACGATTATTATTGGAGTCATTACCGTAAGTTGTTTGGTAAGGGCTAGGACGAGCAAATTAAATCGCGGTATTTCGAATCATTGTAGGATGTTTGGGAATAAAAAGAAGCTGGGAACCAAAGAGCATGTTGTCTTTGTCTGCCGATAATCACAGGACTCTAGATAGTCTTGATATTTTAATTTTCTTTTCTTTCTTATATAAGTTTTGGAAATTATGCCGGTAGCTAGGCTTCTAAAGAACTAAACCTGAGAGATAATAATTTCGATGGAAGGCAACTAACAACTACTACTGTGGTTTGCCACTTTCTGCATATTTTTGGCGATAGCGTTTACATATCCTTCCAAGCCATGTTGGATAACCTTGAGGAATACGTGGACAAGGCCAGAATTGTGAGAAAGTTTATTACTTTAAATTAGTACGTCATGTTACACATTCAACACAGAAAATATTAAATAAAAACAGAATTTTAAAGTCAGAATAAAATTATTTTAAATTGTTAAAGTAATTAAACATTTAAATGTATATTCATTTACAGTAAATTCCAAATGTTAAAAGGTTAACATCAAACTGAAAATTTCTATTCAACGTACAACATTTGTTTGAAAAAAGCTTTGTCCTGTTTCCTTCACTTAATTCCACAAACTGTTACCTGGTTAGTGACACTTAAATACCATTCATCTTATAACTAATATTGCCAGCACATCGACCCCCCCCCCCCCCACATTATTAATATTGTTACAAAAAAATTCTCTACAAATTCGGTCCACTATTTGTCCGAAAGTAGGTATAAAAAAAATCCACTTTTCTTTTGTTTTAAATGTCTAAACAAATCCTTCGAATCCACTTTAGTACACAAGTTATAGAAACTTTCTTTATGACAAGGCGTTATGCCGATTTGTTTTATACAAAAAGAAGATTTATAATCAAGATATCCACAGTCAAGTATTTGTAGTTATTAATATACCCTTCACATAGTGATAGGGTATATATCACTTTGTCATTCCGTTTGTAATTTCTTTATTATTCATTTGCGACCCCATAAAGTATATATATTCTGGATCCTTATAGATAGGGAAGTCGATTTAGCGATGTCCGTCTGTCCGTCTGTCCGTCTGTCCGTCTGTTGAAATCAAGTTTCCGGAGTCAAATAAAAAGATACAGACCAGTTAATGGTGTCAAACTATTAGAAATATCCTGGAGACAATCGCTATTTAAAATCAATAAAATCGGTTCACTATTGACCGAGATATAAGCGAAAACCCAGAGTAACCCATTTTTTTTAGGACAAAATCCGTGCATATATCCCTATATATCTCAGTAAGTATAGTCACTCTTGCCACAAAACTTGGCACGGATACTCCTAAAGAAGGGACCTAAATAATGGAAAAAATTTTTTCAGATAGGACCAGGGGAAGGGGTATTTTTTCTACAATTGCACAAATTTGGTGAAATATTTTATGCGCTATATCTCGTAAACTATAACAGCTATCGACTTAAAATGTTCTACAAAAAGTAATTGCACGCTAAGGGCTACGCGTTAAAGAAAAAATTTTTTGGGTGGGGGCAAAAAAAGGGGTAGCTCCCATACAAATCGACAATTATTATCAAATATTCGATACGCTATATCTCGGAAACTATAACAGATATCGAAATGAAATGTTCTACAAAAATTAATTGCACGCTAAGGGCTACGCTGTGAAGAGAATTTCGGATGGGGGGTGAAGAAGGGGTAGCTCCCATACAAATTAACAATTTTTATAAAATTTTCGATACGCTACTTCTGGAAAATTATTACAGCTATCGACTTCGAATATTCTACAAAAAGTAATAATCAAATAATTCATACATTTTGGTGAAAAAGTTGCTGAAGAGCAGGGGGACTAGAACATTTAATAAGTTTTATTAACCTATAAATATGAATAATGTCGAAAACTTTAAAAACTCTCGACCTCAAATCTTCTTCATCTATTTCTATTATTCATACGAACGTTAAAATTTTGTTATTTTTTCTATGGGCTTTAAAACTCGCACAAGGTTTTTTACTATATTATTTGCAGTACCAAATTACTCGGCTGGGTATATTTAAAGACCAATGTGAAGGGTATATAAGATTCGGCACAGCCGAATATAGCGCTCTTACTTGTTTTTCTATTGTATTTTCCTTTAAGGCTTAATACATAAAATCAATTCAAAAAGTCATATTTTATGTGATTTTTTTTTTCTTTATAATTTTCTAGAAAAAATATTTTTATTTATGATGATTAATGTATATTTTTTTCTGTTGGATACTTTTGTATTCGTTATAAAAACAAATGATTTACACTTGTGCAGCAAATGTTAAGAATTTTAAGCATAAAAGTATTTGTTGAAGATTCAAAGTGAAACGTATTAATAAATTGACAAACTGAAATATATTATTTGTATTAAAGGTCGCAAAACGTTAGGACAGTCGGGAAAGCAATAGAATTTGGTTATTTATATGTAAAGTTAAGGAATAAATATAATAGAAACTTTTTTGAATGCTTATTGAAAACTATTGACTTACAGTTAAAAACTTTTAAATTTAGTTTAGTTTATTTTATTTTATTTTTTTTTATTTTATTTTATTTTTTAATTTATTTTATTTTATTTATTTTACTTTTTCATTATATTTTATTTTGTTTTATTTTATTTTTTTTTTATTTTTATTTTATTTTATTTTATTTTATTTTGTTTTATTTTATTTTATTTTATGTTTTTTATTTTATTTTTTTTTATTTTTATTTTATTTTATTTTATTTCATTTTATTTTATTTTATTTTATTTTATTTTATTTTATTTTATTTTATTTTATTTTATTTTATTTTATTTTATTTTATTTTATTTTATTTTATTTTATTTTATTTTATTTTGTTTTATTTTATTTTATTTTATTTTATTTTATTTTATTTTATTTTATTTTATTTAATTTAATTTTATTTTATTTTATTTTATTTTAATTTATTTTATTTTATTTATTTTTTTTTTATTTTATGTCATTTTATATTATTTTATTTAATTTTATTTTATTTTTTTTTTATTTTGCAAAATCAGATGTGTGTAAAAATTCAACCCCAATAGCTTAATTAAAAGTTTTTCAAACATTTTTCAAAGTAAGAAATCGATCGGACTGTGTCAAATTTGCAAGCGGATTTTACGTTTGTATCAGCAGTTGTTAAGGCAAGGACCTGCCTTAAATTTTTTGCTAAATTTAAAACTCTTTTTCAAAAAATGTATGATATACCATGAATTTACTAAGTATAATTTCTTATTTTAAGCAAAAGTTTAAATAATATTTTTAATATAAATAATAGTTTTAATTTAAAAATTTATATTTAATTTTGTTTTTCTTCAATACTTAAATCGGAACTAAAAATAAAAACCAAGTTTATAAATTTTTATTTATTGTTGAACTAATTGTTTTCAATACAAATTTTTGATTTTTAGTTTGGCTTTAGTTCATATAATTTCTTTATATTAGAAGAAATTATTATTTTCCGAAAAAAGCATGGTGTATATGAAAAATAAACTTCGTCCTAACTTACAAAATAACAAGTAAGAGCGCTATATTCGGCTGTGCCGAATCTTATATACCCTTCACATTGGTCTTTAAATATACCCAGCCGAGTAATTTTGTACTGCAAATAATATAATAAAAAACATTGTGCGAGTTTTAAAGAAAAAATAACAAAATTTTAACGTTCGTATGAATAATAGAAATAGATGAAGAAGATTTGAGGTCGAGAGTTTTAAAAGTTTTCGACATTATTCATATTTGAAGGTTAATAAAACTTGTTAAATGTCTAGTCCCCCTGCTCTTCTCCAACTTTTTCTCCAAAATGTATGAATTATTTGATTATTACTTTTTGTAGAATATTCGAAGTCGATAGCTGTTATAGTTTCCGAGATATAGCGTATCGAATATTTTATAATAGTTGTCGATTTGTATGGGAGCTACCCCTTTTTTTGCCCCCACTCAAAAAAATTTTTCTTTAAAGCGTAGCCCTTATGGCCCAATTACTTTTTGTAGAACATTTCATTTCGATATCTGTTATAGTTTCCGAGATATAGCGTATCGAATATTTGATAATAATTGTCGATTTGTATGGGAGCTACCCCTTTTTTTGCCCCCACCCAAAAAATTTTTTCTTTAAGGCGTAGCCCTTTGCGTGCAATTACTTTTTGTAGAACATTTCATTTCGATATCTGTTATAGTTTCCGAGATATAGCGTATCGAATATTTGATAATAATTGTCGATTTGTATGGGAGCTACCCCTTTTTTTTGCCCCCACCCAAAAAATTTTTTCTTTAAAGCGTAGCCCTTTGCGTGCAATTACTTTTTGTAGAACATTTCATTTCGATATCTGTCATAGTTTCCGAGATATAGCGTATCGAATATTTTATAGTAATTGTCGATTTGTATGGGAGCTACCCCTTTTTTGCCCCCACTCAAGAAAAATTTTCTTTAGAGCGTAGCCCTTATGGCCCAATTACTTTTTGTGGAACATTTCATTTCGATATCTGTTATAGTTTCCGAGATATAGCGTATCGAATATTTGATAATAATTGTCGATTTGTATGGGAGCTACCCCTTTTTTTGCCCCCACCCAAAAAAATTTTTCTTTAAGGCGTAGCCCTTTGCGTGCAATTACTTTTTGTAGAACATTTCATTTCGATATCTGTCATAGTTTCCGAGATATAGCGTATCGAATATTTTATAGTAATTGTCGATTTGTATGGGAGCTACCCCTTTTTTTGCCCCCACCCAAAAAATTTTTTCTTTAAGGCGTAGCCCTTTGCGTGCAATTACTTTTTGTAGAACAATTCATTTCGATATCTGTCATAGTTTCCGAGATATAGTGTATCGAATATTTTATAGTAATTGTCGATTTGAATGGGAGCTACCCCTTTTTTTGCCCCCACTCAAAAAATTTTTTCTTTAAGGCGTAGTTCTTAGCGTGCAATTACTTTTTGTAGAACATTTCATTTCGATATCTCTTATAGTTTCCGAGATATAGCGTATCGAATATTTTATAACAATTGTCGATTTGTATGGGAGCTACCCCTTTTTTTGCCCCCACTCAAAAATTTTTTTCTTTAAAGTGTGGATCTTTGCGTACAATTACTTTTTGTAGAACATTTTAATTCGATAGCTGTTATAGTTTCCGAGATATAGGGTATCGAATATTTTATAATAATTGTCGATTTGTATGGGAGCTACCCCTTTTTTTGCCCCCACTCAAAAATTTTTTTCTTTAAAGTGTGGATCTATGCGTACAATTACTTTTTGTAGAACATTTTAAGTCGATATCTGTTACAGTTTCCGAGATATAGGGTATCGAATATTTTATAACAATTGTCGATTTGTATGGGAGCTACCCCTTTTTTGCCCCCCCTCAAGAAAAATTTTCTTTAGAGCGTAGCCCTTATGGCCCAATTACTTTTTGTGGAACATTTCATTTCGATATCTGTTATAGTTTCCGAGATATAGCGTATCGAATATTTGATAATAATTGTCGATTTGTATGGGAGCTACCCCTTTTTTTGCCCCCACCCAAAAAAATTTTTCTTTAAGGCGTAGCCCTTTGCGTGCAATTACTTTTTGTAGAACATTTCATTTCGATATCTGTCATAGTTTCCGAGATATAGCGTATCGAATATTTTATAGTAATTGTCGATTTGTATGGGAGCTACCCCTTTTTTTGCCCCCACCCAAAAAATTTTTTCTTTAAGGCGTAGCCCTTTGCGTGCAATTACTTTTTGTAGAACATTTCATTTCGATATCTGTCATAGTTTCCGAGATATAGCGTATCGAATATTTGATAATAATTGTCGATTTGTATGGGAGCTACCCCTTTTTTTGCCCCCACCCAAAAAATTTTTTCTTTAACGCGTAGCCCTTAGCGTGCAATTACTTTTTGTAGAACATTTTAAGTCGATAGCTGTTATAGTTTACGAGATATAGCGCATAAAATATTTCACCAATTTTGTGCAATTGTAGAAAAAATACCCCTTCCCCTGGTCCTATCTGAAAAAATTTTTTCCATTATTTAGGTCCCTTCTTTAGGAGTATCCGTGCCAAGTTTTGTGGCAAGAGTGACTATACTTACTGAGATATATAGGGATATATGCACCGATTTTGTCCTAAAAAAAATGGGTTACTCTGGGTTTTCGCTTATATCTCGGTCAATTGTGAACCGATTTTGCTGATTTTAAATAGCGATTGTTAGCGGGATATTTGTGATCGTTTGACACCATTAACTGGTCTGTATCTTTTTATTTGACTCCGGAAACTTGATTTCAACAGACGGACAGACGGACAGACGGACAGACGGACAGACGGACAGACGGACAGACGGACAACGCTAAATCGGCTTCCCTATCTATAAGGATCCAGAATATATATACTTTATGGGGTCGCAAATGAATAATAAAGAAATTACAAACGGAATGACAAAGTGATATATACCCTATCACTATGTGAAGGGTATAAAAACAGAAGGAAAACACTGATACCGTATACTTTTCTCTGTTACATGTAAGTTAAATAGGTGATGTTTACAACCAAATACACTACTACCGTTCAAAGAGTACTGATGATGAAATTGCGTAGCTGCTTTCGAAAATGCATTCTACTCGGCTAGTAGCGGTAAAAAAATCTGCTTTTTTCAAATTGAAAGTTTCTTTCAACATTAACGGAAAATAATAATTTCTTCTAATAAAAAGAAATTATATGAACTAAAGCCAAACTAAAAATCAAAAATTTGTACCAAGTTTATAAATTTTATTAAAAAAATAATTTTTTTTGCTTAAAAAAATTAAAAAAATTAACATTTTTTAATTATTTTACTTTAATCTGCGAAATCTTCAAAGCAAAGAGTCACATGTTATTACTTCCAAATTATTTGAAATATGATGTCATTTACTTTTATAATTAAATGCTTGGTTTTTTTTTCAAATATTTTAAAAATATTTTTATTCTTATAATTATAAATCAAAGGTTTTTTTGCTAAAAAAACTGACTGGTTGTTTTTTAAAAAGATATTTTCTAAGGCTTGAAGTTTAATAAAATTAAAAAAAAATAAAATTAATTAAATAAAATTCAAGTTTAATATGTTTGTTATAAGAAATATATTTTTTAATAAAAAATATGTATTTTTTTATCAATCACTAACCTTTTAAAAATGCATTTTGTAAATAATTTTATTTGTATTTATTTTATTTTTTTTTTTCGATGTAATTTTTCACACTAACCTTTTTTTATTTTTTTAAACGTTAATGGGTATTTATGTATATTTCTTCGTTATTACACAATTATCTGTTTATTTTCACTGCCAGTTATTCGAAAAATTGCAAAAAACCAACAAAAAAATATAGTTTTTTTCTACGCTTTTAGGCACAGTTTAAATATTTATTATAAATTAATATTTGTTTTGTAAATATTTTTGCAATAAAAAAGTTTTGTATTTAAACAAAAATCAATCACTTAAATATATATTAATATTATATTCATCATTTAGTTATGTAATAATTTTTTATACAAAAAAAAATATCTTCTCATAATTTATTTCTTTAAAGAAAATCTCGTTATAAAAGAACTTTATCGTATATTCTTTGCTTATTTTTTAGAAGTTTGTTTAAGTTTAAAATTAACGTCTATTTTAACTGGGCTTTCGATAAAACTCAAAGCGTTAATATATTAACAAAACACTTTAATCTTGTTTTAATGTTTAAAAACACAAGAATATTATGATCAGAACCTTCCTGCTGGACTATCGAAAACAGACTCAACTCATATGGATCGTGCTAAAACAACGAAAGACACATCAAGCGCGTTTTTGTAAAAGCTAAAATTGATCAACAAAAAAAAATTTTACTGACTTTAGTAGCTTTAACTTAACCTTAACCAAATAACAACAACTGCAATAACATAAACCGCAACTACCAATAATACACACGTTTACTCGTTCAAGTACTCACACTTACACATACATTTATTTATACACGTACATATGTATATCGTAATGTACATTTCTTTTCAATATATGAATACGTTAATATATATGTTTATACAGATACTTACATACATACATACATACGTGTCTACTTGGCTGGCATGCACTTAATGATCATTATCACAATTAGCCATATTGACATAATCATCAGTAACGTAATAATTAGCGTTTCTTACGTTTTTTTTTTTGCTTGTGAAGAAGAGTAAGTAAGTATTGGTTGGGAAAAATTTTAAAATCGAACTTATGAATTAAATCCAATTCAATTGTGGTAACATGCCCTTCGTCTTCCTGTGTTGTTATCGCCATTAATATTGTTGTTGTTGTTGTTACCGACAATTTTTTGTACCCACACCATCTAGATAAGAAAGGTATTATGCGTTTGTATTGACGTTTGTAACACCTAAAAGTAAGAGTCCAACAAATTATCTTTAAATTACACTGATAGACTTAGAATTCTTACCGGAATCGCTTTAAGCATATCCGTCCGTCTGTCCGACTAAGAATTTATGGGTTCTTGTTATAAAAATACAAGTAAAATTTTTTAAAATATTTTGATTATATTTAGCATAAAAAAGCTATCGGCATAGATGCCATAAAACCAGATAGAATGGAAATAAGAAAAGGCAGCAAGAATGCCGGCCGAAAGAAGTCAGTAAACTACCTATCTACCCAGCCACCCAACCCCTTTGATTAATCCTACGATGTACCCCAGCCCATAGCCAGAGACCTTATCAAGTAAATCTAAGAAGCACCCTTACTCCAACCATCTCTGTCGACGAATCTGTACCCTGGGGCAGTGACAGACAAGGTGCTCCACGGTCTTAACCTCCTCCTCATCCCCGCACAACCTGCAGAAATCCCTATTATATATATCTTACATCAGAGCTCCCTGTAAGAGTTTCAATAACACACCTGAAAACCTTACTACTCTCCTTGAGCAGTGTTTCAGTGCCCCATTCTTCTACAGCCTAAAGCACAACATCTTAGATTCTAGCAATCAACCTCTCTAATCCCTTCCTGAAATAACAGCCCAAAATCAAGTTTCGAAACCATATTGTCCGTACCAAACCCGACTGCCACAGGAGTCGGCTTTCCCCGACCCTTCCTAGAATGCCTTAGTGCCCAGATGGCTCTGCCCTAAAACCATACATCACTTAGTACAATATTATTAATTAAACCCACTTAGAATGTGCCATGAAACGATATTCAATTCTATTATTCCGATGATCAATGACGCTTACAAGGTTGCCAGTTCGTTCAAATAAGTAGCACTTTAAGATTTATTTCGTAACAATATTTGTATTTATGATAATTAAATTTTTTCAAACTGCAAAAATCTCAAATAAATTATGCTATTGAGGTATAAAAACACATGGTCTTAGCAAATAGTATAAAGATTGATCTATAATTGATCCTACCACCACGTTACTCCCCATGAATACTCTATGCATGCTAGTGTGGAAATCCAATTTTGCCTGAAAAGTTTTTAAAAGAAAGAAAATATTTTTTTTAGCCCCAAAAAATACAATAACCTGCATAAATATTTGTTACAGGGGTAAACACTCAACATAAAAAAATTATTGTGTAGGGTATAGTACGGTCGGGCTTGACCGACTATAGCTTTCTTACTTATTTTTTTTTTTTTTTTTTTTGTTGATATTGTCGTTGGGAAGGTAGTATAAAAAGTACAAGTTAGTACATGTCTAAGCTCATCTTTAACAAAGCTTATCAGTGCTGCCATTGTAAAGTTTTTACCAACTACTAGTAGTTAGTCCACTACTTCAAAAGAGCAGTTTTATATTTTAACTAAAATAAAGTACTAAATACAAAAAATTACTATGAGCACAAAAAGTTAAATTTGCACGATTTTCTATACCCTAATCCAAAACCCTGAATTCCTGAATTCCCTGAATTTAAAAAGTGTAAAAATTTACCAAATATTTAAAAAAAAAGTACAACATTAAACCACAAATGTATGTACTTATTTATCTATGTGTAGTTATATAAAACGTTTAAAACAGAATATTCTATTTTGGTTCTTAATTCGCTCCTATCAGATTTGATAAACAATACAAATTAAGGAGTTGGGAATTTTCAACGAAACATGGGGGTAATTTTCGTCATAGTCATAGTTGATTTTTGGCCTTACCCGCAGTCAATAGAATTTAATTTCACATTTTTGTACTTATAGTTTGTATATGTGCAAGAAAGTACTAAAGAAGAAAAAAGTACTTTTTGACCAATCGATTGACTTCTGATTTTAAATTTTCGCGACTCATAACCTCTAATAAATTCCGAAAATACCCGAAAACTTTAAAAAGTACTTTTTGAGCACTTAGTTGACTTTGACCTCAATCTAGGTTAATAGTACTTAATTTCGTATTTCAAAACCTAATGTGAGAGAAGTACTTTTTGTTAAATAAGTTGATTTCCTGCCCTTATCAGGTTCCACAACCCTTTTTTCCATATTTGTATACATAGTCTCGATTGAAACTTAATTTATATTTCTGTCTTTACTAAATTGGAAGTTACAAAAAGTTCCTAAAGCGTACCAAAATAAAGTGTTTACCTTTTGTACCTCTTTGTCTTCGAAATTTCCCCAAAATATTACAAACGTGTTTAATGTTTTTCCGATATATTTCGAATGAAATTTAATCTATTTTGGTTACAAAAAAAGTACCTAAAAAGTGCCAAAATATAATTTTTTCGCTTTTCTTTCTTGCTCCTTGGGACGCAGAATTATAAAAAATAACACCAACATATTCATATTTTTTTTAAAACCTGTCGAACCCATTTTAATTTATGTTTCAGTCTTTACTATAAAAGTACAATTTTTAACGCTATATTCTACTTTCTCTTCAAAGTTTTTAAATTTAAAAAATACCTGTCGAACGCAGTTTGAATAAAAGTCCTATCTTGATTGGTTTGGAAGCTATGAAACGGACCTAAGTGATATCAAAACATAGTTTCTGTTTTGTTTTATCCCTTAGAGCCCAAACTTCGATGTCAATATACCGATTTTTGCTTATTTGGCCTTGTCTATGCATGGGGAGAGGTACATGAAGTCCAAAGTTTAAAGTCTCTAGCCTTACACGTTTGGGCTATTTGAAGATGTCTGTAAGTCAATCAGTCTTTAATGCTTTCCTTTTTTTACCCATATACATATATTTTTTATTTCCTTGATATCTGTTTTTCAAATTAAAATTTTTTTTGTTATATAGCAAATAACAAAAATAAACAAATTTAACCCAACGGCATCCCTGTTACCTTAAGTAATAACATAAACAAAAAAGCAACAAAAATCTTTTTTGAAAAACAATATTATTAATGCCAAAGACCTGACACTTTTTTATAACAATTGTTTACAATAACAATAAATATTTATGTGAGAGTATGCATATAAAAGTGTGAGAGAATAAGTAAATAAATAAAAGCAAAACTTGGTTTAACTTGAAATGCGGCTGCAGTAAAAAATGACTTTAAATTTTAAACTTTTTAATGTAAACAAAACAAAATATTTGGATACAAAAAAAGAAAATCGAAAGTAAGAAAGTTAAAATTATCAAAGCCCAAACCCATATTTGTTAATGTTTACATTTGTAAGTTAATATATGTACTTGTGTTAAAGTTATGATAGTTTTCTAAGCAGTGGGTGATTTTAGGGAAATAATTAAAAAAGTGCTGCATTCCTTACAATACAAAAATAAATACAATTTTTAATATTTTAATGACGATTTAAAAAGGTAATAGAAGAAGAAAAATCGATTATCAACTTTTTTTCTTAAAGCTTTTTTAGCATAAACTTGTAATACATTTATTAACTTCAGATTTAAACAATTTGCAGTAATTTTATTTTAAGTAGAGAATTTTTTAAAATTCTTTATCTGTAAAAAATTTAAAAAACTTTCTATAAAGAGCTATAAAGTTTAACAAAAGTAAAAAAAAATTGATTTTTATTTATGACCATTTAATTTGTGCAATTGGGCTTAAGTTTTAAAGTTGAACTTGAAATTTCTTGTGTGAACAAGCACAATTAGAAAAGACAGTGTCATTTTAAATTTTTGTTTTTATTTTTTGTTAAAAATAAATTTTTCTAAACAAATCTAGACAAAAAAATTGATAAAAAACTGCTGATTAAACTGTTTACAGGCCTTCGTATGAATAAAAGCATAAAAAAAAGTGGGTGAGTGTAAGAGTGAGCAACAATATAAGGTGTGTTGCACAAGATTTGTTTTAAATTAGCTAGAATGCTTTTGAAAAAGGCAAACGGGATTGCTTTTTTTTGGAGTGAGAACGAAGTTAACCATTTTTCAAGAACTAACTGAGAAATCAGAAATCAGAAATTCAGAAATCTTAAACAAGGTACTTAGTAGTTGGTTACGCTCAACATGAAAGTTTATATTTCCTTTGCAGAAATTTACTACATGTGACAGTTTAAATGCCCAAAAGCGAAAAAAGGCGTTTAGTTCATTTTTTAAATAGCTAAGCCCCGCATAATAAAGTGCTTAACTTGCGCTTGGATTTAGGATTTTTGAATGTAACCTTAAGGCTCATTTATACCTGACTTAACCATACCACTGTAAACAGCTGTTTGAACCAAACTTATGGGCAACACTGTTTTTGATTATAGCTGACTTACCATTACGCCATAACCATAACCTAAGAAACTAATTGATTTTTGGTTTTTAAGGCAACGGTTATGGTTATGGCGTTATGGTAAGTCACATATAATTGAACCTTTAGAGTAACAAAGTAAATCTAATGGCGGACATTCCGTGTTACTTTTCCTAATTGTTGCGTTTAATTAAAATAATTTTTTCTGTGTATAATTAATTTGATAAAGTTTTTTAAAACATTTCAAAATAAATTTAAGAATTCAAACTTCAGTATTTAAATAAAAAATGACACCCCTTTTATCGTTAAAAATCTCAATGCCAATAAAATTCTCACTTTAACTAATTACTTTTGAATTTAACTCCGCGAAAAAAAGAATTAATGCATAATAGAACTTTGTACTTAAAAAATAACTAAAGAAAAAAACACAATATTATTTAAACAAATATTTCAATTTTTTTATTGATTTTAATCATAAATAAAATCAATATTGAATGTTCTTTTTTTAACAACATACACATGTACATACACATGTATCCAAAAGATACTTTTTTATAAAATTTTTAAACCAACTGATGTTTATAATGTACATATTTAATAGAAGTATTTAATTCATAAAATTTTTTTGTAAAAAAAAAAAAATAATTGTTTAAATAAATACCAACATTCATACACACATAAGTAGTAACAGAATTGAAAAGAACATAAGCAAATGCCAACATACAAGTGTATGTATCACATATACAACCACAGAATAAAAAACATTTAACAAAATTTGTAGTAAAAACAGAATAAAAAAAAATTTAACAAAATTTGTAGTATAAACAAATAAATATTATTTGCAAAAAAAAATATATTTTTAACTTGAGTTTGTGTATGAAAAAT
Source organism: Melanophora roralis (assembly GCA_963583895.1). NCBI lineage: Eukaryota > Metazoa > Arthropoda > Insecta > Diptera > Rhinophoridae > Melanophora > Melanophora roralis. Next base: position 119,960,879 of record OY757187.1, read on the forward strand.
GCAACTACTTGTTTTAAAGTTTAAATTTACTTGTTTTGTTTTTATTCCAAATGCATGAGACATCAAACCAAAATCTTTTATTTAAAAAATATTTGTTTTGAATTTGTCTCTTAACATTACACAGGCAAGTCTGTGTTAAACAAATGCTTCCAGTCAAGTAAAACTTTTGTATTTATTTAATTTTTTCTGTATATTTTTTAATTTAGTTTACAAAACAAATATCAACAGATTTTAGCATTTTTAAAAAAAATTATTTCAAAAAAAGCCAGTTATTGTAGACTTCTTGCATGAAAATAATGTGTCAAATGCAGCTAACCTCAAACAGAATAACAAGTTTGTAACTGAAAGGGAAATATGAAATTATTTGAAAATTGTAAATTTTGGTTTAATTGAGCTGATTTTTCAACAAATAATTTTCTTTAAAACCACAAGGGATAAGGGATTCTTATTATTAACTCTCTCTTTGAGGTAGCCCCATAAAAAAATCATGGGAGCTAGATCGGGCGACCTTGCTGGCCATGGGATGTCCCCAAAGCGACTGAGCAGTTTTTTGGGAAAATTTTCCCTAAGCAAATTCATCGAAGCTCTGGCTGTGTGTATAGTCGCCCCATTCTGTTGAAATCACGTGTGTGAAGAGTACGACGTATGTGCTCGCAGGTTTACCAAAAAGAATTCCGTAACCATGCGTCAATAATTTTCACCGTTTACATTCGTCGCCTGGCCTCGAGAATTTTCAAAAATGGTCCAATTTTCATGTGTGGATAAGGCACACCAAACAGTTACCCCTGGGCAATGCAATTGTTTTTGATGTTTAAATCGAGTGTTGCGGGTTCTTAAAGACCAGTAACGCCAGTTTTGCTTGTTGGCTTTTTGCTTGTTAAGTCAAGATGAGCCTCGTCGCTCCAAAAAATGGGATTTACAGTGCGAAAATGATCCAACATCGTTTTAAAACATTTTTGAATAAATCAAAGCCACTTTCTTTTAGTTCCTGGACGATTTGAATTTTAAAAGGATAAACATTTAGATCCTTTTTTAAAATTTTATGAATAATCGCTCTTGGGAGTCCCAGTCAGGCTGCTCTTTTCCACCTTGAAAGTCGTGGATTTTTACGTAAATTGCTTTTAGCCAGTGCAATATTTTCGCGAGTCCGTTTATTTTGAAAGTGGCATAAGTCACTTCTTTTTAAAGTCGAGATATTTAAAGATATAAAAAAATACTGTTCAATTGTATTTAGTGTTGCCATTAACTCGATTTTTTTTAAGTGACTTATGCCACTTTCAAAATAAACGGCTCATTTATTAATGCATTCAGAGTAAGATCGCTTAAGTTGTTGTTGCTTTTTTGTAAATTTTGCGATTTTGTATACATATATTAAGTTTAAAATTGATTTATTTTCTTCTTTTTTTGTCTGTTCTTATTTACCTGTTTTTTTTAATCTTGATAAAATAATCCGTCACGCGGGTTAAATATTAACACTCCGCCCTGTTTCAACCGTATGTCTTCGTGTCTATTTTTATGTCTTTAAAGCTTTCAAAACCCGTTTAGGCTGTTTGAAAACGAAACCTCTTGGTCATTGATAAAGAAGAATTAAATTCTCTGGACATTCTTTTTAACCTTTAACTGCCTTTTTTAAAGTACATTTTAAACCTGAGTTGCATAGTTTTAGACAAATTAGAATTATAAATTGATACAAAAATAAAAATAGTCATAAATTAGAAACCAAGAAAACCTTAATGCATTCTTGACTATTTTACAACCAAAACGCAACAAGTTAAAATAAAATATTAACTCTAATAAGTACGTCTGCCGATTTACAGATCCATTAAAAACCACTTTGAAAATTTTAATATTCTTATTATGTTAAATTAACTTATTAAAATGCACAAAAGTAGTAAAAATTCCCTTTAAATGTAACATCAATTCCACTGATTTTATGGCAAAACGGAAATTTGTACTGTTTGATTTGCATGTTGTAAGTCAGTCAGATACAGATTTATTTCTTGTTTACCCGGATTATAACTCATCAACTCTTTAAGACACTTTTAGAATTTTAATTGTTATTTTAAATTATTTTCAATCGAGGAAATACCAAATGCAAGTAATGCAGTTTATAAAAAAACAGTAGAAACTCGTTATAACGAATAGAACATATTACAGGAAAATTTTATGCGTCATTTTTACATTTACATAAGTTTTCTAAAAATCTTAAAACTAATATTTACTATAAAAAATTAATAAAAAAAATTTGTTTAAATTACAATATTTTGATAGTACATCCAGCTGCTAAGGTGTGCCACATAACAAAAAGATAATATATAAAGCTTGAACCATTATGCTGACCAGTGTTTAAAATGCTAGCTAGGAAAAAGATAAGGGAGAGAAAAAATAGTTTGGCGAAAATAGCCAAACAGCAAAAGTTAAAACTTAAAAATGATTGCTTAACAAAACAGCAGTTTTTACTTATTAATTTGATTTTGCTGTTGCTTCTTAATTTGTTGTTTTCTGAAATTTCAAAGCTACAACATAAAAAAAAAATTAATTATTAATAATGTTAAATAAAAGTTAAAATCAAAGCAATAACAAAAATAATTTGCTTTTGCTTGTGATGTTGCTGTTATATTTAGTATATTTTTGTACCCTTCACATAATGATAAGGGTATAAATCAGTTTGTCATTCCGTTTGTAATTTCTTCATTATCCATTTGCGACCCCATAATCTATATATATTCTGGATCCTTATAGATAGGGAAGTTGATATAGCCATGTCCGTCTGTTGAAATCAAGTTTCCGGAGTCAAATAAAAAGATACAGACCAGTTATTGGTGTCAAACTGTTAGAAATATCCCGCAGACAATCGCTATCTAAAACCAGCAAAATCGGTTCACTGTTGACCGAGATATAAGCGAAAACCCAAAATAACCAATTTTTTAGGACAAAAACCGTGCATATATCTCTATATCTCAGTAAGTATAGTCATTATTGCCACAAAACTTGGCTCGGATACTCTTAAAGTAGGGATCAAATAATGGAAAAATTTTTTTCAGATAGGATCAGCGAAAAGGGTAGTTTCCCTACAATTGCACAAATTTTGTGAAATATTTTATGCGCTATATCTCAGAAACTATAATAGAAATCGACTTCAAATGTTCTGCAAAAAGAAATTGGACAAAAAGGTCTACACTTTGAAGAACAAATATTTTTGGTGGGGCCAGGAGAAGGGGTAGCTCTCATACAAATTAAGAATTTGTATGAAAGTTTCGATTTGCTACATCTGGAAAACTATAACAGCTATCGACTTCGAATGTGCTACAAAAAGTAATAATCAAATAATTCATACATCTTAGGAAAAAATGGGAGAGGAGCAGGGGGACTAGAACATCCCATAAAAATTAACAACTTTTATTAACCTTTTAATATAAATAATGTCAAAAACTTGCATTACTGTCGACCTCAAACGTTCCTCATCTATTTCTATTATTCATACGAACGTTAAAATTTTGCATATTTTTCTTTTAATATAACAGCAACAAACACTTTTAAAGGAAAATTTTTAGTCCCAGCAATCTGCAAAGTTAATATGTACATATGTAGATACGTTCATAAAAAGAAGTTAACGTTTAATTTGTTGCATAAATCACAAATTCAAAAATTTGCATTCGGTTTTTCAAACGTGACTTGGAAAATAAAGTTAAAAGATTTAAAAAATATACACATAAGCTTCTTGCTTTTAACGATCTATTAAAAATAATAATAAAATGCATTTGTTTGTATTTAACAAGTTTATTGACCCCTGATTAAAATTTATTTTATATAAACCTAAACATTTATGTTATGTTTGCTTAAAAAAATAAATATAAAATAATACCTATAAATTGTGTTGAAAACCATCTTTAAACATCTTTAAGCATTCTTTAATAAATTGCTACACATTACTTTAAAAAAAAAATAATAATAAACAGCAACAAAAAAAGTACAAAATCATTGTTTGTTTTACAAAAACATCACTTTGCATGTTAAAAAAAATTATGAGAAAATAATAATCTGATCTACATTATCTTTTGCTGTCTAATAATAATAAGAAATGTAACCAGTATTTAAATTTTATTTTTTTAAGAGTTTGTTAACAATAATATTAAAAAATTATTTATTAACAGCCATTATCTACCTATATCTCTCTTTCATTATCATAATGAAGGTATTGCCAGCTTAAAAAAGCACAGTTTGGTACTGGGTTCATTTTAAAAATTATTTATAAGTTTTATTTTCTTGTGTTAATTATAAACTAAATAACAAAAATTTATTTCAAGTTTTGTTAAGCCCTGAAAAACTATTTTAAAGTTAACTGTTTATAAAAAAATTAACTTTTGATTGAAATAATTTCCAATCTACCTCTGACAACGCTGACTAGCTGGAATCTGTGTATTGCCAGCCTCGTTTTTAGTTAAAATCCAAGATAAATTTTAGCATAAGGTGGCATCGCTAGCGTAGCGAATTTTATTACCTCTCTTTAAATATACAAAATCTGTTTACATATTTTGTGTTGGCTTTGAGGCATTTTCATCTTTATACTCTTCTTCTTTTTCACAAACTTACAATTTTCACATCTGTAGTTATAACAGGGTAAATTTTTACATTAACGAAACTGCCTTTTTCTGTTGTAATTCAATCTCTTACGCTGCCATCTTGTATAAATTCGGCTCGATGAAATTTAACTGAACTTGAGATGTGTTTAGTTGCAACTAATACAGTAAGGCTGCCAGATATTTTATAGTAAGTAACAACAATAATCTTTAAACAATTATTAAATACTTACATATAATAAAAAAAAATTTTAAGAATTTTTTTATGAAAAATATTAAATTATTTTCAGGTCTTAACTTTTTCTTAGAAAAAACTAACAATTGTTTTCTCCTTTAATTGGCTTATAACTTCAAATTGGTATCTATGCTCTAAAAATTTTTTGTTAATTCTATATGATAAGTTTTTTTAGAAAACTTCATTTAATGGTCAAAACAATACACATTGAAAGTCATAAAATACTCCTGTTGCCAATTGTTTAAAAATCAGAATAAAATAAAATACATACATATGTATTTTCATAAAGAAATATGGAAACGGAAACATATTTTAATGCTTTGTTTTTTTTTTTAATTTTATTAAAAAAAAGATGGAAAAAATTATAATACTTAATAAAAGTTCGCCAAGTTTGAAATAACATCATTTAAGCAGAAAACAATAATAAGGATTTGTGGCCGTCTCTTAGGTAAAACTTTGGGAACTTGTTAAGATATAATGAAATAATAGAAATTTAATGAAAATCCTACATTGAGCAAAATTAAAATATCAGTGACAGTTAGTCGTATTACGCCAAGAAATAATTAAAATAAGGAAGATAATAAATCCTTAAAAAAATCTTTTAGTATTGGAATCAAATAATTCTTGTGAGTTTTATTGCAATAAATGTACCAGATAATCTATATGCAGTCAAAAAAACAATTATTTTAATAATAACAAAAGTTTATACTCCTAAAAATCAAATGAGAAGAAAATAATAATACAAGCAGTAACGAATTAGTCTGGTAGCGTCACCCAGGGAATAAAAGAGAAAGCGCCATCTGCTGAACGATAGTAGAACTAAAATGTGGAATATAAGAAAGGAGTGGGATATTTGAATAGTTAGGTTACAAACCATTATTTTATAAAAGTTTATTAATTTACACAATGTCATTGCTAAAGCAGCTGGTTATAAATACCCCATTTATTCATGGTGGAATAATAAGGTGACCTCGTCCCTACAACAACAACATTTGTAAATATATTGCAATTTCTTGTTGTTGCTAAATTCTAGCCAAGATATCAAAAATTTTGCTATTAGACATATATTCAAAGTGTGCTTCAAAAGATTTTGTTCTAGTTCGGACAAATGAGGGTAAAAAAATTTTACTTTCTCTGCTGGAACGTAAATAATTATAATTGTACATTTTGAAACACTAATGCTGCTTACTATTCAGATTTATTTAAGTGATTATAAAAGCCTGACATTTTACAAACACAAGATTAACATCATTGGTAATAGCTGAAAAAAGTTAATAATATTCTTTAAAAGCATATTTTTATAATAAAGAAACGAACAAATATTAATAATTTAATGGGCATTTTTACCTACAACTATAAAATTTTAGGAAAATATTAAAATAAAATGTAATAATTCTTGATTTTTTAAAGTAAACAAAAATTTACTTGATTTTAAAGTTCATGTCCGAACTTATCTAAAGAAATTTTGTGCAGTAAACGAAAAATTATTGCTCTCTTATACGCTCTCTTTTTTGCACAAAAACTGTTACCTAGAAAGCTTTTCAGTAACTTTGAGTAACTTTGTGTAAGTTGGACTATTTCGTTAAGCAACTGGAACACAACCATTATATATCAAGCTAAGCTAGAAAACATATGGCGGAAATAAAAGTCAGCTGATCAGTTATTATGCGGTTGAAGTTTTGCAAAAATGAATAGCAGAATTCCTTCATTGAAAACCCTATGTAAAAGTAATTGGCCTTTCCAAAAAAGTGATTCAAGTTAGCAAGTTCTGGTTAAAAATTCCAAAAAAAATTTTTGTATAAAAATGAATTTGTTTTTGTATTTAAAGTGGAATTAAAAAAAATAGTAATAGCTGTAATCAGGGACTGTAATTTATGTGTTAAAAAAATTATCACAACATAAAAAACTATTTTTTTTTGTTTAAAAATTGTTTATTTATACATATTTTTTTTGCAAAATTATTGCCATTTTAAAATTTTTTTAAAAATTATTAAATTTTATTAAATCAAAAATTAAATTAAAAAGCCCTTGATATTTGGAAAATAGCTGATGTAGTTCTTCCTTTATACAAATATAAATTTGATTAAATAAATTTTTTATATATATGTGCATATGTTTGTTTGTTCTGTTTGTTTTAAAACCTAATAAGTCTGGCAACTTTAAACTAGATACAAAATAATATTTATAAAATGTATACATTAAAGGAAAATTTTAAAAATATACCAATTTTAAAACAGTTTGCAACGCTATGTTTCGGGAACTGTAAAATTTGTCAACTTTAAACGAGAGAGACCGAGAGAGACAATTCAAATCGAATTGAAATGAAGAATAGGGATAATATGAAAAAAAATTATATTATTCATATGAAACCTATTCAAATTCACAAGATTCTAAAATTTCTATTTACATTTACAGACTGAGGCAAAACTTAACGTTTTGAAATTAATTTTTAAAGGCTTTTATTTATAGAAATAACATTTTACCAATTTGACAGCACTAAAAATGCTAAAACTAACCGTTAGCCAAATGTTAATTGCATGATATCAAAATGTATTCAAACAATGTCAGTAAAGTTTGTCTTTACGCCCTCAACACTAATGGTTACATGTGCACAGCACAAGTTCCAACTAAAAAACTATACCAAAAATAGAAAAATATAAAAAAATGCAATGATACTGCGAAAAGACACCCATACATTCTTATAAATCATCTTCTCTTGTTGGGCATCGCTGATTTAAAGGACCTGTTTTTGTTGCACTTTAAGTTATCTTCGATTCTTTTGTTGTTTTACAAAAAGCTCTTGAGAGTAACTAAAGCTCTCCAAATAACAGTAAAATGGCAAACAAGTGGTAAAAACTCAAACGAAATTAAAATACATAGAATAACCCACACGCACATTTATGTACGTACTTACATGTGTATGTATTTATGGATTCCTTTGGATAGGAATTTTCTTATTTTTTTTTTTTTTGAGTTGTTGGTGTGTTGTTGTTGAGGGTGGTTTCAAATTTGTCAAACTTATAAAAAGCAACAAAAACAAAACGGAATTACTTCTCAAAGAAAAAAGTAAAAAAATTGAGCACAGTGAATAAATTTGTCTAAAAATGCAAATTAATATGTTTAAAATAAAACAAAAAAAGAGTTTAAAATATGAAATAAAAATAACTTAAGGCAAATTAAAAGACTGTTAAAAACTACTTCAAGTAAAAAATTTTATATGAGTTTTTTGGGTTTTAATTTAATTTAATTTAATTCAATTATTTAATTAATTTTATATTATGAATTATTTTATTTTATTTTTTTTTTGGTAATTTTCATATAAAATTGTGCTATAAATATACACAATTGGGGTATTCAAACGGCATGCTATCAAGTCATATTGTCTTAAAGTTTTAATATTTTACAATAGTTGAAGAAAATTGTTGTTGTTCTTAAAAGAAAAAAGTTCTATAATAATAAGACTTTTTGAACTGTGTTTATTGTTTTGTCATAAACAGTAGAGACCTGAGCCGGGCGGCTGAAACTGTTTAGTGAAGCCTTTGTTATAATTAGCAAGTCGCAGTCATTAATTTTAAAATATTTTTGAAATTTTTTATTTTTCTATTCTCTTCAGCAGCTGATTCAAATTTAAAATAGCACACTTAATTATGAGCGGATGCTCACAACAGTAGTATTTTTTCGTTTTATTTTTTTAAGACATATGACTTTATGACTACCTTGTGAATACACTAAATAATTTCATATGTTTTTGAAGAATTGTGTAGTTAAGTTTAATTTAAAATTATATGTAGATCTTCCTTCTTTGTAGTCGTCCATATAGGAATTTTGCAATTTAATTCTATTTTGAAAGTACATAATAAATTTTGAAATTCATTTTTCTTCTAAAATTATAAGTATTTTTTTTGACACGTTAAAATTCTACAATAGTACGATAAAATAACATTTTCAATTCACAAGAAAATAAACAGGAAACTATTTTAATAGTTAATATAAGCTTACAAAGACCTTGTGAATTGAGCATATACGATGATATAAGAACTTTTAATTTATAAAAAATAATGATCATTATGACTCTTTCCTTCGATTAAAAAAATTTATAAAAAATTTACTTTTAATTTTTTGTTTAAAAAATTTTAAATAAATAATTTTGGACGATTTCTTTTATATAAGAAATATTAAATAAATTTTTGTTCAAAAATTTAAAAAACGATATAAAACAATGCTTTAGTTATTTGTTATAAATTTTCACTTAAAAAAATAGGTTTTTTTAAGTTTCAAAGTAGGAGTTTGATTTTTCTTTTTAAATTTTATTATATAAAACTTGAATTTAAACATTTTTTAGAAAAAAAATTTCATTGAATTTCATTAAAAAGATGTTTTTTTTGTTTATAATTAAAAATAAAGAATAAAAAAAAAATTAGTAAAATAAGTAAATTTTTTATTAAAAAATATTAAAAATTACATTAAAAAATTATAAATTACCATTTTTGAATTTTTTTGTTTTTAAAATAACATTTTATATAAATTTTGTTAAAAAAACAATTAACATTTAGAGGTTTACATTAATCAAAAAATAGTTATGAGTTTCCCATATTAAGACCACTGTGCAAAACCAAAATTTCCCATAAACACAAATTTTACAAACACAATTGCAAAAACAACCAGCAAAGCTAAATATTTGTTTAACCAAACACATTAATAGACAAATAAATATTTATTGGTATGTAATAGAAGAAAGCTTCTGGGAGCCGTCGAGCTTAAAGTAATGAAGTTTGCAACATTTTAAAACAGTTACGTACATGACGTGAGTGTCGACTGTTGTCGTCGTAATAACCGCTATAATAACAAGTTAAAATAACGGGCGGTGAAATAAAAACTAAAAACAGAAAATAAAACAAATAATTAGTGCGTAATATTGTCTTCAAAAATAAAACAAAATAAATTTATAAAAAATATAATAAAATTTTTTTGTAAAGTTATTTAATTTGAAAAAAAAGATTATGTTTAATTTAAGCAATTGTTGTGCTGGTACTTTAGTTGTTGAAAATATGTATTGAGGGAAAAGACAAAGAGTATTTAAAACGGAGAGATTAAACAAATGAGAGCCAAAAGAATGTAAGAGCAATGATATCAAATTACAGGTTTTAAAAAATTTCGAAAAACGCGTAAATAGATGAAGTTGTTAATTAATAAAAAAAATAAAATAATTATTTGCAAAGAATGGTTTACAAGTTTATCAAAACACAGAGAGAAAATTGCGTAAAAGGGCAGTTAGGAAAAATTATTTGAAAAATTGGACTTTTAAAATGATCTTCAAAAATGAAGTTTTGTGACTTTTGGTTGTTAAATCC